>WEIU01010562.1:153025-178596 GCA_013389925.1 Aegithalos caudatus | reverse complement strand
AGGAAGGAAGGAAGGAAGGAAGGAAGGAAGGAAGGAAGGAAGGAAGGAAGGAAGGAGCAATTTGCCACCTTTCCAGTACCAAGCACAGGTTTGCAGATTATTTTTCTATCTCTCTTTAGAAAAAAATGAGTGAAGAAGATGAACAAGTTGACAAAGGACACAGCTAAAGGAGTTGTTGTTGTTTATGGGTGGTGGGTTTGTGGTTTTCTTTTTTGTTTGTTTGTTTTTTTGTGTGTGTGTTTTTGTTTGTTTGTTTGTTTGTTTGTTTTTTGGGTTTTTTTAAGTGCTCAACTTTCTACTTGCAGAGAGAGTCAGTTCAACTCATCCAACAGAAAATTATCCCATGGAAAATTTCTTCAGGCTTGCAAAGTGAACTGACTTGGTAGCTGGAGGAAGATGGCCATAGATTAGACATAAGGGGAAACTACCCCATCTGTACAGCAAACTGCTTTTGAATTACAAAATCTGGGATTAGGGGTGATAGCAGCACAGAAAGAACCTGAAGGTCAGTTCAGAGAAAAAGGTCAATACAGGAAAACAGAAGGCTGCTGTCTCTCCTTTTGGCAAGCATATTATTATAGATTGGAGAGAGAGACAGACTTTGCCATACAGTGAAATGGGGCAAGGGAGAAATATAACTGAGTCCTTAACTACCCATAACTAGGTAGTTAAAAACTTTCCCTGCAAAGTCAAAGGAAGTAAAAGCCATACTTAACTTGAGGAGATGAAAGATGTTAGAGACTGTGCACTACCAAGAAAGGAAATCTACCCCAGAACCAGGGATAAATACTTGGCCTTCCATCAGAGAGCCAGTGTGATGCTGCAGGCAGGACTGAGCACTCATGTCTTTCCCACTCACAGTGCTCACAGTGTGTGTTCCTCAGCAGCAGCCAGACAGGGCTGCAAAGCTCACTCTCTGCTCGATTCTCGACTGTGAGGGGACATGTCTGTGTCCAACAAGTATAAGAGGAAACTATGGGAAATGTTTCATAGGTATAATTTCATAGGAAATTCATAAATATTTACGGAAAATCACATCTCCAGTGAAGATGCTGCAGGCCTGCATGGTTGCCGTATCGGGCCTGGCCATAAGAGGGAAGTGTGTGCTCAGGCATTAGGTGCTTTCTCTGGGCTGGAGCAGCCCCAGCTGTGCTGGCTGTGGGCTCTGCAAGCACCATGAATCTGCCTGGGTCCCACCTCCTGCTAAAAACAGGGCCAGTGCCTTCAGAGGCATGTGAGCTCAGCCACAGCCAAGTAGGCAGGTAGTGATGATGGGGATGGGGTGAGAGGGGAGCAAGGATGGGAAGGTGAATTGTCACTTCCTGGAGATAGGGGAGGATAAGATGTGCAGCCCTGAGAAGTCCTGAGAGAACTAGAGATGTCTTGTCCAGAGATGATGGGCAGTCAGGTGGGGAAATCTCATTTCAGTTTTCTCCTCACACATACACAGATGCCTGGTTGTGTTAGCTGGATCATACTCAGATTAGGGCATTCAGGCTCGAGGATGGTGACATTGAAGTGCTTTTAGGAAGGGTAGGGGACCTCAGAAGAAAGAGACCTGAAGTCAGCAAGCTTGAAAGATTTACAAAGAGGAATAAAGGTCCAAAAGGATACAGGCAGGCAACCCTGCTAGCTCTCTAAGGAAGACGTTTTGCCTGGAGCACTTCTAATAGCATTTTGTAGGCCACATGAATAGAGTACACAAGCTGTGTAGCAGTAACAAGTGGGTCTGGGTTGTTAGCAGCCCTGTCAGACTCAGGTGACTGTCACCTTCAGTCATGGGCCATCCCTGACTGCCTGCCTTTGCTACATGCTTGCTAAAACTCACCACTGCACAAGGTAGAAAAGAACACTTACACCATGTAATATGGGAACTTGAGGTTCACCAAGTCTGTGCCTGCTGATTCCCACAGACCCTGTTGGCTGGAGCTGTCATGTGTATGGCTGAGGAGTTTCTGCTTGCCTCCTGGAGATCCTGCAGGGACCCACAGGGTGCTTTGAGAAACAGTACTGAAATTGATTTCCTGTAGTTACTTGCTAAGAAATGTGAGCAGCAGAGTCCGGTCAGGAGCACCAAATTACCGGATCATCACCAGCCTCCTGTAAGTTGGCTCTGCAGAGAGACATTCAGGCTTCTCCTTATACATCTGCTTCTCTGGGACCTTTTTTTTTTTTTTTTTTTTCCCTCTGGTCAGAGGCAGAAACAGAGGAAAATGAATGGGACAGAGCTGAATTTATTCCTTGTTCATACCACAGCATGAAAACAAAATGCATCTAATAATTAACTGTACAAGGGCTGTGTGGTGGCAAAGCTGGGGGAGACGGTGGGTGCATCTTTTGTTGCCTGGCTGAGCATGTGCTGATCTTGTGCTCCCAGAGCATCTTATGCCTGTGCAGTAGAGGGACCTATAGTTGTTGGAGCAGGGACTGGATGGTTATCTAGAGGCACAGGTGATATGAGGGGGAGAGGGCTGAAGGAGTGTGAATTGCTCAGCACATTCCTGTTGTGTATTGTCTATGGGCAGCGGTGTTGCCCAGCAGGGATGTGTTGTGTAGCTGTGGGCCCGCAGGCAGGGGCTTGCTGTGCTGGGAATGGCTACAAATAACCACACGAGGTCACTTGGCAGTTAAATGAGGTGAAGAATTACCATGGTGACTGCACTCCTCTCCTTGACAGATGCCAGGCTTCCAGGCAATAATATCTGTGCATTGCTCTAAAACCTCCAAACTCTCTCTCCCTCTTTTCAGAAAGGGTGAAGACCATGCTTCCCTATCTCCAGACTGGGAGAATGGTAAACACTGGGATATGGAGTGGTTTCTGCACACTCCATCTTTCAGGAGAAGGGGCCACTGTCTGGGTACCTCCTACACTGGTCACTACAGCAGTGCATAGGCAAAAGGGCTGTGGTTCACATTACTGTGACACAGTATGGTTCTTGCACTGTGTGCCCACTTAGTGTCCCCAGGAGCAGCGAGGTCTGAGCCAGCTGCCAGCCCTTAGGCACAAACTGCATGTGTGCAGAGAGCTGTGTTGGAGGACATTGCACCCGTGCTGCAAGAGATGCTCCAGGGAGCATCACAGTGAACAACTCCAATTCTGGTGCCACCAGGAGATTGGAGCTCACCAGCAATAGGTCCTCCAAGGACAGACAAAAGACAAATGTGCATCAGAACATAAAGCCTTTTTGCACTTAAAATATGTCACACTTGCTTTTAGTGCCCACATGGAACGTGGTTGTTACTTAGTTGGATCAAATTATGTCCTATGCTGTTTTCCAGGCAAAGAAAGTATAGCTGCATCTTTCAGGTACCACAGATGCTAAGGTGTATTCCTCAAAGACTTGTATATTTCATCTTTAGAGACCTTACTCCTTTCAGCTTCAGAAGCCTTATTTCTTTCATCAGTTCTCTAGTTCTAAGTGGTCTGTGAAGCTATTAGAAATAATTTCTCCTGTGTTCTCAGAGGTTTGGGGAGATGGTTACTTTGTGGTCTGTGAGGAAAACTTGAAGGAGGAAAGGCTCTGTGGACTAAAAATGTTTTGAGATGCTTGGTTTGGGGAGCAATACTGATGCATCCTGCACAGACCCATGTGAAAAAGCTGGAAAGAAGAAACCAAGTAGATGGTCATGCTGGTTCTGTAGGCTGAAGTACCACAGGGAACCAGGGAGGTGCTGTAGACCAGCAAGTAGGTCATCGTGCCACTTCTGCTGCACTGGTACTTTGCAGACATGAAGAACACAGCTCAAGGCAAAGGTCCAGAGCTTCTCCTCACTGATGTGCCCATTGCAGCATCCTCCCCTGAGCACTCATATTTTCCCTGTAAGGGTTTTTGTTTAAATCACAGAAAAGCATTCTAGACACTGACAAACAGGTATTGTCATCTTGCAGAGGGCTGGCTAAAGAACAAATAACTGCACTTCAGTGGATGTTCAGCAATATTTCCACACAGCACAGACTTGCTAATTTGCATGGTCATGAGGTCTCATTGGAAAGATATTTTTAATTGAAAAAGCAAGGAAATGATGCAAAATAGATTTGAGCATATTCCAGGAGATAGCTAAATTTTTCATAGTGAAACCCAATAATAGATCAGTCTGTATGCTATGAACCTCTCACCACAAAAATATATCACAGGAGGCTTCTGCTATCTAATCTGGGCTGAGCACTGACCTTGGCTATTAGATCTCAATTAAGCATGCATGTGACTAATGTTTATTTTTCTTACATTTTTCTGCTGCAGAAAATAATATTAATGGAAAGTATTTGCACAGTCACTCTCCAGATGGGACCCATGGTTTCTCAGTAGGTTTCATGCCATGTGAAAAAAAAACATTTCTAATGTGAAATTCAGGGAAAGGAAGTATTAAACATCTGTGGAGCCAAAGATTGCAGCCTTCAGCACTAAGCCCCTCTGCTATTCCAGAATGGTGTGCAGTGATGCTTGCAGCTGCTGGCAGGGTTGAGTAGGCCACAGGGACAGAAAGAGCATACCATATCTTCACTTCTTTATGCTTGCTCACCTGGCATCCTTCTTTCCTTGAATTTCTTCCTTATCATTTTGATCTAGGAGAAGGGAAGAAGTGCTAGTGAATTTGACAGTGGTAGCAATAATACTATGCAAGACTCATGCTTAATACTCCTATGCAAGCCAGGACCTGTCTGCAGACTTATTCCACTTTGAGCTCAGGTAAATGCTGAACCACCAAAACAGCATGCCAAACTCAGATCTCTGCTGCAGCATAATTGCAGGATTGGGCCAGGAAGGACTTGGAGGCAATCATATCCCTACACTCATATTTGACAGGTTGGGTCTGGGGACTAGGGACCTGGTGAGCCTTACCTTTCTGCCTGGGAAGATTGTGGAGCAGATCCTCCTACAAAGGAGGCTAAGGTATGTGCTATGCCAAACACAAAAGGGATGCCAATTTTTCACCAGCCTTGTGATGAGGATTTGATGGAGCTATGTCACTGTGAAGAATAGAAGATGATTCTCCTACAAAAGCCTTGCTTTAAAAGGGCCTGAAGTGTGTTTTCAGCTATGTGGACTGAAAAGAGGCTTATTTGTGTGCAGCATTCAGCAGGGTTTAGAATGACTGCAGATTATTTGCAGTAGTGTGGCTAAAATCTTCCTGACCTGTCATAGATACCTGACAATCAGCAATTCTCCCAAGCCAGGTTTCATCATAGCAATGAGAACAAACTGACAAACTCAAACCAGTCATCACAAGATTGGTGCAGTTCTCTGACAGCCTTTCCAGGTGCTGGTTATATTTGACGAAAGGTCAGGCTAACATCTGACTCTAATCTTAGAGGAATGTCTGGAAAGCCAAGGGGGAAAAGGCCAGTGAAAATGAAAATGTGCTGATTGGAGTGGTAGAAAGCTGTGCCTAAGCTTGGTCTCTGCCACTGGGACCAGAAAGGATGATACCAAATAATTTCTCTCTGTTCTAGAAAAGATGGGACGTGCTACTCAACACCTGGTAGTGAGGGTATGTTAGATTTTGGTGCTTGTCTCATATTCAGAGTATGTTTTTTTTTTTTCATTTCTCTGCCTGCCCAGGCCATGGTGGGCAGTGACACTTTGTCCTTGGAAAAAAACATTTCCAAACATTTTTGTTACCATTGCTGCTAAAAATGTCTTAATGTTCCACTCTTGTTTACTTTTTTCAGCTCCATTCCATGACTCCTAGTTCTTATAATCTCAAAATTTGTCTAAGAAGTTATCCCATTATGAACCAGGGAGTCTTTCCAACTTTTTAATTCTGTCTGGAAACAAATCTAACTCCAAAGCTTTAGCATCAACCAACACTTCTGCCTGGACTGATTGTTTTCAGCAAGAACAGTGCTTTGAAAGATGAGTCTCCTTTCCAGGCTGTGTGCTCTCTTTTGGCTACTCCATCATTTCCAAATCAATAGCTGTCTTTGATTGCCCCCTTCCCCTCCAGATCCTGCTCTTTGCTACCTCATTTTGGTTTTAATTTGCCACAGCAAAATTGCAGTCATTTTTCCCCCACCCTAATTAAGAAACCTATCCATTAAGGAGAAAGAAAACAAAAACAAAACCTTCTTATCTAAGCCTTTAGCACAGAACAGAGGAGGAATGATTGGTGAGATGATCAGCTCTAGAAAGCCAAGGCCTTTATTGATTCTTCTGGCCTTCCTTTAAAATACAGAATGAGTATTTTAAATTCACCTACAAGGAAGATAAAAGTTAATGTAAAATACTAACTTCTCCACATCAAAGGAGAAAGACTGTATGTCTTCTAGGCTGACTCACTTTTTATTCTCTGTACATAGTTCAAGAATATTTGGAGAGTGTTTCACTGTGCCTTATAGATTCATAAAATCATTTAGGTTGGAAAATACCTCTAAGATCACCAAGTCCAAACATAAAACTATAACCTAGATCTAAACCTTGGCTGTAGTGGAGAGCCAAGTCCACCAGTAAACCACATCCCTAAGCAACACTTCTACACATTAGTGGTGGTAAATGCCACCTCACATTACCTCTGTTTCAGTTTCCCCACATTTTGTTATAAACTGACCTTGCTTCTGAACTTCCAGGAGCTAATGGTCCTGATCTATGCTTTGTAAGAGCTTTGAGATCATGAAACAGATGCTCCCGTATTGTGGGCAGGTGGCAGCAGCACTGAGCTCTTGAATTAAGGAAATAAACATTGAGTGGTGGTGAAGGAGGGCACAACCCCAGTGCAGAGATGCATGATTGCATGGACAAAAAGGTCAGGCTACACAGAGAAGCTCAGGGGAGAGTCCACTATACATTCCACTACACATGGGGATTATGTGGAAGAGGACATTCAACAGCTCCACAGGAAAAGGTCAGAGGCAGAATATTTTCTACCGACTTGGAAAAAAAATAAGATGGGATGTGTCTCCACAAGGTTAAAGCTTTCACTTCCTCATCCAGAGGAATAAACACCTCTATTCTGAAAAGAGGGAAAGCTACTATAGGCTTTTCCAGACTATATCCTCTCTCTCCTTCACTCCTGATCCAGTAGAAGTGGTACTTTCCATGATGCCTATCTGAATACAAGCCCTGGCTTTGAATAAAAATCAGGTCCAACTCCCTGCTCTACTCCAGAGACTTATTTACCACCTTGGAGAGATAAGCATTTAGCTGATTAAGTTCAGTCTCTGTGCATAGTCAGCTTCTTCTAAGGGGGGCCGATATGATTGCAGGAACCAGATGGGGATTGTGCCTGCTGGACTAAAATTACTCTGATATTCCAGATTGTATCTCTCCTCTCTGGGACGTCAAGAGCAGAATCCTTCAGAGCAGGAGCTGCTACAGAAGTCCAGATCAGCTTGCATTAAGAGCATGAAAGTATCCTTTTGAGACTGGTTTCCTAAAGGAAGAAAGCCTATGTTCTTATGGATAGTGCATGTGTTAAACTTGGTGTGTCCTCACATTCCCGAGCAGTAATGTTGAAACTTGTTGGTCTCATTTAATTAGATTTGATAAATTTCACAGCAAACAAAGTTCCTGCAGGTAGGTAGCCAGTTAGAGGAGAGGGACCCTATAATTATCCTGATTCAGGAAAATGGTGCACTGTGCATGTATTAAACTCTGGGGATATCATATGGGAAAAAAAATACATATAAGTACTTATCTGGATGAAAAGCTTCAGTGAGAATTCAATTTTTCAGGAATAGAAATCCATAGGGGAGCATGGCTCAGTCATTCTGCACCTCACAAAACTAGTACTTCAATTTCATTATTATACAGATTGAAGGAGAAAATATTTAATTTAGGAAACACTGTAAAAAGGTGGATCTAATGCATCTAGCAAGTTAAGGAACTAGGACTCGGAAGTCAATTTGTTATTGGTAACAGAAACCAGCCCTAGCAGAGAGAGTGGTGCAGCATCTGAAATCAGACAAGGTTCTGAATAGGGCTAAAGTGAGAGAAGGTGGGGGTCCAGGACACATTATCTATGGGGAAATGTTGTGGTTCCTGAGGTCCTTCCATGTGGCTCAGAGTAGACTAAGGAGAGATGGTCTAACTGTAGACTTCAATTATTTGTAGGAAAGTTACAAAGAGAGTAGAAGCAAACTCCTGATAGTAATAGATGGTAAGAAAAAGGCAGAGAGAATGGACAGAGGTTGTATACTGGGAAACTCAGACAAGTGAAATTTCTTCATGAGGTATGACAGCACTGGGCACAAATTACTGAAAGAAATGGTACAGTCTCCATCATGGAAGGTTTCTAAGTCTCATGTAGACAACAGCACTAATTCCTAGTGAGAGGTTGGACTAGACACCTCCAGAGGTCCCTTCAACCACTATTTCTATAGTCCTTTACCTTCTGTAGTCCTTTACCTTACCAGTCCAGATGAGGATGCAAGAAGACAACTTGTATGAGCAAAGCTGTCACCTACAGGGTGGCAACTTTTATCTCACCTCAACTTTACCAGAGGACATATGAACATATTCTTAGTAATTTTTCAATTCCTTGTATGGAAAAATGGTTTTAAGGTATTTGTGATTATTATTTGCTAAGTATAAATAATGAAACTTTTGTACTGTGCTAAACTTGTGTCAGACACATCTTGTGCTTCCTTGTACCATATCTATAGCATTATGCTATGGACTGTTTTCCACCAGCTTTGGTTGAACTTTCAGACTCAGCAGACCATGGATGACCCTCACTGGTTTTCTCTAAGTTTCTTGCATAAAGATTGTTAGCAACAGAAAAGGCCTTTCATATATGGGTCTTTTGACACCTCTATCAAGATATTTTTCTGGATCATTAATGTCTGCAGGCCATGCACTTCTGTTAACTTTTTGAGGTAATATATTCAGACTCAGGCAAGTTTTACAATTTCATCAGAACTAAAGTATGCTTAGAGCACACTGAATTATTGCTCAATTAATTTTGCATCCTTATTAAGTAGAAGACAATCTTATCACTGACAAGTCTCTTTTCTGTGTTAAATCTGTCCTGTTTCAGGTGTGATGCAGAATATAACTTACATGAATAGAACAAGACAGATCTAAGTGTCTGCACTACATAAGATACTGGTCAGCTTCACTCTAGCCATGGCAGTGTGATGTTGCTGCTGTCTCAGCAATCCCTACTCAGCTTCCTTCCCCAGCCACTTACTTCTACTTACTAGCACTGCAGAGCACACAGCAAAATAGAGGAGCTTAGGTGCACCTTAGTACAATCTGTAGAAATATCTGCTGTGAAGCAGTGAGGCAAAACATGCCAACAAGCTCTCAAAGAAAAGAAAAATACCTAAGATCAGAATCACTCCAGCAGCAGGCACAGCTTTAGGGACTACCTGGCCTCTAAGTTACTGCCTGGCAGCATGGAGAGGCTATGCAGTAAATCTGTCTTAGGCACTAGCCAGCAGTCCAATTGTAACCCTCAACTGTTCAAGCACAGTTCTCTCAAAGAGGACTGAAAATTTTTGTTTGTGCAGGCAGCTTCCTCTTCTGCTTCCAGTATTCATCCCACTGCACTTTCTCATTTAACTGGAGATTTATTTTCCCTTTATTCCTGATTAAAAAAAAAGGCAGTAATTGTTGGACAGCTAGCTTTATCTATAGATGATATAATGAACAGCATACATGTGGT
Organism: Aegithalos caudatus; assembly: GCA_013389925.1. NCBI lineage: Eukaryota > Metazoa > Chordata > Aves > Passeriformes > Aegithalidae > Aegithalos > Aegithalos caudatus. The sequence goes on along the minus strand of WEIU01010562.1, from coordinate 168,993 downwards.
AAACAATGTGCTTCAGTTCCAGGTGGCTTTGAAAGAAACATGCCTCTCTTCCTGTAATCAACTCATTACATAAATTTTCTTGCAGAATTGGTCCAGATGTCCTCTTCTTTCCCTCCTTTTCCTCAGAGGAAATACAGAGATTATCTCAGCATGCACCTATATGAACACAAGCAATTTATGGTACCTATAGATACAAAAATTTGACCAGTGCTATGAACAAATCATTTTATGTCATCACAAACCCAAGCAAATATGGTGCAAATGTCAGACTCTGAAAGTTGTGTGGAGTAGGTCAATGTTTCCTGAGTGTATTACTGGATGCAGCCCTATTCCCTGCCTTCTTCCCAGGATTTACTCTTTGAAATTATATTCTGGAAGCACAGTTTGAAGAGCCTGCAGAAGTCCTGTTGTTTGCTCACTTGTACTCCACTCTGCTCTGGTCATAGAACCAATGACCCTGCTAGGCTGGCAGTTCAGGAAATTCTCTCTTCTTATTGTTGTTTCTCTTGGTATATGGATGCTTTGTTTTTCTGGGTCATTTCCCATATGTCCATTTCTGGGTCATGGACTTTTCATTTTCTGGGTGTCTGGTAAAGAAATAGATCAAGGCTGTCTTACAATGACATAATGTAAAAAGCTTGGCTGCAAGTAATGCAGCAAATTCTCAACTCAGTCACATCTAAACATAAGGCTTCAAGGGACTGGACACTGCTCATGACCAACTGCTATCAGCAGTTTGCAGCATTTACTGCAATTTTTAACTGCAGAGGGTAAACAGTATGGTTTCTTGTCTTTGAATCACAGGAACAACTGAATCCTAGAATAAATGATTGCTTGGCATATTTATAGGGAACAAAATACATGAAAACCATGGACTTAAAAGTCAGCTTGTGACATGAAGAAACCCAGCTCCTGCTCACCCCCTTCTAGTTCCATGACTGTCTTGTCTCATCATCAGAGATGAGTGAGTTGGACAATCTTTGCTTCCTTCTCCAGAGTAAAGAACAGTCAGTCTGCCCTCTTAGGAAAACAGGTATTTCTCTCCATCCTTCTCCATCTTCAGGTGCCAACTAAGGGAGCTTTGCTGTTTTCTGAGCTTGACTCAGTCAACTTTCCTTTCTGGTCATGTTGTAACCTCTCTGCATAATATATTCACTCTCCTAGGGCTCAGCTGTAAATATACCAGGCCCAGTCTACAGAACAGACACACATCTAGCATAGAATAAGATATTAAAACTCCCATCTAATTATTTTAGACCTTGAGTTACTGGAACTCTTTCCATTATCGTATAAGGAATTAATTGCATGCAAACACACATTCACCTCCATGAAATAAGCAGACCAGACACACTTGACCCATGAGGAAAAACTGGCACATATGTATTAAATTGGACTTGAATACTGCAGGCAGCACCCCTCTGAAAGCACCTAAAAGCAAAGCAGCCCTGCAGAGGTGCTGGGCTCCTCCATGAGAGCTGGCAGATTGCAGAGGCAGTAGATCCAAAAGAAGCCTGGAGGGAACTGCACAAGAGATACAGCAGCATTAACAATACACTGAAACAACTAACAGGGAGAAAAAGAAAGGAAGAAAATAGCCAGCCCAAAACTGATAGAGATCTTTAATTTAAAAACCAAGTAAGTTTATTCATTGGGAAAGTGCAACAAAATACTCCAGGGATAGTGCATTCCACTCCAACAATTAAATTTCCATTAAAAAGAAGATAGGAAGGTCTGAATCTTAAAAAAAATAGCACAAAAGCTAGTGCTTTTCTTTGTTTCAATATATTTATCTTTGGGTGACAGAGATAGTCACTGATTAATTTTTAGGTACTTAATTTACAACTTCATTGCTTTTATTTGCAAGACATCCTGTTCCCTACAGATGCTACCTTGGGACTGGAGAACCATAACACACAGGCACTTAGGAGAGGGCAGTTTTGAAAGAACAGCCATGTTTGGCTCAGTCACATATTTACTGCTGGGAGGAGACCCAGTTGGGAGCTACTAGATATTCTAAGTAGATACCACTCCCAACTGTTTATCTCTAAAATCTGAGATAAGATGTTCAGTACCATTCATAAAAGCAGATTCTGCTGCAGCTGAGGAGATCCAAGCAGACAAAAGCAGAGCACAGGACTACAGCAAGCTTACAGCAGGTTGCTTGAGAGAGCAGCCAGTTTCTGACCACTGAACCCATTTTTACTGTAAAAGTAATTATCCTGAAAATGTTGTAGGTAGGTCTTACACCCATAGCAGCCTATTTTCATTCATACTTGTTACTTCGCTCCAGCCGAGCTTTACAAGCCCAACAGGATTCTCTATCACATAGCAATTATGTATCTTTTGCTAACACTCTCTGCCTAATGATTTTAAAATACTTTATAAGCATCACTCCTAAAGCTAAAACCAAACTTCACCAAAAGTTTAAACCATTTAAGCTTAACCAAGCTTAAAATTCTCTGACATACAGGTATTTTAAAGAAAACAGAGTACAGTAAACATTTGCAACAAAATGCCAATAGAATTAATCTCCTGAGTTCCAGTCCTGAACTTATCCTTCTTTTCCTTTTAAATTTTTTTCTCCTCCCACCTATTTATTACACCAAGAAGGACTACATTTATTCTGCACGAGTTTATTAACGGCAATACAGACAAGTGACTTCCAGTATTACACCGGTTCCTAATTCCATATGGAGATTGCCTGTCTGGTCCATGTCAGTATGATCTGGTCTCAGCTGACTGTGTTTGGTTTATGTCTTTTGGCTTTGCTGTTCTCATGATAACTGTCTTCAGAGGGCGCTTGGCCCTTTCCATTTGTCCCAGATTCCTCTGGAAATTTCTGGCCCTCAGCCAACACCTGCCGAACAGTCATGTTGATGCGGGAGGACTGCAGGTACTTGGCACACACCTGCCAATCTTCCTCAGAGCTGTGCTCAATGACTGAGCCAACAGGAAGGGCTGAAGAAAGAGGCTGGTCGAGGCAGGAAGGCAGAGCTGTCCCCTCAGGGTTGGGGAGGACCCGGGGGACAGCGTGGTACAGCAGGCGGCTGAAGCCGGACATCACCATGATATCTCCGCTGTGCATGAACATCGCTGTGGGAGCCTCCTCCCGCTTCGGGCCCCCGAGCAAAAATATCGAGGATTGCCCAAAACTAGAGACGGTGTAAGGATGGAGACAGAAGAGAAAACAAACTCAGGTAGAGAATAATTTTCTGTACAGTAAAAAAATATCAGTAGTTAAAGTCCTTTATAAAAACACCCCAAGCAATCACAAAAATCAGAGGGACTCCTAAGAACAACTTTTAGGTGGGAACATGGCAAACAGACTAAGAGGTCTGGTTCGAGACAGGCACAGAGAGCAATTGCCCTGCCAGGTCTGAAGCTCTGCTGAGATATTTCTTAGTACCCTACTGACACTCCGCTGCTTTAGAAAAGAACTGTGCTCTCTGCAAAAGAACTCTTCACTTCAGGCATTATATCCATGCTATTCAAGCAGTCCTTAGAGAAAAACTTATGTCCCTGACCTTCAGCCTTTTGCTGTTCAGATCTGAGAGTAAGGTTATATACCTAATTAGTAAACTACATCATACTGCCTTCCTATTGTTCCTATAATCATATGCAACCCTAGAAAAAAGCCACCAATCTTTCCATAACACTCAAGGTGTGCTTTTCTTGACTCACCTGAATGATAACAGGGGGCGAGAATGGTCTAGTTCAGACTCATCCACATGGATTCCCAGTGAAGAGTCAAAATGATAGTAGTTCAAGATCCCTGCTTGGGCTTGGAAACCCCGAAACCCACAGGCTGCAGCCACTTGTTCTGATAGGAATGCGAGGTCTGAGGGGAAAGGAGTGTGGTGATTTGCTGAGTACTTCTGGAAGGAGGGGAGGAGAAAAAAAAGAAAGCCACACCCAACACATCAGAGCAGCAAATACACTCAGAAACAAGCACTGAAAAAGAACTCAAAACCCTGGCTGATATTCATCAAGAAGGACATCACCTTTACCTAGAAAATTACTACAATACAGGCAACCACAGCAAATTTACCTCCTATCATTAAATTTGTGTCCTAGGCTGAGACTGCCAGAGATTCAATTATTTGTGAAATTAAACATTATACCTAGATGCTAACTTGAAATCAGTAAGATTAGTACCAACATCATGAGGATCTTGTCAGTCACAACCCAAAGCTGCCAATGGAAAGACAGTTCCATAGCACATGAACGAGCTCCAAAACAAGCATCTTTATTCCTTCCACCAATAACAAGCAAGAATCAATTGCAAACCAACTTTTTCTCTCTCCCATAAGTCATTCTGAGATTACTGGAAGATAATAACCAAACTTCTATTAAGGCCATCCAATAACAGGTTGATCTGGTGAATAAAAGGCTGCAAGCAGATTTGGTTATCTGCAATATACAGATAAGATGCATATTCACTCTGGCAGTGTTTACCAGCCTCCATCTATCTCAGTCTCATGAAAAAAATAGTTTATTTTGATTAGGATCCTCAGAACCGCTGTTAGTTGGTAAGAATGCACTACAGTGGTTCAGGCTCATTTAAATTCAAAATCACATGAGCAGCAGTCTCGCTTCTGCTCACCGCACCAAAGAAGAGTAGCTCTCCAGAAGTCACACTCAGCTTAAGTAGTTAGTAATGCTTTTGTTATCATCCCTTCTGGTAGGTAAAAATGCCACTTACCCTGAAATAGTCACAGGTTTAGAGCTGAGTGTATGTTATCACGTTAACTTTCCATGAAAAGAATAAGCAATGAACTTCTGCTGTTACACCCTTCACAGTAAACCAATACAGATTAAAATGTACTTAAAAGCACATGTTAGTTCCTTTCCTCAAGACTGTCTTGTAGGATCATAAACATTTTATTCCATGATGTCCATCTCTGTGTGCCATTCTGAGTGCTTTATGGCTAAGAAAAATGGAGAAGAATTTAATCTCAATACCTTAGTATCCCAGTTATAATGGTAACCAAGGGTCACCCAGCGCAGCTTCTCCAGTAGGCTCCTGGGCTCCCATTTATTGGAACCTTTCCTTCTACAAAAACAAAATATAAAGAATATAGCATATGTGTTAATTTCTGAGGGGTCTTCTGGTAGTGCAGCATACAGTAATGAGATTCACTCATCCATTTCACAGCCTATTAAAAACAGTCAATGCTATTAAAAGCAATCAATGCTAAACTTGTGTTTTCAGTGGCAATACTTTCTTCCTCCAAAGACCTTGAAAATTTAGTTCATGGAATGTGTGCAAGCCATGAGGCCTACTGCCAACTACTATCAGTTGGAAAGCTTGTATTTTCAACATGGTACCTAAGAGATTATTGGATGGAAACACAATGAGCAGCGCAGATTTCGAAATCAGAATTAAACATGTCCTATTTGAGCACCTGAAAGACCAGAATCTGAAGATCTGAAAGCTGCAAATGCAAGGGAAAAATATTCTAGGCACTTAATGGAAAATTGCAAGAAAGGAAAATTAGTTGCCTGACAGTGAAGCATAGCATGCTGCCTAATATTTCAAAGGATGGTTAGTTCTACTACTTGGTACTCTGATAAAATGTCCTTAGGATGGACTGACTCACGGTAGAAAGCAAAACTTGTCTAGCTATGACCACACATCAAGAAATCCTGACTGCAGGTGTCCCCTTATCCAGACTGTTATGCAGGACAAAGAGCTGCTCTTCTCACGTAACAACCATGAAGTAAAGGGACTGAGTGGTCTGAAGCCACACACCAATTTACCATTCTTACTTGAAGGTGATTAAAGCAAGAAGAGGCTTCAAAGAGAGGCATCTAGTACAGACTATGGAAAAGCCCTTGAAAAATTACAGAGTATAAGTAACTAAATCAGATAGAAATATGTTAATGACAAATACAAAAAGGAAGGTACGCATCTATCTTCTAGTCTACTAATTCCAGCAATTTCAGCATACTTTACTCAAGCCAAGTCATGTGTTATGGTAAAAAAATAAAAAGATAGAAAAGGGAAATATATTCAGAAGATAAACAGTAGTACCAGACAACTGGCTCTCATTTATAGTCTCATTAGTTCAGCATGACACGCTCTCTTTCACAAAACAGATTGATATTTGTGCTGCCATGGTCAAGTCTCAGCCAAACATCTGTATTTAATGTGCATTTCTACCTGGATACACAGCTTTTTCCTGCCCTTCAACTATGCCATACTGATAGCTCCTAAGATAAACCAGGAACAGGAATAAAAGGCCAGTTTCTTTTACCTTTAGTAATTCTTCTTACCTCACTGATTACTGAAAATAGTCTTTCCAATTTCCATCTGTCATAGGGTTACAGCAACTGCAATTAGCATAAACACCAATACAATAACTGTCAAATACATGCTGCTTGGAACAATTTGTGTAGCCCACAGGCAGGTAACACAGCATTTAGAAAAGGGAGAGCCCACAGTTTGTTCTTGTACATCTTTCAACTGACAAACAGTGTTCACAATGAAACAATTTTAGCATGCACCTTTTGGAAGTGCCTACCCTGTTACAGTGCTAGACAACAGCAAGAACCCAAAGGTGTGTGGGAAGTCCTTATTCCCAGAACTTGGTATTTTGCACGTGATTTCATATGTGATTGCTAAGTAGAGGAAAGTATGAGTGAGTGTTGTGTATCTGGAAACAAAGAGGTCCCACAAGAAAGCACAGAAAAGGTTTGGTATAACTGTGTTAGGAAAAGACTGAACAAGATCCCTTGTTTTGTTATTTGTTGGTAATGATTGCATCTATAAAGCTCCTCCAGCCTTTTCCTTATACACAACGATGGACATCTCTTTATATCTGTATATCTATATCTCCCTTGTAGGAATGCTCTACTCCCTTTTATGCTTTTAATTGTCCCCAGCAGCAGAGAAAATACTCAGGCTCCACTTTGTGAGGAAAGCATAGCATGTATAGGAACTGTATAGATTCACCCTACCTTGTGACTCCTGCATCCTGAAAAGAGCAGATCAGCCGTGACCCAAGCAAATGCTTGCATAATACTGAAGCTTTAGACAGCATTAAAGTTGCGACCCATCTTGGAAGTAGACCTCATTTTAGTTAAGCACGGTTTCTCACCTCCCTGAAAGGTTTTCACTCCATATACCAGAGAGGCTGGCTAGTTTCATCTGCTACCCCCTAGGTGTACACACAAATAACAGAAGTTTGCTCACGTGAAGACTCAGCTAAGTACTTCATAAAACTGCCAGGGTTGCTGCCAGCCATCACTCTTCCAAAACAGTGTTTCCAACTGAACTGGATTCAGCAGCAAATTAACCTCTGTTCTGATCATTGTCTGCACACAGGAGATCCTGCTGGGAGAGGCTGGTCAAACTGGAGCAGTACCCCACTTTTTTCAGCCATTGGGCACAATGCACAATCCTTTCACAGAACAGTTTTTTACTTTTGATGGAACACAAAAATGATGTCTACATTTCTGTAACTAATTCTGACTGAGCCTGGAAAACATAAGCAAGAGTATAACTTCTCTCCTAGGTGCAGACAGTTATAAGTTCCAATCTTGCTTTTGCCTTTCTATATCTTGTAGATGTCAAGAGTTTTTTTGAAGAAAAATCTCAGCATGTCAACCTCACTAAGACTGAACTGGAAGATGAGCATTGTAGGGAACTCGAGTTGCACCATCACACAAAACAGTTATTATGAAAAATGAGTAGTGAAATCAGTAAGGTAATGATAAATATCCAAATAGCTAAAAGATTATATACTGTAAACACTCTGTCTTATATGTATTTTTACAGGTGCCTTTTAAAGCTCAAGCTTTAAAAGACTTTTCCTCTTTTTAAAATTTCTACTTGACTTCAAAACTGGGACAAATTCTCCAATAAATTCCAAATCAGGTAGAGGAAAGACATCTACATAAGCCACAGAATTCTGAACCTGAAGGAATCCTTCAGATTAAACAGGATTGCCATTAAAATGGTACATTTAATACATTTAATTCAATGTCATGCTGAATTAAGAAGAACCACAAACAAAACCAAGCCAAAAGAAATACTTTAGCAAATAAGAACACAGAAACTGGTAGGTTTGAGAAGTACAAGAAAGTACAGCTAACAGCATTTCAGTTACAGTGTACTGGGTCTAACAGCTGGCTGGGAAGAAGTGCTACCATTAGTGGGGAGTTTTGGAAAGGATCCGTTTTGCCTCAGGAACACCGAGGCCTAGAGGGACTTCACGGTTCCACTCATAGCTGAGCTTAGCAAGCTTCAAGCACCACATCAGCCAGGGTCACTATTTAACATTTCACCAATGGCTTTAGAACAATGTGCTACCAGAAAATCCCACTGAGAATGAAAGCAGAGAATTAACAAGGATGCACATGAAGCCATGAAATATCCATCTTTAATTTGGCATGTCTGACACCATCTGTATTTTGACAGCATCAGAACACAATCTTCTTCAGCTTCCCTTCCCTGCTCAGTTTTCTCAGACCTTCTCAAAGGTGTCCTCTGGCTCCATTAGTTTTGACCACGAAAGTGACAGTGGACTTACCTCAGCTGCTCCTTGCTCTGTCCCCACAGGTCAGTGGTCTTCTCAGGGGCCATGTGCAGGTCCAGGTTGCACACATTGGGTTTCTCAGGGTATAGCTTGAGACACTGCTTCACCCAGTGACGCTGGCAGCCCGGAAGGAAAGGGTTTGGTATGAAAATAAATCCTGACCACACAGGAAAAGGAGAGGATGGAGACAAAGTAGGATTAGGCATTTCTCTGGTTGTTTTTTTCTTTCTGAATCTAGACCAAAGGATAGGAGTCTGAGGTAGGGAAAAAAACCCTTAAGACATACAACCATTGAGTGTGCATATAAGCTGATGAAATCTATTATAGTTAAGTTAAAAACTATTGTTTTTTCAGAAGAAAACAAATGATGGCACAAGGTTGAAGGCAGACAGGGCAGCCAACATGCAGGAGCTCTAGATGCTGAGAATTTTAGACTCTCTGTGCTGACAGGCACAGAACTTCAGAGAAGCACTGCTTTTGACCTGAGGCCTTAAAACAGGCTTCCAAAAATAAGTGATAGTACTAGGATCATGGAGATGTAGTTTGGATGGTATTATGTAATCTCATAGGGTGGAAAAACTTAGATTTTGAATTTTAGTGTATGGTGGTACATAGGAGCCAAGATAGAAAATTCTGAGTGTGGGTTTGTTGTCCTTTTGCACCAACACTGGTCCAAACAGAAATTACAATAAAGGACATATCTACATAAGGCATACTGATTACAGGAGATAAAGGATTAAGAACACGGAAATCCAATTGTTTTGGAATAAATTTTATTTTTTAAATTATTCAGCATGACTTTTCTCTTAAGCCCAGCAAAGCTAAAGTAATTCTGGCCTAGTTTTTCTATGCTTCAAACTGACTTTATCTCTGTCTCTGAGCTTATACTGTCTTTCTATTGCTACTTCAGGAAGAAGTCCCTGGGCTAAGCAAGTGTCGAGTGATGTAAAGCGTCCTCCCCTTTGCTTCATTCTTATTTCCAGATAAGTCTGGTTGTATCCATATTTGCATTTTGATATGGTAACACTCAGAAAAGGGCATGAAAATCAAAGTATATGCCAAACCACTTGTTGTTGACTGTGAATACTTTGCAGGCATTGTTAATTAATAAAACAAAGTAAACATGCAGCTATTCTGCAGATTCATTTAGTCAGGCACCTCAGGCAGGGTTCAAGCAGCAGTCCATGTGAGAGATGCTATTAATCTCTACTGCACCTACTCTGAGAATCAAGGCACTTTCTCAAAGACTGTCAATTCAGTAAGACTCACCAACACAAAATCCACATGTAAAGAGAGGTAAGGGTGTAAGAGGAGAAAAGGAAAAACAGATTTTAAGGTTTTGGTCAACTGTGTCTTTCTGAACTTCTCAGTCATATCATGTTAACAAATATAGATGAAAAAAAGAAGCAGCAAAGCTAGGAGTCTCAGCAGGATACAAACTTGCCTTGTGGCCTTATGAGAGTGGTAATAAAAGCACAAAAAGAGCTACCTGCCAGCATACCTCACAGACTCAAGATTGAAGTAACTGGTTAGAAAAAAGCCTTCAGTGTATTAATAACATGTGGTCATTCTCTTCACTCCATTCCCTACTTTCAGACTATGGCAACCTTCTGATAGGTTTGGCTACAAGAAGTTTCTTTGCCAGACACATTACATTTACTTTTTGTTGGCATCTGCATAGAACAGAATAATAATACTGCCCTTCCTGTGTACAGCTTTTGATGTGGGGCTCTTAAAGTACTTTACTACATTCATGAAATTACTACTGCTACATACATCTACTATGTATGATATTAATGAAGGCATGGAAGCCTGGAGAGTTAGTTACAAGCAGAGATGACAAGAAGAATCCAGATTTTATGGCTTTTATATCACCAAACTTAGAACAAGCTCATGGCTCTCCAAACCTTTCCTTGACCTAGGTTTCTCTTAAGAAACTAGACTGGTCTAGATTTACAAAAGCAGTAACAACTAAAAAGTGGGTTACTACTATGCTTATTGTGTCAAGAAAGGCAGAAACTGAATTTCTAACAGTTGCAGAATTTTACTGTAAAATTCTGTGCAAACATAGAACAAAGACTAATAGTGCTAGAAATCAGTGACTTGCACACATAGGAGGGAGAAAAGTAAGAAATAAGAAATAATAGTTCTGTAGCAATCTTTCTGAACTGACTGAAGAGCACCACAGACAAACTCTGAAGACAACATAATTGAACCTCTTGGCCTTGAAAGATGTGGTGGGTAAGAATTATTCTTTGTGAATCTGTAAAGAACTGCCAAGGAAGCAGATGCAATTCTCTTACTGCAGCACTATCTTGCTATGTACTACAAATTATTTTGCACCTAATGAAAGGGGTCTCCAACCTCAGTCAAAGGAAGGATAAGACATGCAGATGTCTAGCAACAAGAAAAACCTATCATAAAAATAGTGTAAGTTACAAAGACCTCCCAAAGACAGTACCACATGCTTCTCAGAGAACTCAGATGACCTTAGTCTTCTATTTCATTGCTTACTATGGGGATAAAACCAAATTATTTCCTTTCAATTTGTTTAAAGAAAAACTAAAGAAATTATTACTTCACTTAGAAGGCTATCGGGACAGCGGGTTACACCTCTCCTACTGTTTTAGGATGTCCAGATACAGGTAGCTGAAAAATGATAAATTATTATTCCCTTCAAGTCCATACATGACTTGATTCTAAACAGGACAGACAATTTGTCAATGTATTTGCATTTCATTTTAGTAAAAGGTTTCTTTTGCCAAAGCAGAAGAGAAACGCATTCAAGTGGAACACCTGTGATTCCCCACACCCCCTATGTAATTACTAGGAAAGATGTTTACACAGACAGTAAATGACAAGCAGACCAAGCAAGGGCAGCTATAATATGACAGGTAAGTGGAACAAAACATTTTTAGAGGCAAGAAGAGGCAGAAGGCTTTCTCCTGAAGTTATTCAATTCCCTGTATATCAAACATCCCAGACGGGTTGTATGGCTGCCTCAGTTTCAGAAACGCTGGGCTGACTTCAAAGCAACCAAAACTCAGCCTCAGACTCTGACTGAGGTCAAAAAGACATAATTAATCAAACAAAAATCCCAGAAATAATGAGGATCTGGGGGAACTACAAACTCACCAGCCTTACCAAAATCCCTGGTAAAATTATGAAGCAAACTTTCATGCCAGCCACTTCCAGACACACGGTGGTTGGGAACAGACAGCATGGAAGGCAAGTTTTGTCTAACCACCCTTACTGCCTGCTACAGTGAGATGTCCAGACAAGGGTAAAACAGGGGATGACGTTTACCTTGACTTAAGAAAAGTTTTCTACTTGGTCTTCTACAGCACCATCCAAGCCAAACCGGAAGCCATAAATTTTTTTAGCAAATGGAAAGGGTAAGCAAAAGGTGGCTGGATCACCAGGCTTAAAGAATTGTGATTTGATGATTCAAAGTCTAACCAGCAGCTGTTACGAGCTGCATTCTTTGATCCTGGGCAAAGACTGATAACTACATCTACATCAAGAACATGGATGATGGGATGTTCATCCTCAGTTCACATACAGATTACACTGAAGTGGGGCAGTAGTGGATGTGCTGGAGGCTACTGCTGCACCTGAAAAGGACTTTGACAAATGAAGAATGAGCTAAAGAGAACCTCAGAAGTCCAACTGTAGTAATTCTGCATCTGGGGCACAATAACCCTATGCAACAGTATGGCCCAAGCTTTGAGGACAAACTGTGAGCAGCAGCAAGGGCTAGTGACATCCTGGTGAGCACCACCTACAAGCATGAGAGAGGAGGGGAGCCAGATTCTTCTCAGATGTGCACAGCAAGATTATGAGAGACAACAGTCACAAATAAAAGCAAGACAAAATTTTATTAGCTATAAGGCTTAGGCAAAAAACATGGCAAAACATTGGTACAGGTGTCCAAAGAGGGTATGTAATCTCTATCCTTGGAGATTTCCAGAATTTACCCATACAAAGCTCTGAGCATCCTGATTTAATTTGCAACTTCATCCTGCTTTAAGCAGGGTGTCGGCCTAGACCTCTGGAGGTGCCTTCCCACCTAATACCTCTCTTTGACTATACCAGGTAAACTGCAAACCTAAACCATGTTTCTATTGCTGAAATAACCTGCCTAATAAAATTACTCTGCATATTGAATAGGCCAACACGTTCTTATTCACTTACTGTACTCTGTGTCCTACACTGACAAGTAGATGCCACACTTCAACTGTGAAACTACTGTATTTCAGCCATGTATCCAAGGTGCATGATATATACTGAGGAAAAACAGATTCTACAGAAATAAAGTCTCTGCCAAAGGCAACAGGAATGCATTCTCATGAGCTGTGGTCTGGTTGATCTCTCTGGGAAACAACTGGCTCTTTTCAATTTCATAAATATTGCTGTATCCCACTCTTTAGCTGATTTGTTTATCCTCCTGCACTTACACTAAATTACACTTAGGAAAACCAAAACAGCTTTTTCAGGCAGGACAAGAAAGATAATATTGAAACTGCATGAATTCAAAGCAATGAGGTTGTGTTTAATTTCTTGTGAAATCAAAGGTACCTACCTGGATAGCCACTGAGGCCATAGGCTTTCCACTGGCTAACTGGCTGTAATCCTGCTTTGTAGGCATCTTGATCACTGACTGAAGAAATACTGAGCTGTGATCTGAACACCTGGCAAAAGAAAACAGATGTTGTTTAAACAAGAGTGAGAAACACAAAACTCATCCAAAAATAGCATCTAAAAGGAAGAGTGCTACCATTGCTTGAAGGTAACTCTGGTGAAAATACCAAAGGTACCACAGGACTGCTGTTGAAACAGGTGTGAGCAGAACAGGGAGAACAGAGCCAGTACACATTCAACATAAGAATCAAAAGGCACTTACGGGTTTTACTTAGGGGTGAGACGTCCCCCCCACACAAAAAAAAATCCAAACAATATATACCAATGAGAAAAAATTCATCATGATTTGTCCATTTCCACAGCCTCATCATTATAAAAACATTCTGGTAATTATCAACCTCCATCAGAAAGCAATATACTCAGAATGCTTTATATTTTCAAAGAACATTCCAAATACAAGTTGCTCATGATCCTGTAAAGTAGATGACTGCTCTCATCTCTAATTTACAGAAGGACAAGCAGTACAGCAATGAAGTAGCCAAAGCTGTTGGATATGAAGGACTACAGAAACTGTGAATTCTGAATGCCACCCTGCCAATTCTGTTCCCAACAGCTTAAGGCTTGGCAAGATGTATTTACTTGACATACTCTCTGAAGTTGCAATAACACATGTATTTAAGCTAATATTTGCTGGAAAAAACCCACCAAACTCATTCTACTGTGTTCCCACTCCCTTCTTCCCTTAGGACAGGGAACTGTCTTCAGGAGGGCAAGGTAGAGGCAGGTTGGTTTTGTTCTGGCTTAATTCCCCAATCTAGCTCTCCATGCAGCAGTGGAAAAGTACAGGTTCATATAAGGAAAGAGACGGCCAGGCACAGCAGGAATAAACAGGCAGAGACTGCAAGACTTTGTCTATGACAACTTAAAATGTGTATCAAATTAAGGCCTTTGCACACAGTCTCTGTAGTGGTGCATGTGTAAATCAGTCTCTTTGCAGCTGACAGCTCTGGTTAACATTTTCTGAGCAACAGGACTAAATTACATACATAGAATTTCTAAGAAATTCTGAACTACTGCTGGACAACACCTTCTGGCAATATAGTCAGTTTTACCCATTTTTCAGCTCTTTGTCAAAAGCAGCTTTGTGAGTGCAAGCCTTGAGCTTACTTCACAGTCCTATCCACAGAGTGGCCCCAGGAAAGCTCACCCTCTGACCAAAACTGCCACTTCACTGCCTGCCCGAAGTGCTTCCACACAAGCTACTTCCTGGGCTTCTGGAGAAGAGGAGATGTTTCTGTGCTGAAGAATTACATGTGCTGAATCAGTTAAATAAGCCTGGTAACAGGACAGATGGGATATGTCACACTTCACTGAAAAGCTCAAATGCTTGAAGCAGTTTTCTGAGAAAAAAAGAAGCTATATTATCTGGCCAATCTGCCTGGCTTATAGCTCTTAAAGAGAAAAGCTGTATGTTTTTAACCTGGGGGAAAGAAGAATAAAAGATGTTTTCACTAGTAAGCTGTCACCTGTTCTTAGAAGGTAACAGGCACAAAAAGAATCATATTGAGAGAAGGCAGATCCTTGTGATGTTTTCAAATACTTTGAATTTCCCAGAAGAGCCCTAATGCTGTAATCTTACCAAATACAGGATTCCTGCAAGCTCAAGAACAGCTGAAATGTTAACTTCCTTGGTTAATTCTAATGCCTCTAACAATTTCATATGGGTCAGGTTTTGTGTTCCATTAGCAACAGCAAAATTATAGTCCAAAATGACAGAAAAATAAATAGCTTAATAGGACACTAAAACAACTAAGCATTGAAACTACAAAAAATTCGACAGTTTCACTTTAACTGTATTCTTCACTCCTTTTTTTGACATAGGCTCACAAGTAGAAAATCCCTGGTTAACAACACTTTAGCAGATTTAGAGGTATGTGTCATCCTTTTGTCAGGTGACAAAACAGAAGACAAGTTTAAGGATCACTGAAGATGAAGATGATCAACTTCATCTTCATCACTTGAAGACACGGTAAACTACTACGATGGCTACTACTTTCAGCTGTGCTGCTGGTGGCTGTATTCCTCAATCCACTGTAACAACTGAACTCGTCCTGATGACTAAGCCAAGCATTTCTTACACAGGAGAGAAGGAGAAGAAACTTTACTAGGGGGAAGGCAGCACAGCAAGGGGAAGCTGATTTCAGCTCACCCAGGTATTTCAGGGCTAAGACAAGGGCCAGCAGGCCCAGGAAACTGTTCCGAGAGTGAAACTTGGGGCTTTCAGGACCGTACGTTCCGCTGCTTATGTATCACGTGTTTCTATTAGAGGCTTTAAAGATCACCAGCTACAGTGTAGGGAGCTAATTACACATTATGAAAATAGGTATAAGCCAAAGCAGTAAATGCTGTGACTAGGCAGGGCGCTCTCCAGGGGCGGCTGCACGGCCCCGGCCCTTCCCAGCTGCCCCTCTCAGCTCACGGCCTCACTTTTAAAACACCACAGGGACCCCTAAGAGGCTCAGCGCTCGAGTGCAGCGTCCTCTAGCCAGAAGCGGGGCGGCACCAGGGATTCGGCGTCGGGCACGAAAGGGAACAGCCGGTGGAGAGAACGGGCTGCAGCGACACCGGCGCACCGAGACACGGCGCAGAGGGCGGGACGCTCTCCGAGCCGCTCGCCGCGGGGCACGAGCAGCGGCAGTCCAGCATTACCTGGCCCCCCGGCGCGGAGAAGTCCACCACGCCCCGCAGGTCGGACGCGTCGCGCTGTCGGTAGAAGCGAAAGAGCCG
>WEIU01010562.1:124973-142258 GCA_013389925.1 Aegithalos caudatus | reverse complement strand
GTTTTTGTTTTCTGTTAAGAACTACGTACAGATAATCGCTTCTCAAGTCTCTAAGCTATTTTAGCATTTTTTGCTTAATAGTTGTTTTACCTAAACTGTTTTTATACCTGTTAAGAGATTAACTGATTCAAAATGAGAAAGAAAGGGACAAGGCAGCCAGCAAAAGTAAGACACTAAATGCCAATTTTGTTTTCCAAAGCTGAAACTCAAAATTATTTATAGATTATATTTTAAGATTTTTTTAGTGAGCTGTACAAAATTTTTGCTTTGGTTTTAGCATCTGTAACCTAAAATTTGATCTCCTAATTAGCATCAGTCCCAGTTAGACAGCTGTGTTGGGTTAGGGGAAAAAAAGTAACATCCCAACATGCAGCTTTTCCTTTCTCCATTTAAAGAGGCTGTCTTAGGACAACAGTTTAGTACGTTTCATAATGATTAGACCAGTTACTGCAGCAAGTAAATTCTCCCCTCTTTAGGATCATAAACTTAATGACCGATAAAAATGAAAGGGACAGGACATACCTACTCAAATAAGAACAAAAATAGCTAGCTGACCAGTGATAAAAAAATTAATTAATGAAAGAATGCAACAAGGAAAACTTTCCAGAAATACAAACTGCAGTATTAACAAGACACATGCTTGGGTCTCTGATACTCTGCTTTTTTCAGTTTAGGTGGCTTTACTTTGCAACCTTGCAAGATTTTGACTTTGGACTGCACTATTATGGGGATTTTAAGTAATATAAATTTTTCCTCTCAAAATCTATAACCCCTGCCATGAACTAACATATTCACCTTCAGTTCTATACTATCAATTGGACAATCCTTATACACCAAACTGAAGAAAAATGAAATGTATCATCAGGTGGTCTCCGTGCTGGAAGCAGCCAGTTTACCTAACTCTTGATGTTTAAAATCAGTATTATTCAAGCTTAAATCATTCACAGAAGTTTCCCATCAGGGTGCAACATTAGAAAAATAAATTTATGACAACTTAATTACCTTTGCATTTTTCCAGTTTGAAATGCATGGAGGAATTTTCCACTCTTGCTGCTCTTTCACAGTCATCTGATTTAAAAGAAGAAGCAAAGTCATCTTCAGATTTACAGTAAAAGGAAATACTGTTTTCTTTCTCAAAGACAGCTATGAAACTAATGAAGTAAGTTAGAGTAGAAAGTTCAGGACTCCACAACAAAACCCCAACTCTTCTTAGCAGCAGTAAGATTACAGAATCAAGGAATGGTTTGATTGGAAGGGACCTTAGAGATCAGCTGGTTTCAAACCCTCTGCCATGGGATTTACTTTTGCACTGTATCTTTGCCAACACTGAGTAACGTCCCCATGGCTCTTCAGCATCCTCTTAAGCTTTCATCACACAGGCCATATTCACAAGCCAGCCTGTTAACACCTGCACATTTAGCAGCTATTCAAGTTGTACCAAACACCACTACGTTCATCTCTCAGAAGGAGCTAATCTTTAATGACACAAGTTACTGTTATTAAGGATTAGCTTAAAAGTGTTGTCTAAAAGCAACCTAAGAGTAACCAGGCTAAAAAGCCTTGGTCAACTCATTCATGCCATGAAGAAATTCAGCAATGTAGCCCTGCATAAAATATGAGACATCTACTCAACCTTTGACAAGATAAATGAAAAGACAGCTACTTTCAGAACTGACCAAATGAAAAAAAGGCCAAAAAAAAGCCCAGAAAGACTGTACTGGGCACCAAATTTATCACTTAACATCACACCAAGTAAGATCAGTAAGGAGAAGGTACATGGAAATGAGCTAGATCAAAGAAGAATTTGTGGGCCCACCTAAGCATTCAAAACTGAGAACATGATTGGATTTCATACCTTTCTACTTGGAGAGTGCATTACAGGTGCTGGAGGAGATGGTGGTCCTCGTGGAATCTTCTTGTTAATTCTGAGCAATAAAGAAAAAAATTACAATTACAATCAGCATGTTGCACAGAAATACACTTGAGAATCTTCTATTTGCCATGAATAAGCTGTGAATACTTACTTGAATCTTGGAGGCTCCATAGGGTCCTTTTGCATTTCCACCATCCGAATAACTCTCTGTTTTGCTCCGGAGTTGAACGCAACTCCTTGCTGAGATGGTGTGTACCTGAATAAAACAGAGTGCTCAGTCTCTGCACACAGCTAGATATTCTTTTCCCACCTACATTTTTACTCAGTCACTGCTCTAGCTGTGGTTTCATTTTATCCACAACAGTTTAAGACTACCCCACTATGAGTCAGCAGCAGGTAACTGCACAGGTGAGTGCAGACTCAGTTACACCAGACAGAATGTAACTTCTCTTCAGGGCTATATTCTTCTGTTTCAGCCTAGATTCTGAAATAGAAGAAAAACAAATGCAGTACACATAGCTTGTCACAATACTCCCTACCTATGTCTGTGAAGCCCTAGTGTCTTCTTACTGTTCATTAAGAACCTCTTCACATATTTTTTTCAGAATTAACCTCACACCAAGCGTAACCCTGCCATAAAATTTTATGTGTTTGAAACAGAAAATCATCATAAATAAGCAGTAGCCTCCTCATAATTCCAATTGATTCCAACTGCTCATTTTCTGTGAAGGAAGAAGTTTGTTATGTGTCTTGTTGTGGCTTGAAACTTGCAGTAAATAACTTTGCTTCCAGAGCAGTACCATTAATAGTGATCCCTGGCAAATCTGTGTTTTGTTGCTAAAACAATAACCCCTCCAAAGTGCCATAACTCATAACATGTTAAAGTCGTATTTCTACACACTTCAAACTAGGTGATCATTAGTGGCTTAGTTCAAAATATGGAAGCTAGTTTCATGTTCCTTACAGAAGAATAGAATTCAAGAGGAATTTCTGCTCTCAGAAATTCAACAAATATGCCAATTTTAATCTATTTTGTATATCACATCTTATACAAAGACCAGCACTACATACCGAATGTACTGTGCAGGAGCTAGCTTGTCAGCAGCTCGAACTGGCATGGCTGCTGCAACCTTTTGGGAGACTGATTTCTCCAATGCTGCTCTTGTCTTCTCTGTTATCTGAAGAAAAAATACCACAGTGTACATCTCATCCCATTGCAAGACATAAAGCATACCACTGTTAACTAGGCACATCAGTGCTCACAATACCTCTCTAATTGCTTCCTCATCTGGTCTTTGCAGTTCAGGATCATCCACATTCATGACCTCTTTGGGCACCAGATCTGTGTACTTGCTGTAAATAACCTGGAAGACATTAGATTTTACTAGTGCTGGTGAACAGAAATAAATGCACATATATCAAAGGAAATGTTTCAGGCTTAGACTATACTTTGAGTACTAATTAAAATTAATATACAACTATAAATATATTACAATTATTGTTGTAATTGTAATACATTTATATTTATACATATATAATTGTAATGTTAATTACTCTCATAGAAGGACTGGTTACATATATACTCTGGACCCCATTTTACAGATGGAGTAATTGAAGAAACAAAGCAATCTGATTAAATATAATTGTATAAGTTGCTCTCAGAACTGGCATTAGACAGCAGTTTTCTGCTTCCCATTCCTAGTATTTTCCCTTTTTAGGGACCCCAAACTGATAAAACCCCACACATTTTTACTTTTGTTTTCAAGGATTACTCAAGAATTTGATACAAGTATTTTCCAGCATCTGGATTTCTTCATATCATGATGGTTACTGTTTTCTTAAAAAAATAAAATACCTGAGAAATCTGGTCTTGACACTTTCCCTTATACAAGTGCTTGAGTTTTCACACAATATGCAGCTAGCTGCTGGCAGCTTTAAGTTCCAATTTTAAATACGGGGAAAGAACACTATTACATGGCTTCATGGAGAAAAACATATTGTATTAATGCTTCACATACATTCAACAAAATAGGAAATTTTAGTTCAAAGGGTTAAAAGCCAAGAACTATTATTTCAAGTTCATTATACAGTACATGTCCAACTATAAAATTAACCTTTAGCCTCAGCATTAATTAACCACACGAGAGCCATTTTCTGCTTCTCAGCCTTCACTCCTAAAATTTTAATCCTTTGAATTAGTATCAGTAATATTCTAGTTTCTCAGATGCCAAATGAAGGACATCAGGACATCTGAAGTGAAGTGTTCCTCTAAGATAATTAACTCATAAGTCCAAGTGTCTTACTGAAGAAGAGTATGAAGAACACAAAGTATGCTGAAGGAGCTTTAGTACATCCCAAAAGACAAAAAAAAAAAAAAAAGTACTCCTTGTGGTGGTCCAGGAGCAATGTGAGCACTACTTTACACTGAGGTACAAATGATCTATCTGAACTATTTAAACTCTGAAGTACTGCACCCAAATTCCAAGATACTTTATTATGGAAGAAATATATAATACAGACTAAACTATCCTGAAAATACAAATGTTTCTGTTGCCATCAAAAACTTTACACACTTGCATGCCTTAATTGCAATCACTTTTCTGAAGTAATAACAAAGAGGCAGACAAGGAATTTACATTTCTTTTTATTGTTTTTCTAGATATCCTGTTTTACAAGTAATCTTGAGACATTTCATTCATCTAAGGATAAAGAGGAGACTGGGACTGTTTGATATTGTACTGTGCCCATGCATTATCATTTTTCAATCTAAAAATTTGAAAGGAAGCATCAGCCTGTGCTTTAGATATTTCACTCTGATTGCTACTGAAAAGCAGAATCTACTTCTAGGCAGAAAGAAAAACCTCAAGTTTTGCTACAGGTACAGGATTTCCTGGCTGGGGCAGCCTTAATAGGCAGCAATTAGAAATCTGCATGCCACTGCAATAAGAAAGAGAGTAATATTACCTAACTGGCTAAGATACTATATCACATGGCAGGATTTAGACATCAATCACATTCAGAGTCTCACAAGGCACTTGACAGATGCAAGTCTCTTGACAGAAATTTCTTAATTTGCTACACAGAAAACCTTGACATCCCAACCATTCCTGTACACTGCTCATCAATCCTATATGTAAATCAAGAATTTGCCATCAAGCAATGCAGTATGAATTCCTTCCTTGTTAAAAATGGTTTCTCCATATGAAGCATATAAAATTTTAGAAATCATTAAGATTACATGGTTGTAAACCTGGTACACACACCAGATTAAATAACGGTAACAAACTCAAACCAAGCTCTGCCACAATGGCAAATAAGTTGCAAGTAAGTAACTTTTGATTATTTCAGTCAGATTCATGTTCTCTTGACCTGTTCCATAGCTGTGACAGGACTTCCTTCAACAATCGAACTGCTCTGTTGTAAATGTTTTGATTGAATTGACAATCTTGGGGGAAAAAGCCTTGTAAGTAAGCCTCCTGATTGTTTTTTTCTCCTTTAACAAATAAGTCACAGCCTTGGCCCATGAAGAAGAAATCCAACTCCAGCATGTTAAGTTATTCTTGCTGGAAGAAAAGGAAGGCCCTTAACAGTTCCATTCCTTGATTTCACTCTTTCTTCTCTCTTCATAAAAACACAGGATGCAATTACATGTTCTTACTTCCCTAATAAGGGGACAGCCTAAGTCTCACCAAAATACATCATTATTGATGCATAATTTTAGCCTGGCTTTTAGTAATGTCAGTAGAAAAGTACTGAAAGAATATACAGCAGCACAAGAGCCAACCACACAGCTAAACTAGAAATCCTTCATCTCGACACCCAGTCGGAACTCCATTTGCAGATCCATAAGGTCACGCACCAGGCCTGTCAATGTTATCCAGCATTTCATGTCTAGCAGACTTTCTGCCAAACCCAAACAGGAGGCTTGTCAGACTATCACATTTATGTCAGTATTTTTCAAGGAAAATTCTCTGATGCAACGATTTTTAAAATACGTAAGGGAACAGATGCAAGGGAGATGAACCACTGCAATAGTAGAAACTGCTGACAAGTCACCTAGAGATAGGGGCTGGGTGATGGAACTGCTGCCTCTACAAAAAGGCAGAATACTAAATTCAACTTCAAAAAATCCATAAGATGTAGCAAAAGCAAAATTTGCTTCCTAACTCAGGCCAAGCAAGTAGCTCCTAGAATAGGTTTATAAACTCAATCTCATTTCTGGTAGGCTGTTAAGTATCTGTTTCTTTTAGCTCTAAGTATTAAGATTGAACAAGTATTGAATTATGGCTGCAGCTCTCTGGAAAATGAAACTTCTGTATCTAATCCTACTGACACTGAACTATCAGAGGCTCTTAAGAGAAAATATTCCACATTATTCATCTCAACACAGATCACTGAAGAACTGTTCCCTGTGACATCTCTGCCAATACTTCTTCCTGCAAAGCAAATCAAATCAAGCAATAGTAGTTCTGCTCTTTCCAGTGAAATTGTTTCAAACAACTGTTGCAGCACGGAAAGTCAATTTTATCCTGAGCTACATCAAAAACAGCATGGCCAGCAGATGGAGAGAGGTGATTCTGCCTCTCTGCTTTGCTCTCGTGAGCCCTGAGCTGGTGTGCTGCATCCAGCTTGAGGCCTCAAACACAAAGACAACATTGATCTGTTGGAGTGAGTCCAGATGAAGCCACTGAGCTGACCATAGGACTGTAGCACCTCTTCTATGAAGACAGGCTGAGATTGGTGGTGGTGTTCAGCCTGGAGAAGAGAAGGCTCCAGAGAGACCTTACAGCAGCCCTTCTAAAGGAATCTACAGGCTGGAGAGGGACTTCTTACAAGGCCATGTAGTGACACGACAAGGAGGAAGGGCTTTAAGCTGAAGGAAGGTAGGTTTAGATCAGGATTAGGAAGAAACTCTATTGTGAGGGTGGTGAAGCACTGGAACAGGCTGCCCAGTAAAGCTGTGGATAGCCCATCCCTGGAAGTGTGCAAGGCAAGAATGAATGAGGCTTTGACCATCCTGGTCTGGCAGAGGGTGTCCCAACCCAAACCATTCTATCAATCTGTGATCTAATTTTCCCTCAGCTCCACTCCCCTTTGAGTCACAATACCTCTTTACTCTCAGCGTTTACATCCAACTGGATGCAATCAAGATCAACCTGGCACAGAAGGCAGAGCTCAGGGTTAGGAAACCCTAACTCTACAGTTCTAAAGAGCCTGATTTTGGAAATACAGCTCATACATCTCTTGGTGTATGAGAAAGAGAATATAACTGCCTTCATTATAGATGCCATATGGAAAGTTAATGAAAGTACAGATCTTCATGAATCAAATATGACAAACATCGACAGCTTAAATTTAACTCTACCTGTGAAGAAGTATTTTCCTAACTCTAAACCAAGTAAGACCCAGCAAAGGATTATGGTCACTTTTGCCTCAACCCTACTATCGTATCTAGCTATTTTTCAAAAATACTAAGATTCCAGTCTGAACAGTTCTATTACATAAAATTAAAGATAGGCCTACAAGTAAAGATGCATTTGACAAGTTGTAAAAATGAGGGCTTAACTACACTATTTTTTTCTTATTATTTGGCCTGCAGCTTCCCCAAAATTGGTATGATTACTTCTTGTCTCATTATCTGCTTGAAATTATTTTGTATGCTTTCAACAAAGCAACATTTGTATTTAGCACAAAATATCAAATATTTAATTTAAAAAATCCTCAAACAGAGTTAATATTTTAACACCTTTGTCTTGAAAAATAATTCCAGACATTATAAAGCCTGATGGAACTGCAAGAAAAGTCCCCTCAATAAAAATATCACCATTGCTGCTTTTTTCTGTTTAGTCTAACTACTTTCTTCCACGACAGTATGCAGTCTGGTCTGCACTCATCCTTTTCAAAGGTATTACAGTAACATATGAAGCATAGGATAAAGATATGCAAGATATGATGCTTTGAGAGTATTAATTAAATATAGAATTCTACTGGCTGTAGAATTTATTTAAAACAATAAATTTAACTTTTAAATTTAAAAGTATTTTCCCTAATATTCTTAGAATGCCCATCCTGTTTTTTTGTTTGACAGGTAAAATTTGTATTTTGGGTTCCTCCCTTCCTCAAATGTAGTAAGACATGGGGTATATTACGTAACCATAAGCTTTTCAAGGCATCCTAATTTAAAGGCCAAGAAATCAAATTATTTTGACAACAACTTTTCACATCTATTAGCTAAAACACTCTTTGTAGTTAACACTCTGTTTAGACTTTGTGTAACCCTATTCTTTACACAAGATGCTTGCTGGATGAAGCAGCTGGTCACACATTTGGTCAGGCCTCAGCAGTTTTCCAGCCCCCAATATCCACTTAAGAGAATTAAAGTCCAGGTAGCCCACTTAGATACACTTGAAAGGGCAGGTGTAAATACTCCTTAAAGTAGACTTAGGAGAGCCAAGTACCTGATCTCCTAGTTAGGACCTCAAATGTCATATCTCGGTTTTAGAAAGGCTATTGGGTACAGGAAGTTGAAGTCCCCCTATTAAAAAACTCCATAAGAATCTTGCTATCTCTGAACTCAACACAAAACTTTTGCAGTGTAACCACTGGTAATACTTTCTGTGGCAATTAAACAACAACAGCAAAAACGGAGCACCCAGAACCACTGAAAACAACCAGAAGCGTCATATATTGGATCAGAGAGACACAAGGTGCAGTATTCTGAAGGCTGACCCGTGTTTTCTGTCCAGTTTTTTGCCCCTCTCTCTACACACTGAAATGAGGCTGCAGAACTGTTTTCAGTTTCTTGCCTTCATTGGAAAAAGAAAACTGCTAAGCCATCAAGTAAGTTCTGTATAGAGATTTTCACCACTTGTTGCCTTATCTTTTAATTATATTAAAGAGAAGATCACAATTTCTATCTGACATTATTTTAGCTCATAAATAAGAAAAGAGGACACAATCCATGTGGCTCATGCCAGAACAATGTGTACATACAATAATATACAATGTGTACATAAGGTATATACAATGTGTACATAAACTTTTCCAAGTATACATGCCAGCCAACATAATGGAAGAAATATTACCTTGTCCTTTGACTGTCCTTGTCGAGCAATTGCATCGTATTTTATTTTTCCTTCTGCATCCACCTGAACAGCCAAAGCATTGGACATTTTCTTCTTTCGGCCCATATCCAATGGATATTGGGCCACGTGGATTTCTGGGAAAGCACCCCCATCTCCAAAATCCTACAGAAAACAAAAAGTGGTGAATGTCCGAAAGCCAAAAAAATGCAAAATGGAATGGAGGAACAGACTGATTTCAACAGAAATGAATGCTCCAGTAGGTTCATTATTCCACTGGTAAGAGAGTAATTAATGAGAGAACTTACAGTTATTAAATGACACTGAAATGTGGAGACATCTTTCAGTAATTATTCCCGGCACAAAGTAGGAATAGATATTGGTGACTAGAATGTGCAGGCAATACTATGCTACAGACAATATAAAATTAAATATTTAATTCCCATGTGAGCTATTAATTAGAGCTGCAAAAATCGACCTTTTGAAATAAAGCAACTGTGGACACTAAAATTACAAGAGCAGCATTTTATGAAGACTTTTACTGGCTATTTGTTGCTTTTCACATCAAAATGTAAAGATTAAAAAAGCACTCCATTCTTTTCAAAGCCTGTAGCTCGCAGCTTTACAATGCTACATGTGTCAAACATTTCCTTACTTTGTAAATACACTGAAAATTGGGCCAGCACCCAAAGTCCAATATTCTTAAAGTTTATTCCTCTCCCCTAAAACATGTTGGTGTAAAAGCATTTAATAAGCAGATAACCAAAAGAATTCTCAAAGAAGATTGTCCTGTCTCAGTCCCACAGAGGATGAAGTGGCACCATTCATAAAACAACTTCAGGCTGTTTCAAATGCAACACTTTGGAGGAAGCATTTGCTTAAAGCAGAATGAGCATCTCTCCCTTTCTCTGTTGCAATGGCATGGCTTATATGGAGTCTGGTAACAAAACAGATGAATAAATAAGAATGGGTGTCTTGAGCAGATCAATCTCCCTCCATGCTCACCACGTGACCAAGTAGCTACCACCACTGGGACAGAGTGGGCTGAGACTGGAAAGACCAAAGAGAACACTTCCGAACAGGCATAGCACGCTTATGCCATCTGCAAACGCTCCTTGAAACACAGTTCCCATTATCTGAAGTTCTCCACTGATGTCCTCTGATTAACAATTAGTTGTTAAAGTATTAGCCAGAAAGCAAACTCAGTCATTCTTCCATTTTTTTAAACTCTTTATGTAACAGGTTTTGCATTTTCCAGCAATGGCAGTCCAGGGTCACTGGAAAAAGTTATGCTTTGAAAGCATTTACTACAATTTGCACTTGTTTATGAAGCAGAAAGGAGCCCTGCACAGGCTTTTGGGGATGTGTATTAATTTGTGGCCAAGTGATGCTAGAAACTCTGTGCAAACCTTCAGCACCTGGCTTCTTAAAAAAAATCTTTATTAACATTAAGAAAGTATAAGCATTAAAATATTACTTTAGTACTCAGCAGTGTAGGAAGGGAAACATACACTGGGTATAATAAAAGTATAATTTTTGACATCATACATATGCAACATATGAGTTAATGCTGAACCCACATAAGAATGTTTTCTTTCAGTGAACCACTGGAACTACTATTTGAAATACATGGGTCACCACAGAACAGTGTTGGATTTTCAAAAATGGCACTGAAACATAAATGAGGGTAATGTTGTTACAAGCTGATGAAATTATGGTATTTGGAAACAACGTAGAGTCACTCACAACTACTGTAATAAAACTTCAACAGCATGCTTGGTCCTAAGAGAACTGGCTTCTGACTCATCAGAATGGGTCTCAAAAGTTATTGTCAAGAATCACTTCAAACTGCAAGTTTTTATGGCTCACAGTGAGAGACTGTACTAAAGCAGTTTTGTAATCAGAGCTAAACATCTGTATTTTCTTTCTACCTTTAGCAGTTCCAGTGCAGATTACATTAAACTGGCAAGGATTGCAACTAATGACACACAACACTGTCCAAAAGCCTTTAGCCAGTAGCATACTTAAACAACAAATATTTGACTAATTTTTAAGTTTCCTTCCAACTGTAATAATTTTGTCACCCAATAGCAGCTATCTTTTTGAATGAATGTCCTCTTCTCTGATACACACACATTCACTTATTTCAGCTATAATCCAGAATGTGTATTAACACTAACAGAGGAACAGTATGGATGTCTTTCTCAGGGGAACTTTGTGTTCACAGATTGTAAGCCCAAGGGACCACAGACATATTTTCATATTACAACACAACAATCTCTGAAGAGAAGTAGACATAGACCATCCTGTTTACCATCAAATGTTTTAAGAAATCTGGTGGATTAGAACATCTCCCAACACAAGAATATTTCAAGCAGTCTGGATGATGCACGCTGTAAGGCTTTGCAAAATTCTAAGCTACATTCAAGGTGCTCAGAATTTATTTCTACTTCAGATTTTTTTTTCCCTTTAGCAGACACACTACTAATATTTATTTAAATATTTACCTCGAGTGCCCGTGGTATCCATCCTTTCCGGTAACCATATGGGGGTGGTTCCCTTCGTGAGGAGACCAGAGCAGTCTGCCTGGATCTCTGAGCTCTTGCTCTTTCTTCAAGTTCTAGCTGATCTTGGGACAGCTGGGTTGGAGCTGGCAAGAAACTGGACATCCATGGACAGCAACCAGAAGAAAAAGACATAAAAAGTTCATTGTGGTAACTTCAATCAACTACTTGAGTCAACTTCTTCCTAAGTTAATACTTTCTCTACAATCAGTCTCTACTAAGAAACAATTTACAAAACTCGAGCATTGCACTCATAAGTGTGAGAGCAACTTCTGAGATTCAGTAACTTCTGAGATTAGAGTGGCAAAGGCAATGTGGGCTTTTTCAGCATTCTGGAAGATTCCTAAAAAAACTACTGCTAAATTAATGCACATTCACATCGTGTTTGAACAGAAGAGTGACGATGCCCGTTTTCCAACAGGAATGTCACGTATCACTGGTGTTCTTTACACTACTATGAAAACGAAAGAAACATTATGTTCATGTGTCTGTAGTCCCAATGAGTCGCCCTCCCTTTCTCTGAAGGCAAACACCCACAGACAGGTCTGACAACAACCTCCCCTCTCAACGCCTGACATCTCCCTACCAAGGGCAAGTTGAACCCCAATTTCTTCACTTCCCCTTTTTCAGCTCTTCTTGCCTACAGAGCCTTTCTGTGCACTTACTAACAAAGTAACCAGAGAAATTCGGGATTCCGGGGCAGCCACCGGGACTGCACTCCCATGCCCTGGGAAAGACGCTACAACTCCTAACAAAGACCGCTCGCCCTCTCTGATGGTGAAGAAACATCGACAAAACCCCAAGGATCCACCGAGGCGGAGGAGCTCCTTCCACCCGCAGTGAACGCGAAACGAAGCAGAGCCCTGACCAGGGGACAAACACCCGCCCCGGCCCGGGCTCCACCAGGGCTCCCCCAGGCCNTCCCGTCGGCGGAGCCCCGCAACGCAGCGGGGAATCCCCGGGGGGGCCGCATCGCCCTCACGGCCCTGCTGGGCCCGCCCGACCCACCTGGTGAGCGCCATCTTGACCGCGTACGGCGTCCGCTCCGCAGCCGGGCCGCCCAGGAGGGAGAAGTTGGCGACACTTGCACATGCGCTGTAGCCGCAGTGTGACCTGGGAGTTGTAGTCTCCGTAACGTCACTCACGGCCCGGCGGCGCACGCGGGTAGGCCGCAAGGCCTCCTGGGAGGTGTAGTTTTACAGGATCCCCGTTTATTTCTTCAGCCATCCTATTCCGCTCCCCTGCACTATTCACGCAGTCTCCAACAAGTTCAGTAACTTCACAGTTCATCCAGCTGGAAATGTCCCAGTAAAACCCAGAATATATAGAACAAATGCATTGGAATAAAATTTATCCTGATGCCTGCTGCTTAGAAATCATTGAACTAGCACATGGGCGTAGTGCAAGGGAAGAAGAGAGACTTAAAGTGGCATAAAAATATTGATTTAAAATAGAAAAACTTCTGCATTAAAAAGGAATTCTGCTGTCTATGTTAAATGAGCATCCATATGTTACATAGGAGTTCTTTAAATCAAATCAAGAGATACACTCTTTAGAGTATAATTAAAATTTGGAATATGGAAAAATACTTATCAGAGAGTTCTAATATATGGGAACTAGGTGGAGCTTTACAAAGGGAAGTAAATATTTGAGTTAAAGTGGCAGTGTATAGCACCATATATCACCAAAGACAGTTATTAATTAGTAGTTGCTACTGCTACGTCGCAGCTAGTGAAGCAAAGGCAGGAGAGTCCCACTGAGCCTGGCACAGTTCCTCTAGAAGAGAAACAGAAGCCAGACGGGAAGAAAAGTGTAGAATAACCAGTGAAACAAACATGGTCTATCAGAAATTAAAAAGTCATACCATAAGAGGCAGGAGTATGATACAGTGGAGTAACTGTCTTGCAGTCCTCTAGTAACTTTTTCTTCCTTATCATCTCCCAGTCTGAAGGGTGAACTACTCCTGCAGGCTAAATTAAGCTGCTACAACTTCTAGGACAGGGGAGAATTGGAGGAAGGTAAGAGGTCCTCTGCAATCCTGTACAGTCTCTCTATGCCTGAACTCGTCATCTCTAGTGGGAATCAGCTTTTGGCTTAACATTGTGGTGACAGCAGCTCTGTCACCACCTCTATGAATGACATACTTCCACTGCTCTCTGAGATAGCTGGTGTCTTATGAGTACTTCAGACAAAGCTAAAGATACAAGACTTTGTCATCCACCATTTATCAATAATTTTCCTAAGCAAAACTCATCTGTCATCCCTTCTATCCATTTCTGTCACTCATTTAGTAACAGTATTGCTGTTGTCATAACTGGCATTATTGCCATCTGATTCAGGAGCCTTCTTTCCCTCTTAGAAGTTGCCAAGGCTTCTGTGCCCGGCTGTTACCCTAGTCTCAGTGAAAAAATTATGTTTTATCCCTCCTACTTAGACATTTCTCCTTCTTCCTTGGCTGTGGAGGGGAATGCACCACTACACCATTGCTTCTATCTTCTGCTTCTCATGATGTTTTGATTAAAGAATTAACAC
The DNA here is from genome assembly GCA_013389925.1 of Aegithalos caudatus. NCBI lineage: Eukaryota > Metazoa > Chordata > Aves > Passeriformes > Aegithalidae > Aegithalos > Aegithalos caudatus. The sequence goes on along the minus strand of WEIU01010562.1, from coordinate 128,207 downwards.
TCCGCAACACTTGAAGAGGTGTGCCACTGGGGCCGGGAAGTGGCTGGCATTTCAAATTACAAAGGAATTGTCAGCAGTGGATCAATGCTGCGTAAGGTATTTCTGAGGAATTTACAAAGGGAGGGACACACTATGATTCATACTAGTCACCATTTTCATCATCTTGCTATCAATATGAAATCGGTATTCATAAATTCTCTATGTTTCAAAATGAGTGGCAAAATGTTCAGGAATACTGGGAGTAGAGTCATACAGTGTAAGTTAAATTACTTGGAAGTAGAATCCATTTAAATGAGCTAAGTTTCAACATCACATTGTGCAAACTTGTATGTCTGTAAGTAAGAAATGTGGGGTTAAGTACAAGCTCTGCTGGGAACCAGTGACTCTGAAAAGGACCTATAAGGGTTATGAGAGACAATGTTAGCTTAGAACAAATTTCTTGTGCTATGAAGTAACAAAAAGTCTCATGCAGGCTGTGGATGTAGAAGTATGGTGAACTCTAGAGACTCTTGTCCTGGTCTTCAAGTTTCTAAAACAATGCTGGAAGGGAGAAGAGGGTTAAAAGACTACAGAGGTATTATAAGGCTATCATTAATTGGAAGTGTAGGGAAAATATTTGTGGTGAACTTCAAGAGGTAAATGTTATGATTGCCAGATTAGTATGAGGTTAACTCCACTTATCTGTCCTTTGACAATTACATTACAAGGAAAACTTACCTGAGTGAGCAAATGGAAACATTTAGTATATTTTGTTCATTACAAATAATTGAGAGGAGATTTAACCATTTTGTATATGTACCTGTAAAGATTAGAAATGCAAGATATTAAGCCACTCCTTAGTCTCATTGAGGCAAAACAATAACCAGTGACTGGAAGTGGAAATTAGGGAAATTCAAATGAGAAATTAGGTTGAAATATTTAACAATGAGAGTGGCTGACCTTTGAAAAACTGTAGGAGGTGATCACTTTTCTATCCCTTGTTATCGTCTAATCAAAGCTGAAATCTTCTGAGATGAGACAGTTTCATTATTACCAGATCTGCTTTGGGCATGCCTGAGCAATCAGGGCCTGTACAGGAACAGCCAGATGAAACTTAATGTCCCACAATCACAGAGGGACAAGAAAAGTTAATATTCCCTTCTGAATTTATGATTTCTGTGCATCTTCATGTATCTCCTAGGTCTGGACTTTTTCTGAACCAGACCTGGTAATTGTTCAAATAGCAGAGCTGTATTCTGCTCTACTCTGCACTGGTGTGGCCTCACCTCGAGTGCTGTGTGTGTTTTTGGGCACCACAATGTAAGAAGGACATTAAGCTATTAAAGAATGTCCAAAGGAGGGCTAAGAAGATGGTGAAGCAGTTTGAGGGGAAGCCTTCTGAGGAGCAACTGAGGTCCTGTGGTCTGTTCAACCTGGCAAAGAGAAGACTGAGGGGAGACCTCATTGCAGTTACAGCTTCCTCATGAGGGGAAGGGGAGGGCAAACACTGATCTCTTCTCTCTGGCGATCACTGGCAGGACCTGAGGGAATGGCCTGAAGCTGTGTAAGGGGAGGTGTAGGCTGGATGTTAGAAAAAGGTTCTTCACCGAGAGGGTGGTTGGGAACTGGAACAGTCTCCCCAGGGAAGTGGTCACAGCACTAAACCTGACAGAGTTCAAGAAGCATCAGGATGATATTCCTAGGCACATGGTGTCATTCTGGGGGTGTCCTCTGCAGGGAGGGATGTTTGACTCAATGATCCTTGTGGGTCCCTTCCAACTTAGCTTATTCTGTTCTTCTCTCAAAAGAAACATTACTCAAGGAATGGTTCTGAGAATCTAAAATGTATTTTCCCCAAATATAAATATCTCTCTAAGACAAAAAGGATTAATTCCTTTCTGTTTTTATCAGGATATTTTTTGGACAATATCTTTCTGGACAATAATGATATCAGGTTTCCACTTGCATCTCTATTCACAAAATGATCCTCAGTATGATGAGTAAGGAGTTCAGGCTCTGTAGGGATATTGGCATGGCTGGGAGCAGGGACAATTTTAGTTTGATGAGAATATCACAGCTAGTTTTAAGAACATATTTTTGATGCATTCTGAGGAGTCTTTCGGGGTAGATTTAGTCTGTTAAATCCTTTGCACCTTTTTAATCTACTTCAGCACTTTTCACATTTGCAAATACAGAATGAAATGGTTCATTAAATATCTTGTAACAAATGAAATGATACAAAGTAATGGAATAAGCAATTGTTAATATCAGATATCTGTATGCCTACCAGTTGCTGTACATGGTAGGATAAAAATATTCAAAATAAATGATTCTTCTTAACTCAAGGGAAATATTATGGACAGGTAAGATGCTAAACAGTGAAAGAGAAGAGATTTAACTAGATGGAAAGATTCAACCATATCAGCAACCCCTGTACTTCACATTCCCTTAGGGGTTACAGACAGCAGTCAGAAGGAATAATTATAGCTGGGCAGAAAAGATCACAAGGTTTATTACTGCTTTTGTAAAAAAAAAAACAACTTCAAATACTTTGAGCCACATTAGTGTTCTCTGGAATGACTGTAATGAAGGCTGGTTTAATTTCTGTTATTTGTTGCACACTGTAGAAAAGTAAACTTCCTCAGGCAAAAATGTTCTTATGTACTTCTGTAAAAACCAGAGACTCCGGGGGGTGTTTTGCAAAGGTCTTGAAAGCATTTCACTTCCAGGTGATAAGATCATTTCACACAGGACATGTTGGCCCATTGACACCTTCCAACAACCTGGAAGAAGTGGAGTGCCCTTTAGGCACCAACAGCTTTAACAAATTGTCTTGGGTTATGGAACCAAAAATGTGTACTCTATTTCATCTATGAAAGCAGCTGGGGGGAGGGAGGGGGGCAGATGCTTTCTGCCAATGCCCCAGCTGTTAAAACTGGGTGGGGCAGTGTTTCTTATTTCTTTCACCATTCATCCTCCCTCTGGGAGATATCTGCTGATAATGGGCCATTAAGGCTCACCACATGACTGAAAACCTTACATCATCCCATTGTGAGATGCTTCACCCAGTGAGGGGGGTTGTGGCATTCCTACCTGGACAAAAGTGAGAGTGAGGAACAACAGGTCATCCTGTTTTTTCCACTGGATTCCTGGAGGAAGACTGGACCCTTCTCACCACCACTGGACTTTCTACAGGATCATCTCTATTCCACAGAACTGCATCTGTTATTCCAGGAGGATTAATCTGCTTCTAAC
>WEIU01010562.1:30055-119955 GCA_013389925.1 Aegithalos caudatus | reverse complement strand
GAGCGGCCTGGCTGGGGCTTTGAGCGGCCCTGGGTCCCCGCTGTCCTCGGGGCGGTCAGCGATCGCCGCCGCTCCCCGGGTCTGGGCGGGGATCTTAAAGGTCACCTTCGGGGCTCCGACGGGGAACCGGCACTGTCCCGAGGCTGCCCCTGGTGCGAACAGGAGAAGTCTAGCTGTAACGCGAGGGACACTCAGGTGCGCCAAGTTGTGTGAAAGTCAAAGAAGCCACTTCACCTAGGTGAAAAAAGAGCTGGAGGTGATCTATCAAGGCAGGGCTTAATAACAGAGTCAGTGACATCCCAAGGCTTCTTTCACAGCTGACAGGGCCTTTAAGATATCCCTAGGGGTGTCGTAATGGCTCATTTACATGGAAAAGGCTCCTCTATACCTTATGCAAAACTTTGAAATACGATTTACTTCAGAGAATTCTGTTTCTCTACCTTATATTGGAGGGGTTTTAATTATTCCATTTTTTATTGCTACAACACGCTATGCATGAAAGCGGGAACTTTCTTGCTGAAGAATTCAGCTTCGCTGCCTATTTATTTGCTACCTAAAGTTCCCATCTTCTGTTTGTGACGTACAGCTGGCGGGTATGGCAATAGATGTGATGTAACAAACTGCAGATTATAGCTTCAGGTAGGAATAAGATGCAAGAACAGATGGACCTGCATCCTGCTTTCAATAAAATGTTCTTTTAGTAATTGAGAAAGTGAAGGAAAAAATAATGAAAAAGAGAGTCATATTTTTTGTTAAGAAAATGTCACCGCACCTTTCACTTTTCAATAAATGAAGTTTTACAGAAATGTACAAGGATCACAAATGATTTAATTGAAACACTTTGCAAAAAAGGACTTTTGAAGGTGGCAAAGGATACAAGAGATCTCTGTACAAAAAAAGATTGATCCTGCTGGAAGAAACCCCAAAATTTCTAGAATTCCAGTGAGGCAGGGGAAGGAGGGTGGCTTTTTTTTGTATGTGTGAAGTGCATGTACCTTTGGCAGCAGTCAAGAGCCCAGGTTTATCTTCTCTTGAGTTTGGTCCTAGATTCAAAGGAGTCCTGGTCAGCCAGCTACCCATTCTGACTGGAGAAAGAGATGGGTTGCTGCAGCCAGCTCTGACAGGCACTGACAGAATATGTCTCAGCTTTTCTGCCTCACAATTACCTAGGGCTTGTAACGAAATAAAAGGAAATAATAAAGTGTAGCCAAGGTTCATGTACAAAGGTCTCTTGTGTTATATTAGCTTATTTTGCTGATTGTGTTCTTGTGAACTGTTTTTGAACGGCTTGACCTGTGTCACTGCATGTGTTTTTTGGTTACAAGACTTCTGAGAGAAAAGGCACAAGCCAGACTGACTGCTAAAGCTGCACAATGAGAAGTAGGCAAGTTTCTCACTCAAGTCTACCTGCACTGTGTCAAGGGTGCTCTTGAGAGTTTGCAGAGAAATGACAATACCTTTTGATTGGTGGTAGGAGCAGCAGGAATGGTCAGTCATACTTTCTGCCCAATATGAGCCATAGGGAGAGGAAAGAAAAATGTACCTAATTCGTTCTTTTTTTTTTTTTTTCCATATCTGTGTCTTCTATGAGAACATAAAGAAATGGAAAAAATGTATCTATTAACATGTAATGAGTTACATGTTTATGCTACTTTATATACTGCAAATAGTGAATGTTGTGATCCACAGTGCTTAGTGTGGGAAATGTGTTCATTCCCCACCCTTGTCTCACAGAAAAAAAGTGATTGAGAAGTGTCTCACCCCAGCCTGTATTGGGCCTGTGACAGAGCTAGGCTGTAGGTTCCTGCAGATGACTGTTCTGCCAGTACATTCCCTGTCTGGCACTTGAAAGGGATGGTGATAATGAGAAAACAAATCTCACTTGGTCACTCTGATCAGGTCCCCCATCCCCTGTGTTCTCTGTGGTTGTCTGTCACTGACTGCTGGAGTGGCATACAACCTCCTGGGATGCATTGCCTCTTCCTAGGCCACTCATCATCACTGTGGAACTTTTAGAACTAGCCTGGCAGAGTTTCTAACAAGTTTTGGGTGTTCTTGATATTGCAAGAGCTCTTTTTGAAACCCTGGGTTTTTTTTTTATATTTTCTGTTGTCCCCTTAAAATCTGCCTATGCTGTGATATCTTCAAAACTTTGTGCTAAGAAGTACCTATTGATAGGATCAGAATTGACTTTTGGTGATCTCATGCTTCCGTCTGTCTGTCTACCTGTTGTGTCTCCTTGAAAAGCCTCTTGGTATCCTGAACAAATGTTTTGTTGCACATATGCAAAGTCTAGCAGTGTTGAGTTAGGAATAGCAATGAGCAACTTACCCTCAGTTGCTGGGTGATTGCTTGAGCCCTTGGCTGGGGGCAGTGCTAGCAATGTGTCATTAGGAAAGGAGCAATTAAAAGTTGTATTGTCAGGTCCTCTGGGGCTGTAGGCATCAGATCACTAAGTCTTTATCAGATATTACAGTTGCTGTTTTGTGTCTCAGCAGGGTTCATCAGTCATGGCACTAAGGGCCTTGAAATTTGCCTCATTGACAGCAGCTGCTTCTGGCATCTATCTGTATGGAAACAAGTTCCTGGATCCTAATGATTTTGGAGTTGTTCGTGTGGGCCGAGCCATTGCCACAGTAAGTTCTACCGTAGCAATGTGCAGGAAGATTCCTAATTGGGTAATGGAATTGAAGTTCACAAGAACTAAGGATTTTCTGCATTCCCTGTCTGCATTTTCAGTTGGCAGCTGGCTTAAGAAGTCAGAGTGTCTGTGGGGAGCTCTTCCAAGTCCTTGACATAGTGGTGATAAAGGAGGTAAAAGCATGTAAGGAACACAGCTGTTGTTTGCACATTTTGGAAAGCGAAAAATGGAGATACAGAGCTGCAGAGAGCTGTCTCTGCTTCCTTGGACAGGGTGGGACCTTCAGAGCAAGGGCTCACTTTGGGCCCACATTTTCATCAGCCACCCTTCAAGGTCAGCCACCCAGGTGCAGTGTCCTGCTGCCTTTTAAGAGTGCCTTAGTTCAAACTCTCTTCTCTGCATATACCATTTTTACATTTTGTTGTAAGTATCCTGGTTGTATTGATAAACTAGGGTAATCATTGCCCTATGACCTTTGGTATGAGATGGGGAGAGAAGGACTGGTGTTTTGAGGATCATTCTCAAAGGTACGGTAAAGTGACGATGGGTGAGAGATTGGATACCTACTTCTGAGATTGGAGTGGTTTCCAGATGTGTAAAATGAATGCTGTATCTGCCTAGCATCACTGATATTTCTCCGAAAACTGGGAATGGAGACTGCTGCCTTCTCCTTGATGTTCACTGATGAATCCATGAGCAGCCAGGAAAATGGAGAACAGAGACTCTGGAGGGGGTATCAGTCTCCCTGTACCTCACTTGCTTTATCTATCTGTCACTTCAGGCCACAGTCTCCATCATTTACAGACCCCCAGTGGTAAGCAGCTGTCTGTCTGCATTTTCTGTGACTTTTAAGCACTTTGTTAATGAGTTTTACAAGTAGTTAGCTCCTGAGGGCAGATGCAGTAAGAAACAAGCTCTATGGGTTGGCTCAGGTACCATGTGTGTGCAGCATCATAAAATGTTGGTGAAAAATGAAGGTTTATTTTGAGCGGGTTAAGGCAGAAATACAAACTGTAATCTTTCCTTCTTAGTTAACAAGTGCTAAGCTTCATGCTCTGTCTCTGACCATAAGGTAGTGCTGCCTGGTGGCAGGGAACAGCCTCTTTCCCTTTTAAAACATGGAAATTGAGGCATGGAGAAGGCATGCAGCTTCTTGTTGCTGGAGGAGAATCTGTTATTCAGGGCTTTTGGGTTCTCCAATATGTCCTTGAGTTCTGCCTTCTCAGTCTTTCTTAAGGCACTGTTGTTGTGGTAATCTACTTTAAGACAAAAATAAGTGAGAAGTTCCAGTGATGAGGCTGTGCAGTTGTCTGTGTTTTGAGTGATGGTGAGAGATTACTTTCCTGAAGACTAGGAAGTAGGAAAAAGGAAGTATTTTTTGCTTTAGATGATGGCAAATCACAGACATGCCTGACTTTCATGCCTTCAGGGAGGTCACAAGTCATTGGCTGTAAAGTGCTTCACTGGTCCCGCTCCTAAATGCATTTGAGGATTCTGCACCCATAGCTACAAGCAGTGACCCCCAAAACCAGCTCACCAATGCTCAGTCTTCTGTAGGTGAAGGCAGCATGCGTTTAAATCTGTGCATATACTTTTAAAAAAGAATGTTCTGCCTCTTTCTCTGTTTCCTCTGGTATGTATGACTGCATGTGTTTGAGTTGCTTCTGAGAGATTCATTAGTCTTGCTGCATCTCTGCCTTCCCTGCTCATTGTTGGACAGTCAGAAATCAGCTCTCAGCTGAGCACAGGCAGCCTGAACTGCTGTCATTCTGTAGCCATGGACCAGATGAAGCCAATAGAGCAGACGTTTACTTCTAAGAAGCTCAGTTTTGGGATTATTCTTTTTTCAAAGGAAAGATAAGTCTCTGCAGCAAACAAGAGATTTTGGATATTGGATATTGGTGACATCTACATGGACCTAAAGTATCTGTCCTTCAATCTAGCCCTGCCCTGGCTTCTTACCTGGATGCTTGACTCCATCATTGAACCATAGCCAGACAAAAGCAAACTGTAATGAAGAGACTGCAATTCTTAAGAGCTAATAAGTTCAGCAGCAGCAGACACAAAACTTTAAGACAAGTTACAGTGGAGCAAACAAAACAAAAGAGAAGCCTGGAGAAAAGAACACATGAGGCTCAAGGAACCTGGCGTACAAGTCTGTGAGACTCTGGACAGATTTCATCTGAGTTTGATTAGAGAGAAATGAGTCTGGTTGTATTTTAAGCATGTTGGTTCAGTAGTTCTTTGTAGACTCCATAAGAAACTTGATGAAGCTCACTAGCAGAAAATTTCTTTTTAATGCTCTGTTTAGGGAACTGGCTCTTATGTATGGATAGACAGCTGTTCAGAGGGAACATTGTGCCAGGACTTGGTAAGATCTGAGGATAGGTTTAGGAGCAGTGGGAGAGTGTACAGTGTTGATAATTCATTCATACCGAGTGGAACATTTAACACTGGGCAGGATGCAAGCTCAGTGAAAGTAATCTGGCATTTGCAAAGGGAGGGATTGGTTGATTTTGTGTATCTTTTTATAACTTTGAGCTTTAGTCTCACACTGTAACGTGAATGACAGCACTAGTCTTGGATGAGAACGAAGTCAGTGGCGTGGGCAGCATCACGCTGCAGAGCGTTTCTGTATTCTGGTAAAATTAGAAACCTGGCAGAGCCGTTGTGCATTTGCTGTATTCTTTTGAGAATGTACGAGTTGTTTTGGTTATGTGGAAGGAACATTCTGTGCAGTAGCTAGACACTGGGAGGGATTTGGCAATGTCAGAGTTGCCTATCAGGATCATCATAATATTAATTTAGTGTTTAAGATTACAGTGTAATTAGCAACCGCTTAATTAATTCCCTCTTCCTCTGTAATACAGGCCAATCTGTTAGCTGCTTCTTTTTGAGTTGGAGGTGATAATTACCCTTGTGGACCAGAGATAAAATAAGAATCAATTCAAGCCTTCATGCAAGACTGATTCAAACCTTCCTCCACTTCAAAGTTGTTCTTTGAGGTTGTGAAGATACTTTGAAATTTTTTTCTTCTGAATGGTCTCTATAGCTGTGTAGCTCTTAAGTTCACCAGGGGCAAGAGTGCCTGAAAAGCCAGAAAAAAAAAATTGCTGTGTTCAGTTTACAATTTGGAAAACAGGAAACATGAGAAACCTAACCTCCACAAGGAGGGAGTATATCTGTTTGTTACTAATTCCCAGGTTGGTCCACTCTTTGGATGCATTTCTGAGCTTTTGACTCTTTCCGTATTGTCAGTTCTGCTGGCTTTGTCTGAAACCAGCTTTGCTTCCCTTGCCTCCCTGGCTTTCGTGATACGTTGGCTGTACTTTGTGCCCTTCCTGGGCATGTTTATGGTGAAAGGTGAGGCTAGTATCCTGTGCCAGAATGGAATGCCGCCCAGGGAGATTTGAGGGAAACTTGACTTTCAAGGGGAGTTATACAAATGGTTCTTCACAGTAAGGATCTTGAAGTTTAAATGGTACATAGTGGACAGGCTTCTCTAGGTGTACATTCCCTTCTCTCCCTCCAGACGTGACCTCTATGTTTCTTTCCCATTCACATATGTTCTGACTGTGGAAAGAGAGGAACTGTGAAATATGCTAGGTCTATTTTCAGAAATCATGAAGGCATTTAAGAATATAATTCCATTGTCTGTGAAAATGTCTAACTAATAGGCTTGAGCTGGATCCCATATCCTGGTTTTGTAATTGGGTATTTTACCCTTTGGCCCCATTGTCCTTTGTGCAGTTGAACGTCTTCAAAAATACTGCTGCTTGTGCTAATCTGAGTTTGTCTTCAGTCACTCTGTTCCCTGCTGTGCCTCTACCCAGAGCAAGCTGGTTAGGCAGTTTGGAGCTGTGAAGTGTGGGATAACTGATGGGGCACAAGCAGAGCTTGGATGGCCTGTGTTACTAGCAGCAGACCTTACTGTGGAGGCCCCAGAAGGGCTTCTTCCCCTAATCATGGGAGTCTGCTGTGCAAGGTGATGTTGAGAGATTAGGAAAATGCTTTGAGCATCTCAAATAGAAGATAGTATAGAAGCGTCAAGTGTTGCTTACATATAGCTACATATTAATGAACCCTTTCACTTCTTTTTATGAGTTTTCATTGAAATTAAAATATTTTCATTTAATGTATTAATGAGTCTGTTGCCACAGGCTTCACTGTGGAGCCTGAACTTTGAAGCCTAAGGTACATGCAGTCTCTTTAACAGAAGTCTTACTGTTTTGATAATTGTAGAGCTTGATCAGCATTTCTGGTTTCATTTGCAGACGGCAGTTATCACCTATGACTACCTCACCTCTCTTCGGAGCGTCCCATATGGATCAGAGGAGTATGAATTCCTCAAATCACAGGTAGGTAGTAGCACTGAACTGCATTCCTTGCAAACTGCAAGGCACAGGTGTGTTGCTGTAATGCTGTCAGGTTAATAATTCAATACGCTTTCTACCAGATTGTTAACAGCAATATGAGATAACAGCTCAGCATCTTGCAGGACTTGCATTGCCCAGTGGAGAAGGTCCTTTGTTAAAAGTAGCCGTATGCATCCACTGCTGTCTTAGTTTGGAAAGACAGGTGTCTGCCAGGGAAAAGCCAGAGCTTCCCTTGGAATGGAGAATGTAAACCCCCTCCCTCTGAATTATTATAATTTTGAAATTAAGGGGCTTTCAGGCAAAAATATGGGAATAGGAATAACAGTTCTTTACTAGGAATATTAAAAATGTAGTAGTACAAAAAAGGCAAACAAACAACAAAAAGAAAAAGCACTGACAGAGTCAGAACACAACCTGACACCCTGTTGGTCAGGGTGTTGGTAGCAGTCCAAGTAAGTCCTCCTGGAGTGACAAGTGTGGTTCTATTGGAGTAGAGATGATCCTGTAGAAGGGTCCAGTGGTGGTGAGATTAGTTCAGTCTTCCTCTGGGAATATAAAAATATAAAACTGTTCAGAATCTCAGGTTTTATCCAGGTAGGAATGCTTGGCTCCTCTTACTAGGTGGAGCATTGTCATTGTTGGACATGAAAATGAAGAGCTGACTCCAGTTAGAAGAAAGATCAGAAAGTTTTGTGCAGCCATTTTATAACACTGTGTTGAAGAATCATATAATTGGTCAGTAAAGACAACACTTCTCTCACAACAAAATGGCTATTTACAAGAACTGTCCTTGAGAAACAGATTTTTCCCAAGGGAAGGAAAATCAGCAGTCTGACAGGCTGAAAACCTTATAGACTCAGAAAAATTAGACCCACAGAGCATTTCACAATGGGATGATGCAATGTTTTCAGTCATGTGGTGAGCCTTAATGGCCCATTAACAGAAGATATGCCCCTGGAGGGAGGATGGGTTGTGGAAGAAACACTATCTCACCCAGTTTTAACAGAAAAGCTGTTCCATTAACAGAAAGACGCCTGCCCCCTTCCCCCCCTGCATTATGAGATAAAGAAAAACACCTCTTCAACCCGTTTCAACAGATGGGAATAGGATACATCTTGCATTGCAACCGAAGACAAGTGCTCACTTAAGTCCAATAGAGACTAAAGTCCTCGGTGTATACATTTGGGCTCTGCTGCCAGATCTCTGCTGCCCAGACTGCTCGTATGGCAGTCAGCTGCTGCCTGGCAGTGCTTTCTTATTCTGCATATTCTGTGTGTTTGGTAATGGCCCTAACATGAAGGCTGACTGATTTGAGTAAAAGGAGTGTGTTGAAAAGAATAATAGAGATGAATCAGACTTGCAGATCTCTGAGGAAATATGAATTGTGCAAAGAAGTGTACATCTCATTGCAAAACACACTGTTGTGTTTTGGTATCAGTAATTAGCAATAATGGCAAAAGCATTTCTGGTGAGAAGGAAGACAAGTACCCCCACTGCTCCTCTCAAGTCTTGTGCTGCACCTTTCATTCCAGCCTATGGCCCTATAGTTCATTGAGCTGTGAATGACATCTGGTTTTAGTTGAGTGTTTGTGATATATATTAGCCTGGATTTCTCTGCTATGGCAGTTCAAGGCCTCTTTGAGTGGGAAGTACAGCTTGTGTCAAATTAGGCCAGTCTGCATAGTGTGTTTGAAGTAAGTAGTATGTAGTTTCCTCGAGTGAAACCCAAGTTGTGGAGTTACTGTACTGCATACAGCATACCATTTGGCAGAATTTGCAGCAGCTGTTGCAAATTCCTCACCTTTTGCCATGTATCTCCATGGTTTCATTAACCTGTTATGCAGGTTTCGATGATTTGTCAATGTGCCTCTCAAGCAGCCAGAAAGGGCCCTGTTTACTAGCATTGAACAGAGCTGTGGCCTCCCTGCTTGGCAGCCAGGACTAGCTGCCAGGACTAGTCAGCCCCTGCACGTGACAGAGCCAGTGGCAAGCACAGCATGGCCAGTGCTATCCTTCAGCTGTGTAAAGGGGCATGAGCTGGGAGAGAGGAGGAAGTCGGCACAGGCATAGCATGAATTGGTGAAACTCGTTGAGCAGTGGAGGCCGGACCTGCTGTTGTCAGGTGTTACAGAGTGCCACCACTGAGCCTGGCAGGAACAACACTTGTAGGTTCTTCAGCAACAACCCCTTAGACCTTTTGCTAGTGAAGCATAATTTTGGACCTGGGCAATTGCACACCAAACTGTTTATCTTAGTTTTAAGTGGATGACAACCAAGTCTTTACTAGCTTGCAGCTTTTTTAACTCTCTGTGGCAGTGATTTTGTTGGTCTTGTAGTATCTCAGAATGACTTGTAAGAAGTTATCCCATTGGAGTTGGTACTTAAGATGGATAAGACCAAGAGAATGTGAATGCCCTGCCCAAGTAAGTGTTGTGTTTTAATAATACTTATCCAGATGTTGCTTCTGCTATCTTCTGCCCTGGACAGATCTCTAGTACTCTCAGCCCTTCATTGTACTCTCTTTGTTTCTGTCCTTCTATTAAGACCAGCTTAACCTGCTCTTCATATGCTGAGGGTTTGTAATTTTCTTTTAAGGATGTGTATGAATTAGTTGCTGATTTTCAGATGCGGTTTTGGTGCTGTGCCTCAAAGAGAGACTCTGTGAGGCAGGGTGTATGTATATATGTGTGTGTGAGTGTGTGAGATTTGGTGACCATGGGACTGCTGATAGTGCCAAAAGGTTTGAATGTGTTTTTTGTGCCTCTGTCTCCAGTGCAGGTGCATATATGTCTGTGATGTGCTTGCAGCTGGAAGTGGAAAAACACTTTGTCCTGTGGATCTCCTCCTGGTACTCAGCATACCGGTGATGCTACTCTAGTGCAAATAATGCTTAACTTGTTCTCCATGGATTCACAGTGAGACATTAAACTGGGGTCTCTAAATTACCCATGACCTTGCATGAGAGATGGGAAGGTTCGGTGGCAGCACCAGTCCGTGAGCCTACTGGGGCCAACAGGGACACAGTCATTAGGAAACAATTAAATGCAAAGCAGATTAAGAAGGAAATGGCTTCCCCAGGGACTTTTAGCCAGGTTCCTGCTTAGCTCCATGGAATTATCTTCAATTTTACTATATATTTCTGTCCCTTGTGAACCACTTTTGATGCTAATACTCTAAGCCCCTCAGTTCCTCAGCTCCCAGCGCTTTTTATAGCCAGCAGATGGGGAATGTTTTACTACTTTCCATGAGGTGGCAAGCAGTAGATGGGAATTCACTGTGTGTCCTGAGGTTAGCATCTCCCTGGATCTCCTGTCAACTAGGGGATATGAGAACCCACTTGCCAGATGGCACACACTGCCGTCCCTCAGCAACAGCCATTTTTCATTCCTGTTCCTGCCTGAGGCAGAGATGAACCTGCTTTTGTGCTCAGGCTTTATGTCCTTCCCAACGGTTGCTTCATTCCACCACTGATGGCTCAACCACATTGGAAACTCAATCTTTCTCCTAAGTGAGGGGTCCTTTCCTGGTGTGTGGGCCCTTTTCCTGCATATGATGGTACAGCCAGCGTACTGATATCAAGGGCAGTGGTAGCCATGGTTAGCTCCAAGACATTGTATGTCTGTAGGTCTAGTGTCAGGAGCATTAGGGGAGGTATGACCTTTCTTCATTCTGTGTCTGTTTCTTTAAATGATTCTGGACACCTTTGCACATGTAAGCTTGGGCATTTCTTTTCATTTCTAGTCTTGTTTGCACTGGGCCAGAGGAAGAAGGAGGACAGCCTGCTCAGTGCCGTTTCCTTACCTATTGTTTTCTCAACAAAATATCTATAGAAGGCTACATTTCTCTGGTATTCTTCTGCCTCAGTGAATGTTGGCCCTTCACAGTGTTTGTCTCCTCAATACCAAGTCAGCCTATTGTGACATTTCCAGTGGTGTTTGTTTCAGTGTAGCATCTGATGTCTTGGCTGACATTTCTTCATCACTGGCATCAATTTCTCTTGATCCTGCTGTCAGTCAGGAAGTGTGTCACAAGATGTAGTTTGTTTAAGGGCTGGTATCAACGGAATTCTCAGTTGTCAATGTGGTAGGAAGGTTGCAATGGGTCAGTTGTCTTGCAGACTTTGGCACAAGTGGCCACAGTTGAAAATCTTGAGCAGGACATCTTTTTGTTGTTTTCCTCTGTAAAACAAAAAGTTACTGCTGTGAGTTTTGTTTTTTATGTAATGAAGAGGAGACAGCAAGGAGAAAAACGACCTGTGTTCAAGGTATCTCAGAAGACAGTGGGAATCCATTCTGGAATTAACTTTGTTGGCTACAAAATTGCTTTGTCAGGGAGGAGCCATTTGGGGAGGTTAATTGAATGTCCTCCTTTTGAGAGTAGAATGAGGATGTTTTCCTCATTCAAACTTAGGGTTATTGGGCTGTCAGTACCCTGGCAAATATTTGGAAAGTGTAACCTTGTGCCATCATCATAGAGAACACCATTACTTGCTCCTTGAGGCTCTTCCTGGCTTTGCTATATTTACTTCTCACAGTGGAGTGAGTATTTTCAAAATTAGTTTTGTCTCACGGTGTAGTTGCGCAGCTGAAGAATCTTGGAAAGAAGAGGAATGAATGTACATTCATGTGTGTGTTTTCAAAACTAATCTACAGTTTCTGAATAGTTTAGACCAATGAAATAGCCTGTGTCTTGGGACTTCCCTTCTGATTCAGTAACACTATGTGCCTTAAATATTAAGTGGTGTCCTAAAATAGTTTCTTCTTGATAGAAGTGGACCGCATCTGCAGAGAGAAGTCCCCAGGAACTCTCCATGGCATCCTTCAAAAAAGCATGAATGGGGACTGTTCTCCACCACAGCCAGTGTGTGTAGTGGTGGGTCTTCTTGTGCTTCAGCCTCTGATGGACTGAGGTGAGAAACAAATGAACTTTCCTATGAGACACGAAATAGCCATTAGGTGGCAGTGACTTTCTGTCACCAAACTAAATGGGAACCAGTAATAGAGAGGTGAAGAGCTTTAGAGCCCATCCACAGTCCCTGAGCTGATGATGTTTGGTTGCCCTATTATGTGCTCCCCAGGATATATCTTCATCTAAAAGGCATGGTCAACACTAATGCGGTCTAAAAAAGCTACTGTCAGGGCCAGCTGGTGACTTGATGACTCTACATTTGAGCACTGCTGTCTAGCAAACTTCCTGCCAACATATAAAGCACAAAAGCTTTGCACTGAAAACATAACAAGCTGTAAAATAAATCTTATAATTATAAGACACTTCCTTTTCCTCCTTGTGCTTTCTGAAGTGGTGTCAGCTGAATGATCTGGCCATAGCATCTCTGGGTTTTAATTGTGTAGCATTAAAAAGGTCAATTTTTTGTGGGATCTGTGCCTATGAAACTAGATGTTCTTCAGTCATCTGCAGTGATGGCCCATCTACTGTGACATTTTTGAAGGAGGAAGGAGGGAAGTGAGGGTAAGGAGGCAGTGCCTCATTTATTGCATGTTTTTTTTCTGGCTGTGCACACTCATCCCTGAAGTGCTTTGCTCCAGGAACATAAGTGTGAATTGTCATGCAGTCGGTGTGCCTGAGCAGTCTCTCTCAGCTTCCCAGCAGGAGTGACACCGTATGCCTGGGGAGCATTTAGCTGTCTCTCCTCCAGGTGGGGCTATCCCTTTTCACTTGAATCCCTGAGGACCTTATCGCATTGCTTCCTTAGAGCTTTTGAAGAGGCACATAGTAGCCAGAGTAGTATCTGAAGAACTTTTTCTCTGGTAGAGTGTGGAAACCATTAGGAAGCCCTGGGAGGATGCAAGGAGAAACATTATAAAAGGAGCAAATCATAAGAAACATTATAAAAGGAGCAAATGAGAAGTGGAGAAATAATCAGGTTTTATTTAGTGTTTGGACTGTGCCTTGGGTCCCAGTGTGAAATGAACACTCAGCAGTGCAAAGTCAAGAGGTTTGGCAAGAATCTTCTCTGAAGAGCTCATGGTCATGGTTGATTTGCTTAGATTTTTACCCTAGATGTGAGTGGTGCAAATACACATGAACATGGGATTTCTCAGAGGCTGGAGGTCTGTGTAAAGAGGGAAGGAGACAAAAAGAAGAAATTACTTAGGGTGCCACTGTAAGTGACTTAATGCTGATCCCATTGACATTGGATCAGGCCTTGATTAGAGATGTTCTCTTAATGAAGGACTGTGTAGCCTTGACCTACTGACCAATTTATATGGTTCAGAGAACACAGAAAGAGAGTACTCTGAATTGGAAGGGACCTGCAAGGATCACTGAGTCCAACTTTTAAGGGAATGGCCCATACAGTTGTTTCTACCTGTAAAATCAGTAGAGCTGACAGATATCCAGTACTTAATCTATTCTAAGAACAGGAAGACAGCTGGCTTGAAAGTAAAAATAATCTTATCTCAGGCTAAGAAAAATAGATACCTATAAGTTTTGTTTGGGGATAGAGATATATACATGCAATGCCAAAGTGGACTTCTGAAATGTTTTGTTTGCACTTTGAGTCCTTAGCAAGACCCATATTGTGGATTCTGTTCCCTTTTCTAAGCTTCTTGTAGTTAACTTGCAGCGGAACACTATCTTGAAAGGCTCCAGATTAGGAATACAAATTAGGTGTAAAACCAAGGATGAAGAGAATAGGTGGCATGCAGAGGATATTTCATCTATCAGTCCAGGCTGGAATTTCAGAGTAAGAACAAAATATTGTAGATTTCCTCTACTAAGGCAGTGACCTTATCACATTCTCCCCAAAGTGGATCTGATAAAAGAATGTGCTGGAGGGCAGCTCACAATTACCTTACCTGTCAAGCAAGTGTTTTCATTTAGCCAGTTAAGTCAGTGGTGAGGGAATTGCTGTGGTGGGTGGTGTCTTGCAAGCACTCCTCTGGACTTGCTTGCAATGTGGGAGGCATCTTAGTGGGTTCCAGGCAAATCCTTTTAACATATGTAGGGGCTATACTATTTGCGTACTTGAGGGAAAGGTGTCTCTGGAAGGAACTGCTATATCCTTCCATCTGGTGTCCCAGGGCCAGGCAGGACTCTGTCAGGCCTGAGGAAGCCCTGTGGACTAGGAAAAAAGGAAGTTATGTTTCTCTTGAACTAGGGTACTTGATGATTTAGTTCTAGGAATAAACTAAAAAGTATTGCTCAGTGTCAGGTTTTAAAGCTACCCCTTGCTTTATTTACTAGTGTTCATGTGTCCTGTCTAGAAATGTACATTTTTGTACATCTGGACGAGCTCATCTCTTTGCCTGTAGACATGTGCCAGTTTGTTCAGGTTGGAGTCCTTATAGTAAGGCAGCCATTTTTTGAACAGAGTCAAAACTTCAAAGATGGCTTTGGAAGAGTTAATCCAAGAAAGTAATCACATTCACTGCTACACTAGTTAAGCCTACTTTTGGTCCCGTAGAACTGGCTTGGGGTGTCTTTATTTTTGTTGGGGTTTTTCTTTACTTGTATCTTTTTTGGCTTGAGAATTCTCTCTCAGTGGCTGCAGGTTCTGCTGATGGTGCACCATTCAGAGCAGCTTGCTGCTCCTTCCTCTGCAGTAGCATCATTTTGGCAGGTCTGACACCAGTAACAATTTGTTTTTGTCAGTGTACTGAGCCGATGTGACATGGAAGAGGGCCACAGCCAGCAGATAAACAAGGGTTGTCTTTATAAAGCCTCCACTCTGTTCTGAGCTCCACTTTAACAAATAATTTGCATGTAAGCTTGCACATATATGAACCTGCCCAGCATTCTATGAAATGCCTTCTGCCAAGCCTGAATCCATTTACTGTGTTGCTAGTTTTGCTGAATTTAGAGGTAATTTCACTGAAAAGGTCACTAGCAGAATTGCTTTTCAAAAAAAACCCCATCTCTTAAATGTCTTTACTGCCTGTGCAGTCTTTGTTTGAAAATGTACTAATTTTGAGTTGCCTGTGAACTCTGTAACTGTGCAGCCTGTTTGTTATTGTAGGGCTTTTCTGAACACAAGTTGTTTTTTTACAGAACTGCTGAAGGGCAGGAGGCTTTGTTTATCGTGGGACTGTTGAGTGAAGAGAAGTAAGGAAGATAAGCTTTTCTCCCTCGGGCCCTTTCCTTTGCTTTCACAGTCAGGCAGCACAGCCAGGCATTTCCAGAGCTCAGCAGGAGCTTTTTCATCTCCTCAATGCCCTGGTGTCACCTGTTCTGTCTCTCTTCTTCCTCTCCAAGACGTCATCCCTGCTTCTACCCTTTCTTGCAGTAAGCTGAGCTTTTGCTGTGTCAGTCTGAATTGGGAGTTATTCCATGCCAATATACAGAATGGTAATGCTTGACTGGTGAATGTTAAATTGAAATGATGGCTCCTGAGTGATGGGGATTGAGAAACAGCAAGGCTGTTAGCTGGAACTGCACTTTCTTCACTCTGAGCTGGTGCCGAGTTCAGGACTGTGTGCTTGAAGACAAGAGATAAAGACAAGAGATGACTGCAATCTGGTGCACGTGAGGGCCTCCCAAGAGCAGTACCAGCTCCTGCCACCCTGACTGGCAGGGTTGTATCCTCTGCAACTTTCCTTGACTTTGCTTCGCAAAGCAGACTGAATCTGTACCAGAAGTGAGGGTGATGTTTGATTCTTTAAACCTATGTTTTGATTTTAGGGTAGCAAGTGTTTGGTAGTGTGGTTAAGTACTGAGCAAAATGCACACAGAAGCAGCTTTGTGCATGCATCTCTCCTGGTGTATCCCCATCTGAATGCATGCAGCTTCCCACACTGGCCCTACACAGCTGAGCTGTCTGTTCACTTCTGCTGCCATCCTGTACCAGGCCTGAATCAACTTCCTGCCTGCTCCAGCTCTGCCCTTATCTCTGCTCCCTGATACCTCTGCCCACTGATGCCTCAGCCCTGGCTGCCACCTCACTGGCCTCTGCCCTGGTGGCAGATTTGATACAGGCTTACCCCACCTGGCATTTCTTGGTAACTCATGTGGGAAAGATTTGCCACAATTCCAATTTTATGAGAACTGAGACACAAGTGCTGGGAGGATACCTTGCCATACCCATGCAGGACAGCTCTCCCAGGATGTGGCTTTGCACACTTGTGTCAATGGCAGCCAAACCAGCAGGTTTCCCCTTCCCAGTCCCTCTGGAGTAGGATTCCCAGCTTTGGCACAACTTGCTCTTCATCCGAGAAGATGAGCTCCACAGTGTGTGTGCCTTAGTTTCGTTCCTGTAAATCTCACCCCAGAGACAGTCAGATGTCAGGTTCCACAGTATGCTGGAATCCAGTGAGCTCACTGCCCAAGGAATTGTTCCATCTACAAATAGCCTAGAAACCCACTATATTTCCTATTAGTATGGATGGAGTGAAGCGACTAGTGCAGACGTGAATTTTATTTGAAGGATACTAAATTTAAATAAAGTAGCAGTAAAGAGATCCAGCTTTGTCCTTTTGCAAAATCTTTGAAATGATAGGATGTATGTGTAGCTAATAAAGGAAAGTTCCTTTAAATAGTTTTCATTGCTTAATATTGTTGGACGTATGTGTAATAAATTAAAGAAGCAATGTATTGGTAAGACCATTTAGCCACAGGACC
This sequence comes from Aegithalos caudatus, assembly GCA_013389925.1. Lineage (NCBI taxonomy): Eukaryota > Metazoa > Chordata > Aves > Passeriformes > Aegithalidae > Aegithalos > Aegithalos caudatus. The sequence goes on along the minus strand of WEIU01010562.1, from coordinate 103,362 downwards.
CCCATACCAGTGACAGATGCCCCTCCTTCCACCTGCATTGCTCAACAAATTTCTTCTCAAGAGAGGAAATGAATTCTCAGTAGCAACATGCCTAGTAATTACCCGCACTGTAATTCTGATGTGCAGTGCTGTCACCCACCATCAGGTGGGAGTGGAAAAGGCACTGCATTTTGTTGATGGTTGAACATTTGTTTTCCTCATCATTTTGACACCAGAGGTAATTGCCATTCCTGAAATATTCTCTTGCTACCATTACAAAGCAACTGTTAGGGACAAACTAATTATGAAGAATCTCGTTATGACAGATTAATAGGCCAACAGAGGGGGTTTCTTTTTTTTTTCTTTCAGGCAACTGAATAGTAAAATCTAACAGCTTCCATATAACTGCTAGAAACACATGCTTCTGTGTAAGCCAACAGATTTTTTTCTTAGAACTAGAGTACAGAATGGGTTTCCAAGCTTGCTTTTATTGAGCTTTCCATTTCTCAACATTATGTGCCAAAATGAGCTAAGGTGGGGGCACTGCCATATGGAGGGGAGGTTTTCATGGTTGCTGTTGGACCAGCGTCTTCTCTCTGGGTTGTGCCTGAGCAGCATTACAAAGGTTTGAAGTGAAGAATGCTGGACTTGTGAATTTTATGGATTTTAGAACGAGGCACATAGTGATTACCTGGACTGCTTTATTGCTGCTAAGGGTTTTCTGTGTCAGGGAGTCCAAACTAATGTCCTGGTTGACTTCCAAGTGGCCAGTATGCTTGTGTCCCCCTGGAAGTTGCTGACTACCCGCTCCAAATTATTCTTATGGTATGCTCTTTAGGAGATGTTGTGATGTGGCCCAAACATCTCTGTTTCTTGTAGGAGACCTTGCTTCCCTGTGACTGAACCATTCTGTCAGTGCTCAGAGAGGACTTTGAAATACCTGCATTTCTCACTGCTGTGTTTAAAAGCTCATGCAGTGTATGAATAGTTTGGACAGCAATCCATGTAGACTTGGTAATTGTGTTTTCAAAGAGGCAGTTAGGTATGTATCTTGTGGCTGACTAGCTACTATGGGATGCTAGTGAATGCCAGGTGCTGATGAGCAAACCATTATGAGGGAGACTTCAAAATAGAAAGAATGTGGATTTAAAGGAGCTCCTGGATGACAACTGTTCATGTTCTCAGCTTTGCCTTGATGTCTCCCTCAAGTTGTCAGGCAGCTACAGATCAAAGGATCTCTGTAGTTGTGACTGAGTCCCCTCTTACCATGTCCAGCCAAGTCTTTGTCCCTGCAGCACTCTGTCTATAAAAGGAGCAAATCTTCAGAGGTAATCAATGCACAGCCCCCATTCATGCCATCTTATGGCATCTCTCATCTCCTTAATGAGAGAACAGGGAAGTTCTGTTCTTTTCCAGAGATTGAATCAAGACCATGTTTATGTCATTTTCTCTCTTCTGCCTGCTGACATCAGCTCCCAGTTTCACTGTAACTTCAGTCTTCATGGGATCTCTGTGTGGAGTATGTAAATGCTTTGATATTAAATATTTGAGGCTTAAAGTCATAGATAGTATTAGTTTTTGATTACTAGCATGTACTTTAATTTCTTTGCTTCATGTCTGTCTTGTGTTGTGCAAATTCTTTAATGTCCTTTTTTTTTTCCATGCAAATGTTGTCTTTGGGAACATACACAGTGATTGTACTTGGCCAACAAGATCTGATTATTTGGAGGATCTTTGTCAGTATTATTGTTCTGTCAGTTTTTGTACCAATACCTTTTGTCTTGAGTTTACTATTTGCATTCTAGCCAAGATTAGACATTGGCTATCTTTGACTAGCCTGTTGATGGAGAGATGTTGAATATGTTGTTTTATATAAAGATGATCTCAGTCTTATTCCCTTCACAACCTTGGTGAGCCACAGCCAACTGAAGGGGAGGCATAATTGGGGAAGTACAATATTGTTAATTGTGATACCAGCTGCAGTAAAGGCAATTGCCTCTGGTACTGATGGAGATAATTCCTTCTGCTTTTTGTGGGAGCAAAAGTAATCTAGTCCGGATAACATGTGGCCTCACCTGGACTCTCCTTTTGTTCATCTTAGTTTGGTGCCATGACAGATATTTGTGTTTTACTTCATTAAATTGCTATCTCGTGCTATTTTTAAGTGGCACTCTTGTAGTCAATATAGTTTCTCTTCCTTGTGTTCTTAGCAGCCATAAGGATTCAGTAGACCAAATGCCACCTTCACTGGCACCCACATAAGCCAGTTTTATCCAAATTCTGCTTCCACTGACACCTGCATAAACCTATTGTTTTCAGTGAGAAAACACAGGAGTGGCTGCAAGAAAGGACTGGACCTTCTAATTGCAGTTTAACAAGTCTATTGTATATGAGTCAGAAGAGACACCACCTCAGTCTCCCATACTGGTTGACATTGGTGGGATGTTAATAGACACCAGCTGCCTTTCTTGGTGTGGAGCTGGGTGGTGTCAGCTAGATGCAAAAGCTGGAATTGTTTATATGAGTTTTTTTTCACTGAAGTCAGCAACTCTGACAGATACCCAGAAGGGAGCAGACCTGCTGAATAACAAAGGGACATTCCATGTGATTTTTTTTTCTTTTTTAATATAGGGACTTTTTTGAATGTAGAACTGCACTTTGCCATTGGTGATGACTTATTGGTACTGCAGCCACTTTCTCTGTTGGATGTGGTGCTGTGACAGTCACTGCAGTTTTTTGGAATTGACAGCGTAATCCCATGGTTGTTATCTTTCCTGACTTCCTCGTCAATCCAATTTAATCACTTGTAGGTATTTCATGTGTTACTGTCTCTTTCCTCTTCAGGCATCCTGTTCCTGTGGGAAGAGGTCTGGATTTTAAAGGTCAGACCTTCTCAGATTAAAAAAAGGGGGAAGGAATCTGCCTCTGTCAGTTTGGTAAGGGGCTGTATTCTTTTTAGAGACACTGAAATAACCCTTTGTTTGGGGGTCTCTTGTCAAGGTGAATGCTGGTGTGTGTCTGCATGGCTGTAAGAGAGGGAGCCAGCTTGCTCTGCTTCCCTGGCTGTTGGAGAGACTTGCCAGGAGAGAAGTTACATATGTACAAGGGGGAGAAGCTGCTGTTGCACAATTTAATTGCCTGACATTGACTCAGATAGGTCCTGACTAGAGGTCAGCTGTGACGTGCAGCTGGTAGGGTGGGATTCGACTGTTGGGAAGAGAAAAATGCCAGCCCAGATTCTTCAGCTTTGACAAAGTGGATGTGACGATTTCTCCCCTCCAGCTGCAGCAGCTGCCTCTGTGCTTCCTACTTTTCTGCATACCCACAGTAGGAGAGCAGACTGTGAAGCTACCCTGTCTGGACCCTCAGCTGAACTAGATGAGACTTAGCTGAGCTTTCTCAATGGTGCTTGGGCCATCCATCCTCATAAAACTTACTTTTCAGTGTGCCTTGCAATCTGTCTTCTGCATGTTGAGGCTTCCTGTGGAGTTCATGGCCTTTCCAGCTCTATTTTATTGCAGGATGGAGTATGGGAACTCTGGGAAGAGGCTGAGATATCTCCGTCTTCATTCCTGCTGCTAGGATTCTTCACTTAGCTCTGAAACTGTAGCTAAATCTGTATGAGCTTCAGTGGTAGCTAATTGCTACTGTGGCCTTGTTTGAGCTCTTCTTCCCACCCTCCCCATGGCCCAAGACCAGCCCTCACTTCCCATCCTACTGCCTTTCCACAGTCTTCTTACATGGAAATAGCTGTCTGGGGAGCTTTCTCCCTTCAGGTCATTTTTACTGCACAACATCATCTCTTGCTATTCCATCAATAGTATATGGTTTCTGCAGGGTGTGTCAGCAGCTCCAATTTAGGGAACACTTCTGAGTGTAATACACATCTTGGTTGATATTGTTGCTTACAGCAACTGAAAGCAGCAAAGGAAACAGGGCTTCCTAGGACTCATGGGAAGGTATGAGAGCCCCTCCAACAGCTAAACACAATGCTAAATAAGTTGGTGTCTTTACAGTACTCAGCTTGTTTTCACTGGCACCCCACATAGTTTGATCCAAGCTGAAGTGAATTAATTTTGATAGCCAGATTTTGAGAGGTGCTGTGTCAAATTTATTATCATTTCATCTGCCTCTGTGGAGCTGCAGGCTCTGTGATCAACGGATCAAAACATGTGCCTCATTTCATTGTGGCTTCTGTGAATGTCTCTGTGCCTTCTGCAGACATGCTGTTGAATTACTGTCTATCCTCCTTGGGTTCTCTGCAATCAAGCACAGGACACATCTATTTGTATATCAGCTGTCAGGACAACAAGGCACTGAATGCACTTTTATGAACCTGCTGTCTTTGCTAGTACTACATGTTTGTATATACTTGGGTCTGATTCTACTGTCTTGGGCAAATCTGCTCTGATCTTATTGTCCTGTGTAAGTAACCATTCACAGTAATGTATGTGCCCCATAAGACAGCCACGAGTGTGAAGGACCTCTTGAATAGTCACAGGGTAAAACAGTCTCAAGAGCAGAAACTTGTTCACCAGAGGTAAAGTCTGTGGGTGTAGGGAAGTCGACTTGACTCTCAGATTCCTGCTATAGGCACAGGAGTTCTACAGCCCAGTTATTTTAGTATGTTATTTTCCCTTTGTCTCTGGCCAGCCCTTCCCTGTGCTCCTTGTTTTCCTGGCTCAGGAGACTTAGACAGAACAGTGCATTATATCACTGAGGTGTCTAAGGGGAAACAGCTGCTCTCTTCTGATTTTTATCCTGAACTGCCCCACAGATAACTAATTGCAGCTCAGTTGCTTCTATTAGCTATTTACCTAAAATTGAGCTGGCTAATGAAAATGTTTCTAATTAATACGAGGCAGATTAAAACTCATTACAGCAAGGTCGTCAGTAATGAGAGATAATCAGAGCACAAATGACCGAGCTTGGAGTAAAATGAAGATGGAACACAGGCAGGCGATTGGTGCTGGTTGTGCATGCACCAGCCAGCAAGGGCAGGGTTCAGCAAGGTGACTGCTGGTGCTCTGCCCTGCAGTTGAGAAACGCTGCTTCCTACTCTCCAGAGCAGCCTGGGGAGGGACTAGCCAAAAAGGTGGACCTCAGCCTAGTGTAAAAATGTTTTCTGAACCAAGCGGCATCTCACACTAGAGTTTTGTTGCTGGGGCAGCCTTCAGTCACCTATACAAACCAAGCTGTGAATAGGGGTTTTAGCAGGAAGACTTGGGAGTATGTGTGGCACAAGTGGGATGCCAGCACCTGTGTGCACTTGTATGTGGAAATTCAGAGTCCTGATGGCTCAGAGGGTGTGAGCTTGCATATCTGTTCAGCATCAAATGTGTTGGCCTATGTTTGGAAGAGTCCGTTGTGATCTCCAGGGTGGTTTTGCATGAATTATGAAATGTGTTTTCTTTAATTTCAGCTACATGTAGCAGTACTGATATGAGGCCACATGAGATTTCAGCTGTCTGTAGGCCTACTGTCTATATTCCATTAGTACCGAGTTTACTGGCCATCCTGCTAGTTGTGTGACTCCTTGTTTCTGTGATTGTGAAACTGGGAAGCTAAGAAGCTGTCACTTCAGTCAGTGGGATCATCTCCATCCTTAATCCTATCCAAACTATAAAGCTCTCTTTCTCACTTCCTTTCTGTCCCACTGGCAACCAACTGTTGTGCCAGAATTTCTGAAGGATCTTATTAAGTTACACATAACTCACAAAAATAATGAATTATTAGGTAGTGAGGTACATTTCACCAGGACATATTCCAATTCCAAAGGAGTGGGTCTATCCATCATCGGTAGTATGATCAGGTATAAGGAAGCATTTGAATGGCAAATATCTAGTGTGTCTAGGAATGAGCTTTTGTAAAAGCTAAGTAGGAAAGATAATGCAAAAAGCAGGCAATAACAATTCCGTTTAGAGTTTGGTGTCTTCCTGCAGCATCCTTGCTGCCAGTCAGTTTGATTACCAGGCTGCTAGTGTTAGTGAAGGCTGTAGTAGTTTATATTTACTGTATGCTCATTCAGATTAGTTGAAAGAGGAGATAACAGCCCCTTAGACAGAACTACACTGTCACTGAAATGGGTTCTACGTTTCGTATTGCTGTTTTTAAAGCACCCAAGTACCCTATTCATATCCCCAGTAGCTGTATTCTCCCTTAGCATCTTTACAAATCTTTTGGCATGGCCACTGATTTCAGTTTCTCACCGTGTTAAATTGAGACTGACATCTTTTATTTTTCTCTGGTTTGTGCTGTCCTGGGTCATCTAAAGCTGTTTCTACAGTTTTACTAGTTCTGTGCATATGGCCCTGTCATTATTGGGGGTGGAAGAGAAAAGGACTATGACCAGATTTCTTTCCTATATTCTCTGGCATGTCTTTTCTCCCTACCCAACTGTGTTTTGGCGATACCCACCACAAGAGGTGATGACATCCTCTTTTCCCTCTGTAGGGAGTCCAAAGGACAGCCTGGCTCTTCCAGTCCAGTCTCCTACTGTAGGCATTTCTGGAAGAGTGTTCTTGTCTAGGATGGCTGACAGCACATATACTTGGGATGCTTCCACCCACTGTGTGCCACAAGTTTCTTCCCAGCATCCCAAAGGCTTAATATGAAAGACCATAAGAACCAATTCTGTTATTCCGTGGAAGGAAAGCAGTTCATCATCCATGTCACAAGTCCTTCAAATGGCAGGTAATTTAGTGGAAAACCATTGGAAACAGGTTGACCCCAGCAGAAGATTTAACCAGAACTTGGGAGCTGGATACACTAAATAGGTTCTCTAAAGATTTTAATAATGCACCCTGTTTGCATTTTCTCATTGTGGCCAGACAGTAGGGTAATTTTTGTCTTCATGCCTTGAGCAGTAGTGTTTAAAGCCCTTTAGACATTTTATTACCTGTAATGTTCTTACAAGCCTATAAAATGGAGAATAGCGATCCTGAGTTTTGTAGAGAGCTTTGTAAAAGCATTTTTAGAGATGAAAAGCTCCATATAAAATCAGGTATGGTTGTTTTATCATAAATATCTAAAGCCTTTCTGAATTCCATTAAGCTCTTGGCTTCTCTATCCTCTGACAGTGAGTGCCACTGGTTAATGCTGTATTGTGCAAAATGGGATGTAAAAAAAGAAACAACTTAAAAATGGTTGTTGTTTTGTGGAATGCCCTGTTATTTGTGGGTTTATGAAAGTTGGAAATAGGAATGGGAGCTTTTTTTTTTTTTCTTTTCATTATTACTTACATCTTTTCTCTCTTATGCATCACTAAACAGTTTCTCAACGTTTCAAGTCTCTTTTTTAATAGACTCTTTTATGACATGGTCATATTTCCCCTGTCTTGCTCTGTCCTTTTTAAATTTATCTACCTCTTTTTTTTTTTTTTTTTTTTTTTTTTTTTTTTTTTTTTTTGTGATAGGATGTCTAGAATCCAGGGTGGGGTTGTACATTCAATTTATACAATAATGTTTTGATTTTTTTAACATTTTAATCTTTTTTATCACAGTCAAACTAGTGGGGTTTTTTTCTGTTTTTTTTTTTTTTTTTTTTTTTTTTTTTTTTTTTTTTTTTTTTTTTTTTTTTTTTTTTTTTTTTTTTTGTGATAGGATGTCTAGAATCCAGGGTGGGGTTGTACATTCAATTTATACAATAATGTTTTGATTTTTTTAACATTTTAATCTTTTTTATCACAGTCAAACTAGTGGGGTTTTTTTTTGTTGTTGGTGGTGGTGGTGGTTTGTTTTGTTTTGTTTTGTTTTTTTTAATTTTCCTGACTCACTCTGTGCATTGAACAGGCTAAGCTGTCCACAAGAATGTGATGCAAATGTTGGATGGTTCCAGTTAATTGAGAGTCCAGCAGTGTGTATGGGGAGGGCAGACTGCACCTCCCAGTATGTGTAACCTTGCAGCCATCTATGCTGTGGGTGAGAAATCCTGCTGTATTGATTTTTCACCTGTCTTTGGTAGGGACTTGGCAGGGCTTATTTTTCCACAGTGGTGAATAATATCTCTTATATCTCATGGAATTTTTGTCACTCTACTGTTCTCTCCTATGCCAGATCACTAGGAGGAAAATTAAACTTTGGTGTAAGAACAGGTATAATGGGATGCTTTACTGTTGGTTTTTGACAGTAATGCAGGTCAATCCTTTTATGGTAGAGAGCTCCTTCTGCCTTCTGTGCACTATCTGGACCTCTTCCCCTCTTCATCACGTTTCTCTGTTCCAGTGCTCCCTGGAAGTAACAATGAATGCAGGTCTTAAGATAGACAAGGCTTCTGCAGGAAGCTCATCTGGTCTAAAAATGCTCAGAGCAGGTTGAAATGAAACTGTGGTGAAAACAGCACTAAATATTGCAGCTTTCTCCTAATTGGAGTGTCTTCCATTGCTGCTGTCTGTAGTGCTGGGTTTCTGAGCTGGGAGTGGGATAAAATGAGCAAGTGATGTTCTTGTATCTCCAATAATTACTGAGTTTTCCTTTCATTCTTTGTGAGGGTATTTATTGAAAGCCATGTGAAAGTTCCAGTAAATACCTCTTTTCTAATACCTCTTTTCTATTGGCTATTTATTAATAAGCTCGCAGTATTTTGGTGGACTGATGAAGAATGATTTTTTCCCCTCAAAATCCCCGCTGGCTTTTTATCAGTCATAGCACATTTATCTAGATGATTTTTAGTACTTTCTGTAATTATAGTCTCAACTAATTTAGTTGATACAGAATTAAAGCTTGCAGGACTATAGTTTCCCAGATTAGTCTAGATTTTTCTTAAAAACAGGGCAACAAATATTTTCTTTCAGTCCTCTGCAAGTTAACAGTTTTAATATAAGATTTCCTTTTATTATGGTTATTAGCATCTCAGCTACTTTCTGAATTTAATCTCAAATTTTTATTAGATTGAAGTGATTGAAATTTTCCAGATGTTTTCTGGAGATACCTTTCTTGAAATACTATCTTGGAGAGTGTATCTCCATTGTAAGCAGTGATGGGCAGGCTGTTCTCTCTGCATTTTTAATCCTTATTTCACATTTTGCCAGCTAAGAGTATTCCCTGTAGAGCTGGGATATCTTTTCTCAGGGATTTCATAGGAGTTGCTTCAACCACTTACTTTACTGTGTGGTAAATATATTTAATATATAAACATACTTTACTTCTCCTCAGTGGCCTTTCTGAGCACTTTTGCCACCAGGTCTGTCACCAGGTATCAAATACTTAAGTTCTTACTGGCAGATTTTAGTTTGAGTATTTATTTTTTTAATTAATTCCTTTATTTTTAAGACCAGATTAGTACCTGCCAGTTTATGACATCTGCACATCTGATGTTCTGATAAGCAGTTCTTTGCTAGTAATCTGTGTGAGTAAAGGCTCCTTCCAAAACAACAAAATTACTTGAGAAGCCAGGTCTGCTTGTACATCAAGCATAAATTAAAATATCCCTTTATAGCTCTGCTTGTTGAACATATGCTTCATCCCCAAGATACCTCCTTGCCACACCTAAGAGTTGTTACTTTCACAGTTTTAATGATCAGTGTTAATACCAGTCTAAATGAGGTTTAGATAAATCAGAGGAGTCTGGTAGCCATGTGGGCCAATATAGAATTTGTCCTGCTGAAATTTGGAGAAGGGATTTAAGACAGAAAGAGATGCCCAGGATCTCTTGGGCTGAGGAAAGAGTCACTTTCCTCAGTGGAAAGTGGACTGAGGAAAGAGTCACTCACACAGACAGCATTTGTGATCTGAAGGGCTTTCTGATGGAAGCTTATTCTTGATATTCCTCAGTATGTGAAATGCTTCCTTTCTTTGTAGTGTGCTCCTGGGGGTGGTGCATACAAGTATGTCTATGTAAAACTAGAACTGTAAAACGCTAAAACTGGTGTTGTTTCCAGCTCTTTGTTCTGATCAAAACAGTCTTCAAAGTATTTTTTGGGCAACAAAGAGCAGTATCTTGAAGAAAAATTTTGAGTCATTCTGGGGATTTCCATTTACCTTGCATTTTCTTCAAGGTGGAACAGAAATGTGGGCCACCACTACTGGACTCTGTAGTAGGAATCTGACACTTACTTTGTCTGAGACTAGGGGAATGTAGTCTGTCAGATAGACAAATGCTGCATCTGGACTGTGACCTATTTTGGGGAGATCCAAGAAAATAACAGAGATCATTAGGAAAGTTTTCCACTAGAAGACCTAATCTGGAAGCTGCATTCACTGTCCTGCTTCATGCTTACTGTATTTCTGCCTCTAATGCAGACTGGACTTCTGTAAGATGTAGGGATATAGATTTACTTCTTCTGAGACAAGTTGCTTGGTCATCTTGTCTCTCTAGAAGTTCAGGAGCTGGAATTCCCTGGTCCAGCTGGGGCATCTATCTCTTAGGAGTTTAAGCCAAGCCAGTTGTGAGAGCATTGTGTAAGATACTTTGCAGGGTGTTTTGTTCTGTTTTGTTCCTGGAGCCCTCTCTAAGGGTCCCCTTGTTCAGGACTGCTGTGTCCATGAGGCCAACCAGGTACTCAACAGTGTGGATAAATTTATGAGGGCAAAAATTTCCTCTCACCTTGTGCTAGAGGAAAGACGGGCTATTGCCACCTCCTTCTCAGCAGTAACCCAGATGTGAAGATACACCCTGTATGCAAGTGTGTCTACAACTAGTTGTATTTTTAGCCACATGAGTTTTCCAGCCTGTTTTTTCCATCTCCCTTGGGAATCCATGTGGTGTGGGTAATGCACTGGAGCCAGCACCTCTACCCTGAGCTGGCTGTTTGGCCTGACACCCAGCACTGCACTACAGCCCCAGGTTGCTGCTGCTCTGCCCTGAGTCATGCTGCAACCTGGAGTCATTTGATGGGCTCCTGCTGTGCATGGGAGATTGCAGGGCTCTGTGCTGGCCTGAGCTCAATGCTAGGAGCTCAGTGCTAGGTTTATTTGAGTATATCTGTAAGAGCCTTGCTCCTGTTTCCTGCCAGTGCCTTTGGCTGTGGCTGCTCAGCACCTTGAGGTGTGTGGCTGGCCACCACTCCCCTTCACTGCTGGCAGGGGTTTTCCTCTACAGCTGGAGGCAGTGGGTAGAGGGTGACTATTGGAGCTGCAAAAAAAGCTGTTTCGCTGTGATGGGCTGCAATCCTGGTGCTGTGACAAACAACCCAGCTGCACTGGCTCCCTCTCTCCCTTTCTCTTTTATCCCATTACTCCCACCCTGGTTTTCTTGCTCTCTCATCTTCTGTTACAGCTTCCTTTCCATGTTCCCTTTTGGCCTGCTTTTGTCCTTGCTGCACATAGGGAAGGAGAGCAGGGAAAGAGCCAGGACAAAGACTTGTTACAGCAGGATCTTCAAAGCTGTTGTGTAAAATGCAGGAGAATGATGTGGGACACTTGAGGCATACTCATGGGTGTTACTTGCAGCCTATATGTGTGAGTGTTTTTGAGCTGGCAATATTCTGGGGGTCATGAGTTACACTTGCCCGTATGTGCCCACCTGGGAAAATGCATGGGTACGTGTATGTGAGCACGTGTGCATCAAACTGTCAAGTCTCACAGTGAGGGCAAGACTTGCACATTAGGCTTTCTCCTCACACTCCTCTAGGCCTGTGTTTCATGCACTTGCAGCTCAGCATTCAGTCTTCCCCTGACACATTCCCAAATGCGAGACGCTCAGCCTGTGCCGTGGTGTGACCCGGCACTGCTTTGCACAGTGAGCAAAGATAGCTACTGAATGGCATGGGTGTATGTGATGTTCATGAAAGTTTGTGGTATTGTTCCTTTTTGTCATGTACTTGAAGGTGCTTTGTAGAGTCCATCACCACAGGATCTTGTGCAGTTGTGGGCTGCAGATGCAGGATTTGACCTTCAGTGACTTCTGACACAGAAGCCAGAGGAATGAGGACATTTCATGCAGATTGGTGTCAGGCGTTAACAGGAGATGGGTGCACAGTTATTTTTTGTTATTGATCCGCTTAGGTTTTATTAATGTATGAGGGTAAATTTATATGAAATTCATTAAATATTATTCAATATAGCTGTGTCCTTGACAGGAGGCTTTTCTAATGACAGTAATAAAGGGAGAATAAATCATTGTCACTGAAGGATGTGGTGGCTGGTATATTCTTGAGGAGCAAAATGAACCGTAAGAGCTGAAATACAGACCAGGCAAGTGGTTGGCAACGGGTTTTGTCATTTGGTAGCTGCGTGTTGGCCAACATGAGCACAGCTGGCAAGACTTTGAACACTTAATTGCTCAAATGACTGTCACTGCAGACTTTGTTGGCAATGTAAGCAGTAAGACCCAAGACCTGACTGGATGGGAGGGGTGTAATCTCCCCTTGTGCATGTCAAAGTGAGGTGAGGAACATGAAGGACTGCCCACATACTGTCCTCCTCACTGCCAAGGAGAGATCTGTAATTTTGATTTTTAACAGACTCTTCTTCTGAGTACCTGGAAGTTTTTGTTACGGTGTCTGTTGTTTTCTCCTCATTTTAATTCACTGCACTTATGCTAAGAGTCTAACATAATGGTTGTGGTCGTGATTTTTGTCTTTTGGCAAGGAGTTTCGAAACTGTGCATCATAGTGCAGAATCACAGTGACAAACCAATGCTGCCCTATGGCCAGACATTTTATTCTGTGCAAGAATGGGCCAAAAACTAATGTGCTGTTACTGGTTGTGGTGCCTATAAAACAAGTGTTGAAGCCCTTTATATTCTGGAGCATCTTGTCCTGGTCTGGTTCAGACCCTTTAAATCTAGCCAGAGTCCTAATAGCGAACTGACACGTTAGATGATGATGCCCAGAATCAAAAAAGGAAATCCTTGGTCTGTTTAAATATTGGACAAAAAAGATACATATGTGGACATGTGCATGTAACAGCCAGCAAAAGGGCTTGACTGATGTTCTGGTCTCTTTGCAGGTGCACCTACGCTCTGCTGAGCGCCTCCGGGAGTTGTGCTGCTCCAATCGGGGCACCTTCATCAAGGTGGGGCAGCACCTGGGAGCACTGGACTACCTCCTGCCTGAGGAGTACACCCGCACCCTCAAGGTGCTGCACAGCCAGGCCCCGCAGAGCACCAGGCAGGAGATTGAGCAAGTTATCCGTGAGGATCTGGGCAAAGAGGTAGGGACAGCCATAACCTGGGTTGGCTTCTCAGGCCTCAGCAAACCTCGGACAGCTAGAGGAAGGAAACCAGCAGCTAGAGGAAGGAAAAACCCTGTTTCTCAGTTATAAGAGATACCGAGGGGAGATACTTCTTCCTTGATTCTGTGTGAAGGCCATGCGAGTTTTCCCTGTCCATCAATGGGCATTATTGGCAGGCTTTGGTGAGGAGAGTATAATAGAGGGGTAAGGATGTGAAAGGTGCCAGATGAAAATGGCAGGACTCAGCAGAGCAGAGCACTCTGTATGCCAAGATGAACAGGGTTACTGGAGGTCAGGATGGAGGGCTGTCTGCCACACTGAGGAGTGGGAGCTGGAGGTATTGATGTTCAGGACAAAGATATATTGGCAGAGCTCTGTGAGGGATGACTGCTCTCCCCTGGCTGCACTAGACCAATTCCAGCTAACACTGACAGGCCTTTACTTTCTCGAGCCCCTAATTAACCCCCAAAGAAAATAATAGCATAAATCACTTTTGGTACTGCAGTCAGGTAACGCAGTAGCTCAGGAGTCAGTGCCATCATTAACCCTCAGCAGCCCACAGCACTGAGATCAATAGGTAGGTGACTGTTCATTAGATATAAGAGAAGTAACCACAGCAAATTATAGAGGGTGTTCTGCTACTTTGCATCTTGTTCTTTACAAGATGTCCCCTCACAGGCTAGCCCAGGCTGAGAGGCATTTCAAGGATCACAACTGACATGGTAAGGAGGGAAGCAGGAAGCAACAGTGTGCAAAGGTGATGCTAGGGAAAGTGTTTGTGAAGGGGAGGAATACAGAAGGTTGAAGAAGGGAGGCAGTATGTACATCTGTTGTTTCTCATATATAGAGGTTTTTGGGCTGTTTTGGTTGTTCTGGCCTGTCTGACTGTGTGTCAGGAGGTATGTGGGAAACATAAGGGAGGTGAAGTATTTGTGCCTATAGGGTCTATTATGGGCAGATTTGAATGGGGTGAGTCTGTCTATGCGTTGTTTAAGAGTCCACATATTGTCTAGCCAGGAATGACCATTAATATTTCCCTACAGTTTAATGGCAGGTTTAATGTCAGCCCCCAGTCTGCAACATGCTCCCTCTATCAGCATTCCATCCTTGTAGCGTGGCTGGTACCAGCTGTGTTTTATAGCTCAGTGGATAGATGGAGTAGAGCAGCCTGGCTGCTCCCTGCAGGCCTCTGCCTCCATGGGCTTCATATGGCAATCTCCCTTCCACAGGAGCTGTGGAAAGCCACCCCAAAGTTAACCCACATTAAATTACCATACTAGCCACCTCTGGCACAGTTTGTGTGGTGTCTGTTAAAGGCTGAAGTAGGTGCTTGGAAGTGGGACCTTTTCTCTCAAGTGTGTGTTCAGCTGCCACTGATAATCCTTGGTTTCTTTGTGCTTCTTGGGAGCTAGATGAACGCTCTGTGCCTCATTGATTCCCAGTGATGCAGCTCAAATACAGTCTCCACAGCAACCTTACCTCATAGCATTCACTTCCTTCACATGGGCAGTGCTTTAATTTTAAAGTTACAGTGTGAGAGAGGGTAAAAAAAGGTAGAAATGGGAAGAAAGTGTTGGAGAGGAAATGGTAACAAGAGAAAGGGAGTAATGATAAAAGAGATAAATGAAGAGAATAACGTGTATAAAAATAAAGGACCTTGTAAAACTGGGCAGTATTAAAAGCTAATGTAAATGCCTGTATTAATAGTTACAAGCTACGAAATCAAGTTATTTAAAACCAGAAAGGATTTGGGAACCTAATGCACCAAAGCTGTCATTGCTGGAGCATAGAGGGTTTAATAGGGTTGCTTCAGGACCAAATTTAATTCCAGTGTAGCTAGTTCCTGAGTATATTTTAAATATGATATACTTAGCTGAAATATAGGTGGCAGAGTGGCAAGGTGGGGTATCAGGGCAGAGAAAAGTGTAGAGAGGGATCCTGAAATTTTCCCTCCTGGGGCCAGCATCACACCTGGGAACTTGCAGATGAATTCAAATAGAAGAAAAAATGGCAATGAGGGAACCTTCTCAGGGTGCCTAGGCCTAGTCCTGCTGCTCTCAAATTCAGTGGTAAGATTTCCAGTTCTCCCATCAGGCCCAAGAGCAGGGCACTTCAGATGAATCTGTAGTGTAGGCAAGAAGTAATTACATACAGCTTGGATCAGTGCAGAAAAAATGGGAGAAAGAGCAACTGGAAACACGGAGATACCTAGGGAGGAATGTGACAAGCTAAAAAATTAGGCAAGGGCTTGCAAAAGGGCAGGAAGGTCAAAGAAAGCCAATTTCATGTACAGAAGCATTATATTTTCAATCAATTAGAAATAGTCTGCCTTCTGATGTGACCTACTCCTGTGAATCTTACCATGGGCTTGGATGTTTGACGAATGTTTTGTGGGAAAACTGGCTTAAATGGACACCATGCTAACAGGATGGATGTTTGAGCAAAGACAGAACATTTGTGAGGTGGATTTGTGGCAGTTCAACATGACTCTTGTCCCCACACAAACTTAAGTTGATACCCTGCTGTTGGGGGAGGTCTCCCATTTTAGGCCAGCATCATGGCTGGGTACTGGGAGCTGCAGCATGTAGCTCTGATGTAAAGGCGAATGGCATGTGTGCTGATTTGACACAGAAGGAGAAGCATCCTATATGCTGACTAGTGGGTTGTCCTATCCAACCCTATTTTAAGTCAAGGGCTAGTTTGTATACCTATTGGGGATCATTGGGATAAAGATAATCAGTAGTGAGCAAATGCTGGCTTTCTAATCTCAGCCACAGTGGTTTGGATGAATGTTGGTGGGAGGTGATCATTCTCTGGAGTGTTATATGTAAGAGGTTGAGGTGGGTGGGGTGGGATTCACAGGGTAACACAAGTAGTAGCAGAGGGAGAGGCTGCACAAATAAGTCTTTGCAGTAACTCCTGAAAACAATCACCAGTGAGATCACAGAGCAAGAATCTTTTGGGGAGACAACAGAGATACTGCAGGTTGAGCTGGTTCTAGGTGCATTCCTTGGAATAGTTGGGAAAACCTGTGTTCATAAGAATGGGTGTTAAGATATGAATGAAAGAGTCTCTCCTACCTCTACTTTTATCTTCCTTGCATGAACAAGGTTCTGAAAGTGAAAAGGTCTTAAGCGTGGAAAATGAAAGCAAGCCAAATATGTTCTTTCCCTGTGGAACTAGTAATGTTCTATTAATTAACTACTAATTAACACAGGGAGAGACAGCTGGTTCAGCTAAGTGCTCTAAGTCAACAAAGTGCATGCAGACCAGACCCAGGCAACTTCTGGTAAAATATGACAGTACACATTTAGGGGAGAAAGACTGACAAGGAGATCTGGAAAATAAAACTTTCAGAGTGGGTGCACCTTAAAAGCACCAAATCTTTGTGCTTAGAAACTAGAAAAAGTGGAAGAAATTTTAACAGCACTGGAATTAGGGACATTTCCTCCCTCTGGTAGGTTTATTGGAAAAGACTGTCATGTGGCTGTGGGATGCAGGGATATTGGGGAGGTGATGCCACTCTGTTCTGGTTAAGGGCATTCCACAGCATCCTTTGTCATAGGATGGAATGGTTGCAGAAGGACTTGTCAGCTTTTACAACCCTGGTCTTCCAAATATTCTTCATGCCTTTCTGTTGCCTGGCTCCACTACTGTCCAGTGCATTCCTTAATATGGGGCTCACTTCCCTGCTTCTGCACAGTGCTGTCACAGTTTAGATACTGTGACATCTCCTTGCTTCACTGTTTACTCTTCTCTATGCCAACACACACTTTTTCCTCTTTCTAGTCCCAAAAAACCTCCTCATATTGCACATCGCAATTGGCCAGCTCTACTCACTGTATTACTTCTCCTGTGTACATCAGGATGTTACTTTTCACAGCCTATTGCTCATCAGCTTCCACCCCATCCTTACACACTGGCATTTTTTAATCAACTTACTGACCTTTTCCCTAAGACTTCTTATTCTCCCTCTTGATATGTTTGTGTACTCCATACTCTACCCAGGCCTTAACTCACGTTGGAGGTAATTTTCCTTAGTGGGAGACATTCCCTTCCTCCTCGTCTGTCACTCTTTCCTTTCAGAAATATCCCAGTTGCTGCTCCTTTCTGGCAGGTTCCTGTTGGGCAGGTTCTCTAGTCATTGCTCCTGTTTCTGGGATGGGATTGTTTGGTTGGGGATTAGGGCAAGGATAAAGTTAGCACCTCCCAGCTGAGGGCAGTGTGGCCCCAGGCAGTGTCTTTCCCATGTTGGTGGGATGCTTGTGCAGCGTGGCTGCCCAGGTGCTCTGTGTCCAGGCTGTCATTGCTTGAGGGGTGATGGGCTGGTGTAGGCCATGTAGCCATGGGAGTGAGTGTCTCTCCTTGCCTCTTGACTTAACCAACAGTTGCTGAAACTATTGCAGAGGAGTAGAAATGGTTGAAGCTGAGCAGTCTCAGATGTTATCAAATGAGGGATTCCAGGAAATCCTGACTGCAGGTATCCATATCTGCATACATACTTATGCCATTGCTGGTGAGTTTGCTGTGCTCCAGGGAAGGCTGAGGCAGAACAGGCTCCATAGGGAGAACACACCAGTGATTGAAAGTTCTGCTTACAATGCTTGCTTTGTTCAAGCATGGGAGAAAGGGCTGGGGAGAGCTCAGATGTCAAGGCTTCTCTGCTGAAGCCAAATCATGTAAAGGGCTTAAACAGACAGAAAGATAGTAATTTGGAAGGATGTCATTCTAACTCTGCTTTGTGGAGATGCAGGTAATGGGAAGTAGTTTCTAATTGCTTGATTACCCAGCAACTCCAAGGAGACCATCCTTTTCATCCACAGTTAATTGCAGCTTTTACAGGTTGTTCAAGCACTATTTTGCCATTTGCAACAAACCTCCTGCAGCCATACAGCAAAGGAGCTTGTTGATTGAGCAGGGCAGGATATATCAGTGGTTTGACTGTGATTTATAAACAAAGCCCATGTTGTAGAGGAACCTCTACAACAAACCTGTGATTTGTGAAGGAGGATGCATTTCCACAGTGATGTTTGGAGGATTCAGCCTTGGATTTCTGCTGTTGTACCCTGGTGCAGCCCAGTGCTGTGCAAGCAAGGAACAGATACTCCTCTGAGAACTCATTGTCCTTGCAGCAAAACCATGGCTAAGAAGAATACTGCCCTTTGTCAAATGTAAGTGGTAGAGACTAGACAATACAGAATTTCTGTCAAGTGTCTAAAGGGGAAAATGATGCCCAAAGATTTTTAGTTTTTTATATATTTTTCATAGATTTGTAGCCTTGTAGATTGCTAATACATGACTGTAGTTCCTAGTTCTTTTCCTACCCTTTCCCCCTACATTTTAGAACAATAAGCTAACCATCTATCACATTTCCAAAATACTTTTAGTCTTCTGTAAGAACAGGACCACCAACAAGGACATTTTGTTTTCCAGCCAGAGTCTCAGGAGATATAACAAGAAGTGGGATAGAGAAGCCCCTCTCTATCCAATGGCACCAATTCCAATGAGGCAGTAACTTTTCCTAGGGAAATGAACTACTTTTCTAATTGCACAATATTTAATATATATACTAATCAACTAACCTTGTAAAAATTGTAGAATTACTGTACTGTGTGTGGTTTTTGCTATATCGTGTACATGAAGGTTTTCAAGTAAAGGTTTGCTATTATATTATCATTCTAACATTGTTTGGGAAGGTTTTTTCTATTTCCAGGCAACACTTTCCATTGCTCCCTGTCTTGGCTTATGAGTGGTATTCTCCAGTTTAGTACTCAGCTAAAACCAACTGGAGGCACAGAAGGCAAAGATCATGGGTTGAGATAAGAACAATTTACTGGAAACAGCAATGAGATAAGAAAACAAACAATATCAGCAATAATATTAATAATGAAATATATAAGACAAAGAAACAATTTATGTGAAAAGCCCCTGTCAATAGACAATACCTCACTGTTCTGTCCACCACTTTAACTGGATTGGAAGGAACCCCTTCTTGGAAGAGAGAGTGAAGTTGTATCAAGTAACTTTAGTATCCTGGCCATGCCCCTCCTGGCCAGTGCAAAGAATTAACCCTGTTCTGATTGGAACTAGGGCACTCCTAGAGTTCCCAAAGTGTTTTTTTGGGTTGAGTACATGAAATATTATTCATCTGTTATTGAAATGTACCCTTATACACCTAGGAATATGGTCACTGCAGTGATCTGCAGTCATGCTGCATGGCCATTTGACAGGGAGGGACAAAAATTGTATGTCCATGTGTCCTGCCATGGGAAAGACAGAGAATGAGACCACAGCAAGGTGCTAATCCCCAGTGCAAGAGACCTCCCTGTTCTCATATTGTTAAGAGAGTATGAGAAATAGTGGGAATAGAAAAACTTCTTTTTACTCCTATATGTGTATGAGTTCTTGGTATAGTATGGCAGTCTTTGCTGTGCCGGTGACAGGGAGAAGGATGGACTTGATTCCCTATCTTCTGGAATTGTTGATGAGCATTTTAAGCTCTGGAAGACATGCGCTTATTTCTGATTTGCAGAATGATTCAAGTAATGCTCAGCCTTGTGGGAGAGGAGCTAGGCCTTCAATGGGCTGTTGGGTATTACACTGCATGTCCTACAGCATCCACATTACTCCCAAGGTAGTATGAGCCACTTTCTGGAGCTGGCCCCATATAGTGCTCCAGAGAAGATTAATTTACTGTGCTAGATCACAAGGTCTTCATGTCATAATGAAGGTTGCTGCAGGTTCTGTTGTGGCTCCAGAAAGCCTTTTCTCAGATGGGCAGTGTTGTCTAACCCACCCAGGATGCCAGGACATGTGCCTGCTTCCTCCAGTGTTGCACAGCCTTGTGGCTGAGGGGTCTGCCCAAAAGCACTGATGTATGGCAAAGTGCACTGTCCCTCTCATGGTTGCCTGAGGCTGTGGACTGATGCAGAATGGCTTTGCTGAACACCCAGTTCTCCTGTAGCTTGTGAACCTGGTTGTGTCCTAAAACACCATCTCCACAATGCCATACTAGGTCTCTGAAGTCCATCACTGTGCATTACATCACTGACGGACTCAGGGCAACCAGATCTAGGTCAGCCAGAGCCTCTTTTGCCTGCTATGGGTGTTGTTGGTCACAGGAAATCTCCTCATTCTGCATTACCGTCCATTACCCACCAACATGGAAGCTGAGCTGTGGTGGCCATTACTCTGACAGTGTTAGGGGCTGGAAAGTGGGATGGGAAGATATGGACCTTCTCCCACTACTGTGAGTCTCTCGCAGTACACCCGGCAGGGCTTCCAAGCAGACGTCAATAAAAACCACATTTTTATTAAAACTGTAATGACGAATAAAAAACCTTCACATTTCTTTCAATAACTTGGGAAATAAAAAAGAGATTTTTATCAATTATGAAAAGGATTTTGGCCATAAAAAGGTAATTTAAAGAGTCTGAGATGGATGGCGAATAGCATTAATGTCACCCAGAACAAATGGTCCTGCATTACTCAACTGAACGGCACAAGTGGCTCCCTGTGCAGGTCCTGCTGCTGCAGCCTCTGCTGTGCTTGCCCTGCCTTGTCTCTGGTAAGAGACCTCAGTCACTGGCAGATCCCAGTGTGGCTGCCTCTACACCAAGCCCTTGTGTGGGCAGCAGCTGTTCAGAACTGCTGCTCCAGGGGCAGATGGGGAAAGCAAACAGAGGGCTCAGGTAGTGAACCTTGCTTTGTTTCTTGGGTCCCTGCTCACTCTGTATGCAAGCTCCAGTGTTACTGATTCCTACTGTCATGCCAAGGACAGCCTGGTGTGTTCTTACTGCCAGGGAAGCTTTCAAAGAGGGTGCTGCCTCTTTCTGTGGGTTTTCTCTCCGTTCAGACAGAGCTCCTGGGAGACCTTGGCTGGGTTCTGCTCGTGGCAGCCTCTTCCTGGGTACTCTAGGCCCCATAGTCTAAGAGAGGGGAAGTTTTGAGTATAGATTAGAGGATAATATCCTTTGTCTTCTTTCAAATTAGTAAGATTTGCAATATAGGAAGTTGGACAGTATATTTTCTGAAGGATTGTTTGGAGGGCCTTTTGTAAGGAAGAGAAAAACTTCAGATCAGAAAGTGCAATGGGGAATGGTCTGGTAAGGAATGAATCCATCTGAAGTGGATGCTTAGTGACCTTTTTTTGCCTTCAATTTACAAATTCTTCAGGTGCTTGAGGTGTATTCCATAACATTCCTGCATGGAATTGGTTGGCTCAGGGTTTGTGCAGATGGTAAGCTGTGTTTAGTAGAGTTTCCTCAGAGTTCTGATTACACCTGAAGTGTTGCTCTGAAGCAAATACACCTTGGCTGACAGTACACACGACAGCTGTGTCAGACTGTATACAGTGTCCACGTCCTGCAGAGATGGTGGATGTGCTGCACAGCAATGCTCAAGCCATTGACAGAAAACACTTCTCGGCATGTGGGTAACCCTTCCAATGCCAAACAATTACTGGAAATTGCACTCTGCAACTGGGATTAATAGTCTTTATTCTTGCATATGGAGACTTTCATTTTTCAAATACGTATTTCCTTTGCTCAGCAATCTCCAGGCATTTCTGATACACTAGGATCTGTGTAGGGGCAGAAAGCAAACATGAGCTGGGCTGCTATGTTGAGGGACTGGCTTCTGTTTCAAAACCCATTGCTGATACCCTCTGAAATAGTCTTAATGCTCTGATCTTGACACAGGCTGGGTTTGCTATGCCAGATTTTTCTCTGAGGGAGTGAAGAATCTCATCATCTGCCTGCCCACTGATCTTTTAATGTCCTACTTGATGCTGCCTAGTTATTGTCTCCTAATTTCTTTCAGAATTTTACATCTGCAGAGTTAATTGGCTCTTGACCCATCAGAAACATGAAAACATGATGCAGTGAGTCAGGCAACTTATGGCAGTAAGTTATTTGTAGATGAAACAAAACACATAAGATGAAATAAAGAGTTACAAGGCCTGACCCTGACATATCTATATTTTTCTAACACACAGAATAGTCACATAGAATTTTTATTAATTTATAAGATATACAGTGATCTAATAGGTTTTGTTTTATGGCACTTCTGGGATCTGTCTGGCAGGCAGCTCTTGATTGTATGGAAGTCTGCTGAGCCGTAAAAAACACTTCAACTCTGCTTGCAAGTTTTCTTCCCTGTGAAAAAATTGCTAGGAGCACTGGAAATTCTCCTTATGAGAAGCCACACACTCAACATGCTTTATTTTTTGTTTTGTTTTGTTTATATTTATGTTTTGAGAATTGAGGCAAAAGTTGGATCTAAGGTCTCTCAACATTCTTTGCAGCAGTGAGCAGTGTGTGTGTTCCTTATAGGCAGAGCAGCCTGAGGAAGTTTTCTCATGTTACGTTTGTGAACATTAGGCACGTTTTGCACTTATTTTCTGTACGCTTTGCAGTATTTAGTTTTACAGGATGTGTAGTTTAGAGCCAAACCTCTGAAGCTGTCTGAGACTACTGAAGAAGTAAACTCATATGACCCATTTCTTGTGCCAGGAGAGCTCAGCTGAAGCAAACCTACAAGTTTCTCCCTTACAAAGCTCACATAACTACTGCATCTCAAATTGGCAAGTTCTTGGAAAAGGCCCTTCAGCACCAATCCTTCCAAATTTCAAATTATTAGTAGAAAATTTACATTAGTTAGCTCATTTTGGATAATGAATGAAACTGAGGTGGTATCAGTTGTGCGTGGAGAACAAAGCTAATTTTCTCAAGCACCTTATGGGACGTAGCTGATTGGTTCAGGTCTATTAACTGCTATTCCCATTTATCAAGAAAGGCTCAAACAATTAAAATCACCAGAGCTATGAAGAGGGGTTATAGTAAAGAAGTTTCTCCATGTAACTTTTCCCGCTTTGCCCTTTGTAAGCTGCTAATGTTTTTGGCCTGGTACCAAGAAAAGCCATAAGCCAATGCCTCTTCTCCCTGTCAATCTTTTGTCCTTTGGACTATAACCCAATCCATTCCTCTTCTATTTTTTTTTTTCCTTTTTGTTTGAAAGTGGTGTGAGGCTGGTTCTTAATGGGGTATCCTGGCAAAGGTTTTTGCCAGTCCCTTGCAGTCATTAAAACCAGGTTGGGAATTACAGATTGGCTGCTCCAAAGAAAAATGTCTGAGACAGTCGGTGAGTGAGCAGGAAGGAATGGAAAAGGTATAGAGCAGTGGTTCTGTGGGCTTTATCTCTCTAATGACTACACAGCACACTGATTACAATGTGTTGGACTGAGTGTCTCCAGTGACTTAGTATCTTATACCTGATGGGGGAGAAAGTACAGCCTTGACCCCTCTGGGATTCTCTCTCCTGGCTTTGTTCTCCACAGGGCATGTTTGAAGTGGATCTTGGTACTTGGCCCCTCTTTGGTGTGGTGAATCCTGGATTATAATGAGGTGCTTTTTGAGATGGTTACAATAGTTGGAATCCACAAAACTGTTTATCTTCATCCACAGAAACACAAATATTTTGAATTATAGGAAGCAGAGCTACATATCAGTTAGTATTTAGAGGCTTCCTGTCCTGCTCCTATTCCGGAGGCTGACTTTGTTGCTCCATTTTTTGAGCTGCATCAGCCTGAGGGAAGGAAGAAAGGCAATTGGATTCTGGCTTTAGAATAATGGGTTGCTAGATTGCTTGGAAATACATGTGAATTAATCAAAATTACCCTCTAGCTTTGTTTCTGTAGCCCACTTTTGTCCTGGTAACAACCTCTAGCAGTACACACTGGAGATACCAGAGGAGAACTTATATTTAAGCTGTCTCTTACTGTACCCTGGACTGTCAGACCTTCCCTTTGTAGTACTTGTCACCCTGCAGTGGTAGCAGCAATGCTAGGCCTGTAAGTGTAGTTGATTTATGTTAACTGTTGAAACAATAATGTTTAATCTGTAAAGTGCTAATCTATTTTTTATGTTGATTATGAATAGGCCAGCTGTGCCTACTTTCCTATTCATAGAGTTTAGTGAACAAGCCCCTTTCACAGGCTGGGTTTGGAGGGTAATTTACATGAGAGCAGAAACTGCTTTAAGGAAAGTAAATCAGTGGGGTTACACCAGTGAAGCAAGGATTTGGCAGCCCTGCACTAACTGAGGGCAAGGAAAAAAACAAACATGGGAGGAAGAGGAGAAAGACAGATAAGAAATGAACTGTAGAAGGAGCAGACAGGTCAGAGCAGACATGTGAAAAGTAGGGGAACTATGGTCAGGAAAAGAAAGGAAAAGTTGATATTCAGAGAAGAGATTGACAAGAAGGAAACAGGACAGGATGTGGCTGGTTTAGCACAGAACTTTTCTCTTTGCATCAGTGCAGGGAGCTCAGGGCTCCATGGGTTGTATGACTGGTCATTAGGGAGGACCTAATGCATGGTGCCAGTGACACTATTGGCAAAGTCAGCTGTGGATTTAATTTGTCATGCAGTTGTCTCTCCTGAG
Organism: Aegithalos caudatus; assembly: GCA_013389925.1. Taxonomy (NCBI): domain Eukaryota; kingdom Metazoa; phylum Chordata; class Aves; order Passeriformes; family Aegithalidae; genus Aegithalos; species Aegithalos caudatus. Next base: position 78,830 of record WEIU01010562.1, on the reverse strand, counting down.
GGACTTTAATTGATCTCCCTACATTTTTTCCAAGACTTGGCTGCAAAGGACTCCAGAGCCCCATCCAGATCTCTTTGTAAGTTATTCTGTCTCATCTTCTGCTTAGTCCCTGCACCTTGGTCTCTGTGGTGTGGACTGCTGAATAGCTGTCTTTCACATTGACTTATCTGCTGTGTGTGCTGGTGTTTCAATATCCCATCAAGGCACAGTTAACACCAGTAACTGGCTTATGAGCTTTACATCTTCGGCAGAGCTTTACTACCTTTTAAGCATAATTCTTCTAAAGTAGTGCCCTTATTATATCCCTTTTTTGATACCAGTTCAGTTCAGGCAGGGCTGCCCACATCTGCCAGACTGCATGTACTTTGAGGTCCACCTCAGACCCCTGCTCCTACTTCCCTGTTCTATTAATCTGGGGCAGTGTTATGCTTCAGTAAGACTTCAGGCCTGCTTGTACCTATGTAATTATAACCAAAGCCAGAGGAAAGGATATAATTGGGCAGAATCTGTCTGGGACTGGGCTTTGCCCTGTGCATGACATCATTGTAATGTGCCGCTGTCTACCCTGGTGATGGGCTGCTGGATTGTCCAATGCTGTTTCTGTCATTCCTGCTCTTTGTCTCAGGTGATGAAGATCTTCAGAGGGCTGGAACACCTCTCCCGTGAACACAGGATGAGAGAGTTGAGATTGTTCAGCCTGGAGGAGAACTGGGGGAGACTCATAGCACATTCTAGTACCTAAAGGGGACCTACAAGAGAGCTGGAGAGGGGCTTTTACAGATGTGATAGTGATAGGTCAAGGGGGAATGACTTCAAACTGAAAGATAGTAGGTCTAGGTTAGGTATGAGGAAAAAATTCTAGTTTTTCTAATTTCTAGGAAGATGGTGAGGTACTGGAACAGACTGCCCAGAGAAATTGTGTCTGCCCCATTTCTAGAAGTGTTTAAAGCCAGGCTGGATGGGGCTTTGAGCAACCTGTTTAGTGGAAGGTGTCACTGCCATGGCAGGGATCTTTAAGGTCCCTTCCAACCCAAACCACTCTATGATACTATAAAACAAAATGCAGTACTGTCCTGCACACACACTGCAGGAACCCTCCACTCCTCCTGCACACTCTGCCTCTGCACACACACATGCACCATCCTGATCCTATTCTTCATTTGCCTCTCTGTGGATAGATTTTGCCTACCGTTCCCCATACAAGCTGTGTATACAAATGCCCTGCTCTGTGCTTCCTTTTTAAATCTGTGCTCAAGCCTGGTCACAGCTTCACTTCTTGACCAAATCCTTATACCAGACCTCTTCCAAACATTCCTTCATGACACTCTGTATAGTTACATAAAACTGCCCATACACATTTTCCCCCAACTCTCCTGCCTTGTCTTACACACTTCTTGAAGCCCCCAGGCCTTCAAAGCTGAAGCAGAGGCATTTAAGATGAGGCACAGGTGATGTGTGTTCCTGGAGGTCCCCATATATCCTCAGGCTCTGGCAGCTGGTTATTTCTCACAGGACTGCTGCTGTTGTGCAGGCTTACTGCTGACAGGGCCCTTGGAGCATCTCTGCAGTCCTCTCTGAGCCTCGCCCTGCCTGGCTGTGACTAACATGGAGCTTGTTTGTTGTGGCTCCTTGACCCTTTCCGACACAGGTTTCAGCCAGTGCTGAACGTTCAGGGGATGTGTTTATATCTGGAGTCAAAACAATCTTGGAAGTTCATTTGCTGCTGGGTGTTTTCTTTAATCTAACCTTCTTGCTTATGTGCCAACTGGCCCCATCTCTGTGGCATTTCAAGTGAGGCTTCATTTTGGTACAGGTAAGAAATTCTTTACATTGAGAACTACCAATGGCAGTAATTTCCCCAGGGATGTGGTAGAGACCTCAACACTGGACATTTTGAAGATGTTACAATCTTTTCTAGGCTTCCTTTCCCATGAAAAGCTAAACCAGACCATCATTGGAGGTCCCTTCCAACCAGAGCTGTTCTATGACTTTGATGATTCTTTACAAATGTTCTGTCTTTACACCAGACTGCTGGCATCTGTAGGGGTGATACATCATTTGGGAATATGTCTTCAGGAATTCAGTCAAGGGGTTCTGTTTGTTGGGGACCTCCACATATCTTACTACATATGTGGCTCAAGAGAAATGGAACTTTGAGGGGATGGGGGACAATTGGCTTGTTTTCACCTGTCAGTTATCATTTCACCAGGCACTTGATGTCTAGTAGGAGATTTAGACCTCGAAATGAGGTCAATGTTGATGACAAGGTCAAGGCTGCAGGGATACTTGACAAGAAAGTTGGTGACATTCTCTGTTGTGATGAGAAAGGAGATAGAAGGGATAGTTTCACTGAGAAGATTAGGAACTGTGCTTTAGCTTTGTTGAATGTGAACAGAGATATGACTGTCTGAAAAAAGATGACTGAGAAACAGGCTGAAATTGTAGTTTGGCTAGAAGCAGGCTGATGTAGTACAGAGCCAGTACAGAGCCAGAACTACAAGTCAGCAGAAAGGAAGTGGGAATTTTATGTGAGCTATTATCCAGATGCAGTGGTGGGGGTAGAGGTTGTGAGCAGAGCTTTGTGTAACAGCTCCAGAAAGCTGGGAAAGGGATAAGCCAGCTGCTCAGATATACTAAGAGAGCCATTAAAAGAGCAGAAGGCTGAGGAGACTCCTTCCTTAGGAGCTACTGGGATGTTCCTGCTGTGTTAGCACTTTCAGCTCTATTGCTTGGGAGCTGAAGAGCTGCAAAGAACACAGAAAGCCTTGAAGATCTTAATAGAAAGGGGCTACTACTGCTCTATCTCAGCCATGGAATAAGAATCCCTTTGGGCAGATGAAGCAAAGAGTCATCTTCTGCTGCGCTTCCACTGTGCACTGGTGAAACAAATGAGACCCTCCTTTGTTAGCAGGGGGAGGAAAGAGAAAGCATGCTTTCAATTAAAATACAAAAGATGGCTGGGAATGGAGCCATTGTGTGTGCTTGAAGGACTGTGATTCCAGTCTGTCTGAACAACTGACAAGTGTGGCTCCATTCTCACAGGCAGGAGAGATGCAGAGGAAGTAGTATTTCCCCAAAAAGCCAGAGAGAAAAGAGTGGATTTAGTGAGCATTGCTCAACTGGGAGAAAGATAAAAGAGCAAATTAAACAAAGCATTTGTATGTGCAGAGGAAGAGCAGGGAAGCATCTGCCCCATGGCCTGCACTGTTGGAGTAAGTAATCACAAGTCACTATTTTCTTTTTTCAGCATGATGGAGTGGAAAGCAAACAGGATTATATATAAATATACACACCTTGGCTTTACTTTGCTTTCGTCTGTGCATTTTGCATAGGCTATAGGAAACCTATGTCACACAAAACAGTGTGCACGGTGACACTGTTTACATTGTTGACCATTAGGATAAGGAAGCACTGGCTGCTGTTGGAGGCCAGTCACAGATAGGCTGGGGTGTGGAAATGGTTTAGGGTATCAGGGAGATAACTAGCTGTGCAAGATTTATATTCTGAAGTGGAAAGAAGTGGGATGCTGAACAAGTCACAGGTCATTGTGCTAATTAACTGCATCTGGAGACAGAAAATGAGCATTTTCTCAATGTTCACATCAGTGTTAGAGGGACTGTTAATCCCTTTGTTATCACTTGGGGATTCTGAGGAAATAGTTGATTCAGTCATGCAAGGTTCTTCCACCTTCCATCATCTCCACAGGGAAGTGAACTGGACTTGCAGTTTAAAATTCCATTGTAGCTTCCAACAGCAGAACCTTTCCCTTGGTAATGGACATTTTTGAGAAATAGAATTTCTTGGAATGTAATTTTGCCTATGGGACTGTAGACATGGGGGAAAGCTACCTGGAATAATGTCCACACACATGAATGGATTAGATTAGATTAGATACTTGTTTGGAGAAATCCCAGCTTTGTTGTTTCCTATCTCTGGTTTCATCTATATGCTTGTGCTACCAAAGGTGTTGTTCTAGCCCTGCAGATGATGTCTGGACTTGGCTTTCTTAAAATTTAGCTTGATGCCTGCTTTACATCAGAAGTATATTGTGCAGTTTCTCTGCTTTCAGAGTGCTTTGAGAAACCAGCATCTGGACAAAGAACAGCTGAATGAAACACGGCAGAGTTGAGTGGTGAAATGATGTTGGAAAACCTGTAGAACTCCCAACTGTTGAAAGCTTCTCTGGGTGCTGAGGTTAACTGTTAATTTTAGCACCCTGTGTCTCTGGAAGGTAGTAGGACATCCAGTAGCTTAATTGGTGAAAAACATTAATCTCTTTGTGCCATTCAGGAGGATGTTCCTGAGCCAGTTATGTTCCAATCTGGCCACAATGATCCTTGCTTTTGTTAGGCTGAATATTGTTTGTTTGTGGGAGCCATGGGTCCACATGCTCACCTTTTAGAGAGATGGGAGATGAGGTCCACCTCACACACAGGGGCTCAGGAGACATACATCTGCTCTGACTGCTCATTGCTCTTACAGCCTGTTGTAGCTGTCACCACTGAGATCCAGGTTTCGATCTGGGATGAGTGATAGTCTCAGAGAGTTCTGCCTTGTCTTAGGGATCTGACTTATTCAGGAAAATAAATGAAGCTACCCTGAGTGTCTCTGAGCACAGACTATTATGCAGGAGTCATCAGGGATATGGAATAAAAGGTGCTTTTCCTCAAGGTATACCTCTGTAATAATTAAAGGTACTATAGCAAGTAAAGTAGACTGATACTGTTGCTGCACAGTGCAATGGATGCATGTGATGAATACAAGAGTGGCTTTGTGTAGGCTTTTCCACTGCTTGTCTAGCCAGAAAAGACTACAGAAAAAGGACTGTAGGTGAGCAGAACAGGAAGTAGCCAGTATCCTAGGTATCAGATAGTGATTGAGCAAATGTTGGTCTCTGGCTGTGAGGGATCAAGGACTTCATTTAGCAGAGTTCATTTTCTGTAACACTAATGGCTTTGTAACAGAAATGCAAGTTGGTAGGATCCCAGAGAAGATTCTCAGGATTTTAGCACATAGGGGGGCTGCAGAGGTCCAAAGTGGTATGAGTTAGTAATAACAGGAAAAAATGAACTTCACACCCCATCTGAGTCACAGCCCTTTTTTCTAGAAGAAATGCTGATGGTTGATGGACAGCCCTGATTTTGTGCTCTTGTTGTGAAATGTTAGCAGTGATTAATGAAGTTAGCGGTGATTGGCATGCCAGGAGCAAATGTGTACCATTGGCACGTGAGGTGATGTGTTTGTGGCTGTGTGTAATAACTGTTGCATATGTATTATACAGATAGGTTTTTAAAAGCAAAGCTAAAAATTTGGTCCTTATAAATTAGACAGTTTTCTAGCAGTGTTGAAAGCCCTAATTCTGCTCATTGAAGCATGAGCGCTGTGACATGGTGTGGCCCAGCATCACATGGGATATCAAGGAGAAACAATGTTAAGACCTCAGCTCTTCCAAATTCTAGGCAGGCACCTTATTGCATATCTCCCCCCTGAAAGGAACCACCTTACTTTTCCATCCTGTGCACTGAGAGACGCAGGGATTTTCTGTAATAAACCATAGGTAATTGTTTCAGAGCATGAGAAGAACACACACACACCTTTACCTACTTTCATTTGGATGCAGCATATACCTCTCTATATAATATGCACGTATATGTCTAAATGTAATATGAACACCAGTAAATCCACTGAAAAAAACCCCACTATTCTGTATACATCTACAATATTATTAAAAATACTGAATTAATAAATACACGTTCTTGACAGATGAATTTAGGAACCGTCAATTAAGCTTGGCATTCATTAGGTGGGGAGAAGTCCAATCAGATTTCACTGACTCAACAAAGCCGCCTATAAATTGTGGGGTTTTTTGTTCTGACATTTGATGAATTATTCTTCATAATCCACTGTCTACTGCAATAAATCTAATCTTTCAGTTTTTGCTGTCTTAATAATTCTCAGAGCAACACTGTGACATTTTGTTTTCATAGAGGGGATAGAAAGGCTGGGACAATGGAAAAAACCCTCACTTGCTGTCTGGGAAGTATATTGCTCTAAACCAAGGTAACATTTTTCTCACAGCTAGAACTCTGGTCTTGCAGACTTGCAGGGATCAGTGAGTCCTTGCAGCATGAGCTGTTATGTGTATCTTGCTGAAAAGATGACAAGCCTAGGATGAGGTTCACATTCCTTAAACCAGGAAGGGCATTCAGATTTCTGAGAGCAATAGCACGCTAGTGTTGATAAAGTGAATTCTAAAAGTCCTGATGCCTGCTGTTGTTAGTGATCCTGCATCTCGCTGCTCCCTGTTTGTCTTGAACAAACTGCTGACACATGGCCAATGTTCATCACAGTGACAGAACAGAGCCACCACATCTAATGAAGAACAATGTTATATGGTGTTGGGCTGGGGAAGGGCTCCATGACTTAGGCTTCTGTTCCAGAGTACCATGCTACCAGCCTTTCTGGAGAGGGAAGAGAAAATCTCTCTCTGTGAAGTGGGCAAGTTGAAACCAGGCAGTAATACTCCATCATTTGCTGTAGCACATGGATATAAAAAGGTTGGGATTAAGAGGCAATATATTTCAAAAGAAATTAGCTAGCAAGACATGCACATTTAACTTTTACGGTTTAGAGATTAAGATATCGGGCTGGAACTTGGGACATCTGGGTTAAATCCCAGCTCTGTCAAAGACTTCTCAGAACATGCTAGGCAGGTTGTGTAAGGTAATACTTTCAGAAAGGACTCAGGATTTGGGAGCTTAAATCCAATTGATTTCCAGTATCTTCCTAAGTGTTTAAGGATGGGATTCAAAAACTACTGAGGCATCCTGATGCCCAACATTGTAGCATCAGGTAGTATATGCTGCAGACCTTGTGAAGAGCAGCTGTGCTTTGGGAAAGCACTTCAGCATGTGAGGAAGTCTGACATCTGGGAACTCCTGAAAAGCATGGGTTTGTGCAGGGCCCATGGTGGCCGTGCACCTCATACCATGGCACTCTGGGCTTAGTGTGGTCTCTTGGTGCAACTTCAGCATGAATACATACTAGTAAGAGTCTAAGTAGATAAATCCTGTTAGAGGTTTTATATCAGTTCCTTGAGATGTGAATACTAATACCAACAATCATGTATATTTTGCATATTTAAAATAAATGAGCTTCATTCTTTAGAATTAAACAGTCAGGGCTCTGTTCCCAGCAAGTGAAGTACAGTGTACATTCATTTTCTGGTAGAGCATGTGCCCAGTGGGGACCTGGCTGTGCAGAAGGAGCGAGGGAAACCACTGTGTGCAGGGACACCACTCACCTGTACGGCTGTAAACCTGCAGCTGGCTGCCCCATTCCTTTCAAAGAGCAGCCCTAATGTTCCTTTTAAACCTTTATTAAACTGTTGGGAAACTATGCTTGTTTCATCTCCTGCCAAGATTACAGATGGTAACAGTGAGTTTGATGAGGCCATTTGAGAGCAGCTGTAGCCTGGAAAAAACTTGAGTTCTTTAAGTCAGGTGGGTTCCAAGACTGTCCCAGACCTTTGCTTGCTAATTATCCTTCCTGGAAATGACAGTTTTTGTTAAGGGTGCTGGTGAGCACTAAGACCCTGCAGCCTGTTCCAGGAACTCCCTGCTTGCATTAAATGGATGCAGCCACTTTCCCTTGGAAAGACCCCACTCCCTGGCAGGCAGTGTGGGAACCAGGCTCACCTCTTCTCTGCTTCCATGTCATACTGCCTCTTGCTCACTTTTGCCTGTCTGGGACACACAGCCTGCAGCAGAGGCATTAGCTACCTCCAGCGAGCTGAGAAAAGACAATTCCATAATGCACGAGGGTCATTTGCTAAGTGGGGGGTCCTGGAGCCCAGCCATAATTGTGCTTCTGCTTTATCTCAGCCTCACACCTGCTCATGTAATGGCTCGGCTGTGATCTGCTCCCTCCCCCTGTGCATGCTCTGCCCTTCTCCTCCTGGGGTATCCATCAATTCTCTGGCCCTGTTGCAGTCCCCCGCCTTGCTGTCCTTGTCTGCAGCCTGTGAACGTGCACAGATTTGCCCTGGAATTGCGGGAGGGCCACTGGGCTGGCTCTAACAGACATGACTGCTAACCTGACTTCCATGTGCTAAGTAGCAAGTTTTTAAATGAAACTTTTCTATCCAAAATAACTCCTAGACGCAGCTTTCTTCAATTATGTTTCTTTAGAAAACTTAGTCACACGATAATGAGGTATATATTATTCCTGCCAGAAGGAACATGTGCAGCTCTTTTTTTCCCCTGCATGCATTCGGTACTGGTGAAAATTGCTGGATTGACAGTGTAGGCAATTAAGAGGTTTTGAAATCCAGAGCAGATGGAATTTTATCCAATTTATATATGATCTTACTATAAATGTACCTTGCTGGATTCAAGCCAGTGAACTCCCAATTCTGTATTTTAACCTTTGGGAGACGTTACCCTGCCTTATGACAGTGTGACTAGTAACCACTTTGGAAAAGGTACATCTCTCTGATACAAGGATGTAGGGTAATGAGAGAGTTGAAAAAAGTCCCAGCTCAACCTCATGTGGCAAGTTCTCTGTTTGCAGAGAATTTTATTTATTTATTTTCTTCCTTATGAGATCTTACAGCCCAGCAGGCTCTTGGCCACCTTAAATCTTTACCCTTAACAGATCCTCTCTTCAGGCAGTACATACACTTCACATAAAGGTAAAAGTCCCTGTGTCTTGAACACATTTTCTCTTGAGACACAAATGTCAATAGGTTTGAATTATGGACCTGCTGTAATTAAAAACCACATAACTAGTTGTTTTTAAATGCAGTTGTTTTACTTAATTGATTTTGCCGCCAGGACCCAAGAGAATTAGTTAAATAAATAAAATGCACCTTCCTAGTGAATTACTAGAGGCAGCTGAGTCTGTGTTAGTATCTAATTACTGCAAATGCTCCAGTTTGTAGTTAGCAATAGTTTTCTATAGAAGGGGCTGGGAGAGAAGGGGTAGGGTGGTGTGGGAGGGGGCTCATTCCTTGGCAGCTGCAGGAGGGAACAGGCTGCTCCTTGTAGGATTTTTCTTCCTTTTCAGCAAAAAGAGTATTCGTTTAAGGCTTTGCATGAAGACTTTGCTTAGAAGGTCTTTATTCATATTTAATTGCTAGGTTGCTGCAGCTCCCATCTTTAATTACCTTTTAAAAAGCAGGTTATAAAAATGCACTGACATTCTTTCTTTTTTGTTACTGCATAAATTACAGTCTTCTCAACTGCTCACTTGAAATCAGTAGAGCCTGTGAGAAGGGTAGGGCAGGTTCCCTTTGCTGACTTCTAGAAACCTTGGAGCTTATGTTCACCTTGCCCTACAGAGCAGGACAAAAGTCCTCAACTAGCATTACATGAACTGTGTCTGAAGCCACAAAGCTGTGTTGGCCCTTCCTGTGAGCTGACTGACTGTGAAGGGGCTTGGTTCATCAGCTGGGCTGAAATTGCACTACCATGGTTGTAGTGTTTGCAGAGCCTGTGCTGCCTGGTGCTGCCAAGAGGGTCTCTAGCAGGGTGCTGTGTGATACAGGGCAGATGTCCCTTTACCCTCTCCCTTTGCCTCATCCATGTCTACCTTGGATTTTGCTTCCTGGCCCTGCTCCTGATAAATCAATTTCTTCTGCAATTTTCCTTGTAGTCTAGTCCTGAATTTCTCAGCCAGAGCTTCTAATAATTTCCTCTCCTGCTTGCCAAGTGCTTTGCTGTCCCCAATTGGTGCTTTTTCTGAGTTGAGACCACTGGTTATTTTTACAGAAGGTGTGATGTACAAAGTCCATCACATTAAAAATGCTTTCAGGCCAAGTTGTAAAGGTTGAAACAGCAATTTTTGCCCCTCTGCCCTGAATGCAGCCCTTAACCACTGCTGCCAGTCATGTGCTGGCTTTCACCAAGTAAGCTAGCTGCTGCTGTAATGCCCAGGAATACACACTGTCGGGTTTCAGGGCTGATGGTGGGTGGTATTAAATATCAGCAAAAGAAATATGTGCAAAGGAACAGCTGTTGACTTCTGCACCCAGGATGCTGACTATAATCACTCCAAACCATTTTTAGGACAGCCTGAAGAAGTCTCTCACATACTGCCTGGCCACTTCAAGTCCAAGATGAAACATGCTGCTGGGATTCTGTCACAGGTTTCCATAAGCAGAGTATCTCCAGGGCACTTGCACGTTTGGCAGGCTTCACTCAGACGCCAAACAATGACAAGGCTAAGAAAAGGGACAGAAGAAGGATGAAAGGGCTGAATCTGCTCAGCTTTGGCACATGAACTCTCTGGCCTGTGGGCTTTCCTTAAAATAACCTTTGTTACCCCAAGCTGATGCCTCTTTCTCTTCTCTTGGCAGATAAAAGAGCTCTTTATAAGTTTTGAGGACACTCCCTTGGGAGCGGCATCACTAGCCCAGGTACACAAAGCAGTGCTGCAGGATGGGAGAACGGTGGCAGTGAAAATCCAGCACCCCAAGGTCCAAGCTCAGAGCTCCAAGGATATTTTGCTTATGGAGGTAAAACTACCTGTTGACTTCAACTTACAGAACAATTGCCATTGAAATGTATGGGGTCCACATTCACCTATGGTGTAAGCAGGTATAACAACACCAACCTATGGCTTTGAAACCTCCACAGAGATCAATGCTGTCTTGCAGGCTTAATACAGAAAATTGGTGAGGATTGCAGTGCTGGCGATTATGTGGACGTAGAGACTGAACAACAGGGTAAGAGGGAAGGAGGGCAGAAGGAGAAGACAAGTAAAAATGAATGACATAATAGTGAGGCCATATAAGATTTAAGAAGTAGAGAATGAGTCCTGAAGTCTCTTTTCACCCTGTGTGCCCATTAACTGGTCTCAGTTCTCTTGTAGTCAGGGCTGTGTGGACAAGGAGAATCATTGTTCATGATTAGCATGGTTTTTTCAATTAAATTCTAGCGTGGATTCAACAGTGGATGAGGTTTCTATGATTCAGTTTTGTTACTTGATCTGTTCCTTAATGCTGAACTGATTTATGGTAGAAACAGAGAAGGTCACCTAACGGGCAAAAACACAAATGAGGGATTCAGCTAGGAAAGAAGTTTTAATGCCTAGCTCCTGTTCCTCTCCTGAATGGTGGCTACCACTATTATTTCCCAGTGCAGTGCTTTTGCTTTTCCCAAACTTCTAAGTCTAGCCATGGAAAGGAGAAATGGAGGAAAACTGCAGTACTATACTGCATTGCAACAGATAAAAATGCCAATGATATGGTATAGTACAGGAAATGGACACAGAGCTGAGGTGAAGGAGGTGGGAAGGATTAGGTCTGTAAGTGGTAGCACTAAAGCTTTTTGCTCTCCTAATAAAGCATATATATATATATATATGTATGTGTCTGTATATACAGTAAGTACACATTATTTGGCAGACAGATAGGTCCATGGTACTAAAGAGGGGAAGCTTAAGCTGAGGAGTACTGATGAGTGTTTGGAGGGTATTGCTGATGCAGTAACACAGTTCTTCATCACATAAGATCAGAAATGAAAGGTTCTGCCAGCAGCCTCTCAGAGTACCACATAACTAAAGCTTCCCTAGGCAGTTAAAATACCCTGCTTTGAGCAGTCCTGGCTGGTCTGCATAGAACCACAGCTGGTTCCAGCTGGGGAACATGAGTTTGCAGCTGAGTATTTAATTTGAACTCATAGTGAAATAGATTTTTGTATTCCAAAGAGATGTCCCAGTAAGATAGGATCTGTCTGTTTCAGTGCTGGTTTGAGAACACAGAACTGTTTGAACTGGCTTTGGGTCTTGCTGTAGATTTGAATTTGATTCAGATCTTCTCCAGGACCCACTGCAGTGATCTGCCTAGTGAATTTATTTCTGAGTCATCATGTGCACAGCACTTCTCAGGCTTATGACATCCTTCACTCCCTCCCAAAACAAGGTGGCAGAAAAAGAGCAGTCAAAGATTAAGGATGAGCAGGTAATGAAAGAGTATGGGATCAGGGCAATAAGAGGATTCTGTGTGAATGACCCAAAACCTGTGTTTACCTTGGGACATTTGCGCTTCTAATAGTGGATATCACAGAAACATACCTCCTATACCTCCTCACACCATGTTGCTGTGATTGCTGATTATACTGGTAAGAGACATTTAAACAAATTATTTTAGAATGATTCCTGTCTTATCTGGCTTTAAACTATTCCTCTTGGGAACTTGAAACTAAACCAGTTTATTTTCTTATGGTAGTTTAGTACTGTCTTTCTTGTACAGACAGTCAAGTTTACCATCTGCATGTTGTATATACGCAGGTGTCGGGAAAGTTGCTCAGAAGGTGACACATGCAGTTTTGTTTTTAAAAGGTCTCTCTTGTGGAGTCTTGGGCTTACATGCATCTTTGTATCCTTGTGTGGGACTGTTTTTGTGTAGACTGCATAGAAAGCCGTATCACGTGCTAATGTTCTGGTCCTTTAAGAATCAGGCAGATATTGCAGCTAGGTAAAGAGGTTAATTTAAATATTGATGGAGATTGTCTTATTTAGAAACTGACGGGAAGGAACCTGAACACGAAAAGGTAGCTGGAAAATTCCTAAATTCACTTGAGGTTTCATAGCATCAATGCTGACTCTTTAAAAATCAGTACAGCATCTGATAAACCCAGAGAGAGATAACTCACTGCTCTCTATATATCAATAATTATTTCAAGACAATATGTTAGACAGATATCAGAAAGGGGGTGGGTGAAATACTTGTTAGGATGTCTCTGCTGATGGTCAAGTTGGCAAATTGATTGAAAAGAGCGTTTAAAGATAAAGTGAAAAAAATGCACGAATTTTCTCACGTCAGGCACCAATGAAATAATCTTGGAGACCCTATGAAGTTTTTGTTCATGTTCATGAAGATTGCTGGTTACATTTCATTTGGGTGACATAAATTTGAAAGGATTTATGCCTCTAGATATAACAGTAAAAAATACAATTCAATAGTGTCTGGAACCTGGTGATTACATTTTTAAAGGAACATTGAGTTTGCAACTGACATTTAGATAAGAGAAGTTGAGACGGGGTGGAGAACAAATGTTGTCACACAAGTGAACAGGAGCAGTGATGGTTCATAAATTTATTTTTGTCATACATTTCAATGATATAGGAGTTTCCTGTGTGTACTTTAAATGTTCCTCCTGCAGTGCAGGAGTTCCCACCTCAGTGGTGGAGATCGAGAAAGGGAAACTGTGCAATAACACACACTTAGAAGCCTGTTTCTGTTTCCAGATATATTTGTAGAAATAGGTGAAATAAAGACAGCAAAGTACATTCTATTTTTATAGTTTTTTTTACTTGTTTTATGGCTCAGTTAGTTAAAAACAGCCAAACAAATCAATTTCCTTAAGGTGTGGTCCAAATGGTCAACTTGTGTAAATTTTCGGCTCTGGTGAAGAAATTGTCCCTTTGTTTGAACAGAAAGCATACGTGGCTGCTGTGCAGCTTTGATTATGCCATCCAATTGTGTCATGTTGATTCACTCACCCCTTAAATGTTGCTTTAATCAGATGTTTCAAGGAACCTTTTGGCTGGGCTTTTCAAGGTGCTGTGTCAGTGAATATCTAATTCCTTTGAGAAGAGTAGCATTCCATGTGGTGGATATATGTATGATACTTGGCAAATACCTCCTCAGCCTTGTTAGGATGGCTTTGCCTGATGCTGAAGAGCAACTTGCCCTCTGAGCCCCACTAGGTGTGTTATTTAAAGATCTGTAGTCTAGTAACTGTATCCAAACTCCACTCTCTTCTTTGAACAACCCACAGGATTTTCTGTCCTCAGCAGTGGAAGAAGTAACATAGAGGTGACAAGTCTTATTTTAGATCTTCCTCATCTACATTATCTGAGAGCTGTTCAAATGAAGCCAAAGAATGACTGGTAGAATTATAGGACTCAGAAGATAATTGCTCCAGGGCAATACCCTTGGTGAGATCTGGCCACGTGGTTCTTCTCCAGTGCTTTGTTCTCTTACTTCTAGGCAGCAGCCAGCTCGCCTCCCTTTGATGTGTGTGAAATCATTTAACTCACAGATATGCCTTCCTCTGTGGAAGTATAGGTCAGAATTTGTGTTACATGACCAAGGCATGACACTGTGTTGTGATACTGCAGGAGCCCTAAAAGATCTTGATTGTTTTATCTGTAAGTTGTATGGAATGATCCTATCAAAACAGCACTGTGTGTAGCTGTGTGACTTTGGATGCAACTGATTTGTCGCCTTGTTCGTTTGCTGTTCTTTTAGCCTACTGATTGTTTCATATTTGGGAGTCAGTTTCTCACACATTTTCTATAAACAATACTATTGTTTACATTCCTCCAGTTAGGAGGGACAATTGATGGACACCTTCTCAGACCAGTGGAATTGAAGAGGTTGAACCTCTATCTTCCAATGTGGTCCCTTTCTGTGAAATGTATATAAGGTGAAGTCAAAAAAGTAAACTCCTCTTCTCCTCTCGCTCCGACTCCGTCATCTCTGTTGTGTCTCTCTGTGACGTTACAGCATCACTGATTGTCTGTTTCCTTGTTCTCAGGTTCTCCTCTTGGTCGTGAAGCAGATTTTTCCAGATTTTGAGTTCATGTGGCTGGTGGAAGAAGCTAAGAAGAATCTGCCCTTAGAGCTGGATTTCCTCAATGAAGGCAGAAATGCTGAGAAGGTTGCTAATATGCTCAAAAATTTTGACTTCCTGAAGGTGAGGAAACACATATTTCTGTCTATATATGTGCATTAATAGTCTCCCTTACTGCATCTTATGCCCCTCATTCACCAAATGGAGGAGCCGTAAGGAGGGAGAATGGAGTTCAGCCCCCCTGTGTTGTTCATCCTAGATGGCTCTGCTGATACAGACCAGAAAATGCTCTGAGACATGCTTTCTCCTTGTTTGTTTCCTACTGAATGCACTCTATTAGGTCTGGAGTGGCTTGTGACCAGCAGTCTTTGGAGGCTGCTACTTATTTTCCCTTTTTTTTCTGAATTTCATTTTAATTTTCTTTCTGAACTTGTTCAGAGATTGTGGATTTGCCATTTTTTTTGCTGAGCCATCTGATGGTACCTTTCCTTGGGCTCTATCTCAACTGAGGGTAAGAAATGGACCTAAGACAGAAAAGCTAGACTGAAACTGAAGATGTCAAGTAGTATTGAGGACACCTTGTACCTCAGGAAGAAGCATATTCACATGAATCCTTCCTACTGCAAAAGAGCACATTCTCACTCTAGAATTGGACATTTATCCTTCATATACATCTATGGCTAATGCATTCATGTTACCTTCATAGAGAAACCAAATTGCACCCATGTCTGGTCTTCCCCACTGATACCTTTTCCCCACCTCCCCTGCCACACACTTAGGTCACTGACAAATGTCTCAAGTACAACGAGACATGTACACATCTCATTCTTGGAAAGACGTAAGGTCATATTTTCAAAGTCACACATTCAGAAATCTTTTGCTGCCATACAAGAGACGCAAGCCTCCAGTGTGTGCTTTCTGGAAACACACATAGTGCCGTGGTGGCAGTCACTGATGTGACTGTGCCCATGACACATACAAAAAGGCGGCAAAAAATGCATGCTGCATACACACTTCTAAATGAGCTTGTCAGCTCCTGTTTATGCCAAAGTCCCAAGACAGAAGTGACAGAGGTCTGAAATAAAGTGAGTTTTTGTTAGGCTTTACAGGCTGCTATGTCCATTTTTCCTTGCTTCTTCTGTATAAGGGCTGTAATTCCGTGTTGCTTAAGACCATCTTTGGAGCAGTCTTTTTGGAGCCCAGTGGCAGCAGTGGCCTTCTCACAGGCACAGATAGCTAAAAGCTGCCACATGGAAGGCCAGAGGCCAATGGTTTTGCTGAGTGGACACTTATCAGAAGTGATGCACCTCAGAGAGTGTATCCATTGAAGTTGCAAGTAGCATACTGTGAATTAAATCCCCATGGAGATGGCCAATCACATGCTTGCTGGGGTAAGGAGTTATCATGATATCAGTATGTGTAACAATAACAAATGACTTGAGATGGCTAAATAATGGATCTTCCCGTCTGACCTGCCAATTCAGAGACATGTTCATCACCTAAAAGCAACAGAAGAATTGGGCTCCTGGATCATAAATTTTCCTAAACACGCTAGAAAGCTGAGAAGCAGATTTTGTGCTGTGAACCTGCTTGAGCTTTTAAAGCCAGAGATAAATTATTTCCACACGCAAGCATTAGAGCCAAACATCTGTGAGTAATTAAAAAAATCACCGAAGAATTTGGCTGTGATTGAGAGAGGCATCTTTGACAGCATGAATAGCGCTTTACAAGCCCACTGACTTGCCTGTGTAAATCCTGAGACAAGAATGACTGTCATCAGAAGTGATCTAAGGGATCAGTGAGCTAGATGGGATGGGGAACTGTTAGTTCGGAGTTAGGAGTCTTTCTCACCAATCTAACTGCAAAGAATGGGCATTCAGATCAGCTGGGAAGGCTGGGAGTGTCTGAATCCTCCTTGCTCTTAGTGGATCTATGGCATCAAAGTCTAACCAAGATTCGCATGCAAAGTATACCAGGAGTGTTGAATGGTGAGACTGAGGGACATTGAAATTACTCAGCAAAGGAGCCTTTGATCTAAAGTGGCACACAAATGGGAAAGTAGAAGTGCTCTCTAGGACAGGAAAAGGAGGGAACCAGATAGTTTGTAAGAGACTAGGATATTGTCAATAGTTAAAAGCAACAAGTGATGCTTGTTCTGGAGCTATGATAAGCTGCAGTGGTCTGGCTGATGATCCCCCGGCTTTGGTCAGTTGATGGACAACACCTCTTACTGCTTCCTGTCCTGCCCCAAAGTGCTGGTCTTGAGTCCATGGCTGAATCAGAAGGGTGAGGAGAGGCGACTGCACAGCTAGCTTACTATTTGCATGATCCAAAATGATTATCTCTTTATTGGGGCACAGTAATGGGAGTGGGCGGAGCTCCCTTACATCTTTGCTAAAATGTACATGTGTGGCTTTACCCATGTGCAAAAGCAGATTTGGACAGAGTGTTTGGTCAGCACAGTAACATGAGGAATTTTGAAAGGGAATTCAGCAAAATGACTCTTGACAATAGGGACTTCAGCATGGGAGAAATTTTTCTGGAGAGTGATGCTGGAATATGGGGAGCCAGCCTGAGCCTTTTGTTACTTCCTCCCCGGATGACACCAGATCTCTTCTCTGGTACCTCACTTAGCTTGATCTACCACAGCTTGAATGAAAAGTGCTTTGACATTTTACACTCATTACTGTGTTGTTGCCAATAAGATAGTCAAGGGTCTCCCAGGGTTTCTCTGACAAGTCCCTTATTTGTGACACTCGATTTTTCTCCCAGTTCAATTGCAGATGGCCTAAGTATGCAGGGTTTGTCAGCTCAAAGGCGTTCATGTTCCAAGGGGCACTGCGGAGATACAATTTATGGCGATGGCTTATAATTTTTAAAGCTGCGTAAGTGGACCCTGTGCGTAGCAAACGATGCAGTTCCTGTCTAAAGGAGCTAAGTGGATGATTCAGAAACTTGCAATAGGTACTAGTTAAACAGCCCAGCTAGAGGAGCTGCAGAGCAGGTAAGAAAGGTATCTCAGACATCACTGGGAATGGGAGGTGGTCAGAATCCTCTAGAGTGTGGTCAGAAATGTTGCATGAGATCAGATCCTACTGGATCTGAGTTGAATTGGTCTGTTATCCTTGTACACATTGCTGCTGTCCTGCAGAAGAGGCTGATAGATGGATTTACCTCTCTTGTGCTCATCAAAAAAGCCAACTCCTCGGTTCAGCTGCTTCCATTTTTACTCCTTTTCTGAGATTTGTATGATATATTCGCCTTTCTTTCCCAAGCTGTTGCCTGACCTAACCCATCTGTTTCTGTTTCAGGTCCCCAGGATCTACTGGGAGCTCTCAACAAGGCGTGTCCTTCTCATGGAGTTTATGGAAGGGGGACAAGTGAATGACAGGGCCTATATGGAGAAGAATGGCATCAATGTCAATGAGGTAGTTTCTCAGCCATCTCTGAACTGGGCGTGCTGAGCAATGCAAAACTGATTTTGACCATGGTGCAAAATGGAGGCTGACAGGACGGGATGGGACGGGGGCAGAAGAGTAAGCACACATGGATGTGAACAGAGCAATCAGTCTGAGAGATCTCTGTTCTTGTGCACTTTGGAAAAGTACTTAATCTCTTTTGAGGAGCACTTTCCTGTAGACTGAAGACCTAGGGATATCTTCAAAGAGACATAGTGAAAAGTGACCATGCTCTTACATTAAAGACACACATGGTTCGTTCCAAAATGGAAGTTCCTGTTACCTTAAAGGAATAACTTCAGTTTCTGATTATTTATATCTCATGGACTTCGCTATTAAGAGATATTTGAAAAGTTCTGTGTGTAGGAAAACATGGTCAGCCCCATTCATCTGGACAAGTCAACTGGTCCAAAATGAGAGAGTTGTTTCTTTGAGTGAGTTCATCCTATACTACTGCTATAGGCAAAGGTGAAATCTGGCCCACACGTTCAGATAGAAGAGTGAATATTCCTCAAGGCTTGAGATAGTCAGAAGGGCTTGTTTTGATGTATTAACAGAAGGGCTCTTGAGCAATATGTACATTTACATTTTGAGGTGGGCTTCCTCATATATCTCAGACAGTAGATTCATTTTGAGATTGAGGTAGTTAGCATAGCTCCCTTGGATTTTCTTTGAAATTTCTCAGACTGCTGGAGGTAGCAAAGTTGTAGAGAAACAGCTAATTTCAGATTTTCTAACTTGCAGAGGCTTTCTCTTGTGATATAGGCAATGTAGGGTGAAAGTTTCTGCTATATTTTTTTTATTCATGACTTTGAGAAGGTTGTTTTGTGATGACTTGCTGCAATATGTTCCATGCAGCAGCGAAATCACGTACTTTCCTGAGTATGAGCTGGTCTCTAAATAATAGCTAAGAAGTAATTTTTAAAAAGTTGTCAACAGACTTTTACTACCGCAAAGTATAAGCCTCAGAGAGTTCCAGCCATCTGTCAGGTAGAGGATGATACTCAGTGGAAGGACTGAATTTTCTTTCTTCCTTTTCTCTCCCACCACCTGAAATTAATGATTAACTTTTACTGATTGCCAACAAAGCAAGGTAGAAAGGAGAGAATACTGAGCCTGTCAGAATCATGTGATGGGAAAAGAGGTCTGTTATTATGGCCCCAGTCAGATGAGGTAGGGGCAGTGCACACCCCAGACTTCTCCTGCAGCGATTGCAGCAGATGGGGACAGATATTGCCTGGGTTAATTGTTGGCTGCTGCTGTTGTTGCCCTGGGTAAGGGGCTGCCTGGCATGGTGGGTAGAGGAGCAAAAGGCAGCAGACACTGAAAGAAGCATGAGCAGGGGGTGCCAACCCAGGTTTCAAAACTGTGACCTGGCTTATGACAGCAATCTTGGCTTTCAAGAGATGCATTAGCTCCCTATAAATCACCCAAATATATTTATTTTATCAATCCCTCAATCATTTTACTCCATTTTGTTTTATGGTGTGGACAAAGAAGAGTCTTCACTAAGCAGGATTTCTCTTTTGTGACAATGCAGCCTTGAAAAGCAAGCTGAGCCTCTCTCCTCTAAATGGAAAGGATCCCTGAGGTGAAAGCTCCCTTCAAACCAGGTTACTGACATTTACTTAATACCGTCTGTAGCAGGATTATCATTAAAGCTGCCCAAAAGCACATTAATCTCTCTGGATCCGTCCAAGTGCTGGATTGTAATGGCATTTAATCAGAGAAGGCTTTGATTTCTAAAGACAAGTGCAAACATTGAAATATCTGCCTGTGGAACAGTTACTTATTCATGTACAAGTGTACTTGTACACTGTAGTGTAGCTGAGGAGGGCCATGCAAGAGGATATTGACAGTGAAAGGGAAATCTGGAGAGGGGCGTTACCAAGAAGGAGCTGGCAGGAATTTGAAGGGAAGACTAGAACATGGCAGCCTAAGAAGGGGCCATATGGAAACTGGGGTATTCCTATTTTTAAACACAATAACATTTGCAGTCTTGGTTGGAAAGGTATATTTGGAAGAAGTGGGTAGAGCAGGGAAGAGAGAAAAATTAGACTGAGGGCCTCTCAAGGGGTTTGTAACATACTGTATGCAGAAGGAAAGGAAGGGCAACAAGGCTACTTAGAGCTTGGATTTTTAAAGAAGGTCACAAGTGGCACAAATGTTCCTTTTGCATCTGTTCTGATTATACCTGATTCATTTAGAGAGATATCTTATTTGTATTCAAATCTTAACATTATCTTTGGTCTACTACATGGGCTCCCTGTATTCTTCCTTGTGAGTTCTCTGCCTGTCTCTGCAGAGGCTGCTGTATCAGCAGGCTCTAGGACCTGAGCTTCCAGATGTGCTCATGGCATGTGCTGTGTTGCCTCAAACTAACCAGCCAGCTCAGATAGCCAAGTGAAGAGTTCCCATGATCAGCCTGATTTGGATTTGAGTCAAGGAAAGGAAATGATGCCATGTACTTCAGCTCGCTAAGAGCCTGGTCACGAGCCATGGTTGATTCAGAAGTCAGAGAAGTGTTTTGTCCAGCTGAGAGTTGAAAGCAAACAGCTAAGGTACTTAAGATGAGCTACTGTGCACAATTATTGCCATCTGTTACTCTGTCCTACTGTGGCTTTTTGCTTCTTTCTGTTACTAAATGGGCTCTGCACTGAAACCATATCTCTTAGCTTGATAAAGAGCCCAGCACCTTCCTGTGGCTGACAGGTTTGCAACTTGAAATACGCTTTCAGTGTGGGATTTACCCTTCTGCCAAGAGTCAGGAGCTGTAGCTGTGTAGCTGCTAAAATTTAAGTGGGATTTCCCAGTGTGGGATCCTTTTGTCAGCAGTGGAAACCTCTCATATCTCAAACATTTGTGCTTATAACACTCAAGTGTTAGATGAATCGGGGCATGGAGAAGAACACTGTTTCTGGGGAAAATGGCTATTCTTGATATTTGCACTTACTGAATTAGTCTGGGGAGAGGTTTCTTTGCATATTCTCCTACTTTTCATCTTGTCTGAAGCTCAGTGAAATTCACAAGGCACTGATAAGCAGGAATAGTGACCTTCAGTATTTTCAGCTTTTGAACTGTGCAGACACCAGGTAAAAGAGTTAAATTATACACAGACCTGTTTCTTACCGAAAGTAGGTATTGAGCATCAATGTCAATCAATTGCTTAACTTCACATTAAATCCAAGGAAATACAACTGCATTTAAAGCCAAGAAATGATCCCCATGGTCACTTTGGGTCTGACAGAGATGCAAGAAACAACAAAAAATACAATGACTAGTCTTCTCTAGCTGTGTCCTTTTGAGAATCTGTGCAAACTTGACAAGTTAGTGCCTCAGTTCCCTGGGTGGATGAGTCGGAGTATTTCTCCCCACTTACATCCCATGGAAGATGGAGCATCGAGCATGAAAATAATTTCCTGAGTCCCCAACAGAGAATACAGGGCATGCTAGGAGTGCAGTCCAGGAGTCTTAAAAACTATTCCTGTATTTTAATGACATCAAGTGTGTTCAAACATCATCTTGCTGTGGTGCTAGGTCACTGCACAGTAATAGTACTGCCTAACAGAGCACCTTTGATCCTCACAACTGGATCACAGAGGACAGAGCGTGAAATCAGATCTCTTGTGTGACCACCCTAATTTACTATGGATAAGAGCCATTTCAGAGCAGAGGCAGATAAGGCTTCAAATTGTGGCTATTCTCCATCCACACCTTTTGCTAATTTGACATCAGTTTAATTGGGCAGAATTGCCCTAGCAGGATTAAACAAAACCTTAGACAATGGCTGTAATAACAGCAATGAAAGCAAGCAAAAACCCAATACAGTCTTCAATCCAATTAACCTTCGATTAAGGTTCCAAAATCAATGCTATTATTTTGGCCGGAGGAGGTAATATTGAGCCCTGAGAAATGAGCTGCACAACGACCTTTACTTTTAATGAGATCAATAGAAGTTAGTGTCGCCATCTCTTAAAATAATTGGCAAATATTACAGCCAAATTAAGGCCAGAGACTAGTATCTGCTCCTGATCTAAAGAGACAGTCACAGATGGAAGTGGGATGAGAAGGAATGATGCACTATCAGGCAGTTTCATCTAGGACTTATCAGGGGCAGGCAGTGAGATCATCTCTACAGGATCATGACACAGTATTTTTTTCTGTGCTTTTCTTCTTCATGTCAGTTAGAGGCGTGGAGCCAGAACCACTCCAGCTTGCTCACAAGTCCAGGAAAGTAATCAGTGACTTTCCGCAGATTACCCAGGCTGGTTTGTTACATTGCATTAAGTCATGCTACCCATGAGCATGATATATGTGCTTTTTACTGTAGGAGGTTTCTTCCTAACTCTTGTGTATTCGTGTTTTTAAAGATACACACTTGTGATGAACTTTCTAGAGTTTTGTTACTGTCATATTGCTCTGCCAGTAGGTGTGCTGATTTGTTAAGGGGAGAGTTGAGTACAGGGTGACAGGTTGTCTAGGCTTTCAAAATGGATGGCAGCAACATATTGTGGCTGTGTACATATACAAGAAGAAATGTATCGCTGCTGGTACCTGTACTACAGCTTTGGATCCTCTGAGTTAGGTGACAGAAATGCAGTACGTGTACTTGTTAAAATATTTGGTACACTAGATATGACTCCATTAACTAGAAAAAGTGGGGATTAGTAGGGAAATTGCAAAGTAGGTAAGAAACTCATAGAGGCGACGTTGGAGAGAAGTTACCATAGTAGATTTTTGTGAAATTTGCTCTTCAAACAGATCTCATTTAACAAACTGGTGATGACCTCAACATAAACAGAACTGTATCAAGGAGACAGTTGATGACACTGAGTTGGGAGGTCTGCCATTGTAGAGGCAGGCCAGGGTAGCAATAGCACTTGTTGGCCTTGAGGACTGAAGTGGTAGAAAGGGAAGAAAAGGAGCAATGTCAAGTGAAAAGTCATGTGCTTGAAAACTAATGAGAAGAGCTTCTTAAATATAGTGGGAGTGTGTCAGAGGGAAGTGCCATATAGAATTAACTTTAGGATGTTAGTTGCAGGATGTGTGTCTTTCCTGTGCAGTGCAACTGCAAAAGGCAGGTGGACTCCTAGGACACACCAGGTAAAGGAGCATCCTGTAGAAAATGGGGCATATTTTTGCTGTTTATTATGCTGATTATTATCTGACTGGTGGACACATTGGGGTAGTAAATACTGGAGAGGAACAGAACTCTAGGATTATGCTAGCTAAGGACTTGATTTAAACTGAACATCATTAAATTTGGCTGGGATTTAGGGGAAATGTTCTGACCATCTAAAGAGTAAATTTTTGGAACAGCTACCGAAGTCATAGTTCATAGTCTTAGATTTTTTCAGTGAGCTTGACCAGTTTGTAGAAGGACTGTGTGATTCTGTACAGTAACAACCCTTAATGTCCGCACTGCATTCTTGTTTTTTTCTGTATTTGTTTTTAACTGACATAGGATAGTTTGTGACATGTAATATCTTTGCCAGGTTGAGTACATAAAAAGCACTTCATGTGCTTAGGTTGGTGAACAGTTACCCCAAGTCTGGCTGTTATACATGTATCTGTCACTCAGTTGTTTGATTATTGTCAGAAATCTGTTTATTCCTCAGGTTTGGGGTTTGTTTTTTTTTTCAAAATGAAAACACTGGGCTGAAAATGTGTGGTTTGCCTGACACAGTGTCATGGTCATGTCACATAATTTGTCAATGGCAGCTTGGTATTTGCATTGGCTGGTAAGGCCACAGGCTCACTTGGTGACTGTAGTCATCATGTTCTGCTGCAGCACAAACAGGCAAATTTAACTTCTTTTAGGCAATAAAACACATTCTGGCAACAGGCAGGGACATACCTCTGACCAGACCCAGAGCCTGATGTCATCCTGATACATCAAGCTAAGCTCTGCTTGCTGATCAGCATAGTTTTTGTTCTTATGTGTTATGCGTAAATTATGCCATTCATGATTACACCCACTTTTGCCTCGTTGTATTTCTTGTAGCACATGCAGAACTACAGGGGCTTCTGCTTCCTTGCTATTCAGACCTCCTAGCTGGTAGACTGTTTGTCCTCTTCCATTTCTTAGCCAACTTTGGAATCTTCAACTCTTTTAATCTTTTTCCCAAGTAAATGCCTCCGGCATCCTGCTCATTTATTTGCTTTCTCTGAACTCCCTCTATGTAGTCTGCATCTCTTGAGTTAATGAGGTGTCTGGAAGTGAATGCAGAATTCCAAGACTGTTATTACAAAATTGTTATTTTTTTACAGTGTGCAGCAGAACAATGCTGAGGGACACTAATAATGATAAAGGCCTTGTTTTGTTGGATGATAAACAGGGAAAGGACTGATGACCTCTCTGTGTCATAACAAAAAGCCTGTGTGTTAACTGTGTCTTTGCTTCTGTAAATCATTGCAACCTTTTTTCTAATTTGTTATGCACCTTCACCCTGAGGTCTTATGTAGCCTAAATGCATGCTGAATTCCTCTCTTCTCCTGAGCAGAGGTTTTCATAAGTCTGTTTTCTCATTTCACCTAGCCGTGTTTGTCCAAAGTGAATTCTGTAGATATTATTTATCCAGTAGCCTTCCCAATAAGGGTGGAATAGGGGCCCGAAGTGACAAGGCACAGTACTGAAGAATTAATGTATATAATGGTTTCATGTTTTTTTCCTAAACTTTTTCTTAAGAAATGCGAACTCCTTTTGTCTGAATTACTGTGATAGGTCACTATTCACATACTACACTTTAAGACCTAGAGTGTAAAGCTTCCTGTTTTGTTTAGAATTTGACAGTATTGTTGCTTTCTATCTTAACTTATTTTGTATCCTATTTTAGAGGTGTGACAACAGAAAAAATTATGTGAAAATACTTTACTGTGCACCACATCTCTATGGTAAATTTCTTCCAAAAGTGAAGATTGTTTATATGCTTGCATTATAAAACTTTGTTAACATATCTTCTGTATGCTAATGAAATAGTATAGAATGTCTTAAAGAAGTCATAAAGTTTAGTTGAAGATACTGGAGATACTCGAGGTTGCATGTTGGGGAATAGGTAAATATATGTACAGGAGGGATGAGAGAGAGAGATAGGGATCTTGCAGTGAACATTGTCTTCTACTCATGACCCAGCCTGTGAGTCTGAGCAGGGCTGTAACCCCTCTGTTTTCATGGGAGGATGGGAAGATGGAGCTCAAGCTGCTTCTGTGTTGCATTAGGGCTGCAAGAGGCTATGACCATAGATCTACTTAGTCACTTTTCTGCTGATGGTGACTCAGGGGGACCTTCTCTGCATCTGGAGTTTGCAGCCATATTATAAGATGCTGTTAATGAGGGTGGCATGGATAACCTGGTGAGAGGCATTTTTGTAGGATCCTAGGATATTTGGGTTTGGAAGGGAAACTCAGGAAGGCTTCTTCAAATCTCCTTCTAAGGCAGGGTCAGTTATAAGACCAGACCAGCTTACTCAGGTTGCTAGCCAGTCAGGTCTGTAAAAGGTCAGGTCTCCATCCTCTAAAGATGGAGATTACACAACCCCTTCAGCCATGACCAATCAATAGGTTTGCAGAACTGCCAGCCGTTGTCTGGACTTGTGTTCAATGGGTATGAGGCATCATGTTGGGCCCCATATTGTCCCCAGCTCCTCATCTTCAGTAATTCTTAGCCTTGGAGGACAAGTAGCTGAGACAGGAAGTGCCTGGTGTGTGCGCCGGTGTCAGCCTTGATGCTGTGATCAGTCATAATTTCTGAGTCTATTCCTTCTGGTGTATGGGTCACTGGGAGACTTTGTGAATGAGTGACGTGATGAGCTTAGACTATTTGGCACGTCCTTGGGCTGTCAGCAAGGACTACTCAGCTCTTATATGAGATCACAGCACCTGGTACTTTGGTTCTATCTAATTTTAGAGCTTGCCGATCAAGGAGACTTGTAAGGGTCACTTCATGGCTCTGGTGATCTCTGCTGGTGATTCAGAAGGGAAACATCACTCCCCTTAGTCAGTACTTAAAATAACACCTGCATGGCGTTAGGGAAGCTGCACTACAGGAGATCACAGGGCTGTGCTGTTCTGTCTGGGTGGGTGATTCATCATGGGGAGGGCCAGCATTCACATGATTCAGCAGTGGTTCCAGGTCCCACTTGAGGGACAGAGGATTGTTTCACCTGATCCTACTGCTGTCCCTGTTGGTGTGCTGTAGGAGGGGTTCTTGTTCTTTCTCTTCATTTGTAGTTACGTGGCCACTATTCATAGTAAATGCTCTTCTCAGAGGTGGCCACATTTCAGAGGTGCGTAAAGCAAGCCCTTTCTCATCTGTCTGGTTTTCTGCAGGATGAGCTGTCATTACTATCCCTGTTACCTCTTCTACCACCTCTGCTTATGGGGATAGCTGCCAGTTTGCTGCTTACAAAGTGTGTCTGGAGATATGCTTGGAATAATTTATAATGACTGTCTTTCAATTGCTTGTTCAGCACTTTGCTGTGTAGCACTGTGCCTCTCTGGGATGGCAGGTGGTGGGATGGCAGGGCAAGGCTGCTATGTTAGTAGATGGCATGGGATTGATCCCATGCCCTGAAGATATTTTCTTTATCCTAGGAAGTTTTTAACTTTAAACTTGGTGATAAAAAGCAGTTGTATTGAGGGACACAGCAGTGACAGGAGTTTTAAACAGCCTTTCTGTGCTTCTTCATTGCAAATCAGATTAGCATGGGTCTGAGGAAAGGAAGATGGAATGTGGGGGACAGTGTAATGGAGGGAGGGGAGAGGGAACCCATGTTCATTCTGGTGGGCTGACTGACTGGCTGAGTCTCCACCCACCCTTTCTCCACCGTGTCCTGTTGCCATTGATGGATGGAAACACCCGAGTCTTCCTCCAAGCAGTCTCACTCACCCCAGCAGCAATTTCCATGCCTCCCCTGTCAATGCATATCTGCCACTATCTGCTCTCCCACTTCCCTCCTCATTACCAGAAACCCCAGTCCTACCCACAGGTACTGTCTATTTTTTATGCTAGACAAGTGTCTTTAAATAATCTGTGATCCCACAAACACTTTCATGGTGCTCCTTGCATGGATCCTTCCCTGAATGCCCTGGACACCCTGCTACTTGTGGCCAGCAGCCACCCTGTGCCTCCACCAGTGTGAGGAGCTGCAGGAGCTCTGCATGGGGATATCAGCATGTACAGACCCTTGCTTCCTGGGTTGTCACACAGAGGCTGCCTCCCCTCCCCTCCCCTCCCCGGCAGGCACCCTACTGTGGGTGGCAGTGTGTGACCATCTCTTGTCTCCTCACAGATCTCTCGCAACTTGGGGAAGCTCTACAGTGAAATGATCTTTGTGAATGGCTTTGTGCACTGTGACCCACATCCAGGCAACGTGCTAGTGAAGAAGTGCCCAGCCTCTGGCAAGGCTCACATTATCCTCCTGGATCATGGGCTCTACCAGGTATGTAGGTCTGAGGAGCTTCCAGGGCCTTGTGAGGCTGCCTTTGGGCATCAGGCTGCATGCAACCTTGCCCCTCTAAGCACATATGAATACATTTTTCCTATTACTCTGTAACCCTCCAATGATATTTTTTGACTCTGAAATGGAGAATAGGGCAGAGGTAAAGGATGCAAGACTTTTCCCTCTGTTTCCTGTCTTCTGTGGGCTTCTGGGGACCATGTCTCTCTTCCCAGGTGCTGAGCGAGTCATTCCGCATGGATTACTGCCGCCTTTGGCAGGCCCTCATCAAGGCTGATATGAAGAGGGTGCAGAAGTACAGCCGGCGGCTTGGGGCAGGGGATTTGTATCCTCTCTTTGCCTGCATGCTGACTGCCAGATCTTGGGAATCTGTCAACAGGGGCATTGACCAGTCACCAGTCTCTGCCAGTGAGGTAGGTCTTGTGTGTCCTTACCTAACGTGTGCCCTTCCTTCTCTTCAGTACCCTTTTTTGTTGAAATCACTTGCACCATTGATATTACAGTAGTGCTGGGCAACCCCTGGCAGCTCTGTAGCAATTTCTGCATTGATAGCTGAGCTAGAAAAAGCCAGGACTCCTTCTGTAATGTATTTTATTGTAGCTGAATTTAATTTTCCAGATTCACTTGTCATGGACTGCTTAAATTTTGTATAATATTTTAATACCTAAGTGTTCACTCTTTCTGGCTGGGGAAACATTTGTAGATTGTCCTTTTCTTAAAAAATGTTTAATGCAGCTGTGCGGGAAACCATCAAAGAGGCTAGGATAAGGTACAGGAGACATAAAGGTTTAGTGGGAAGACATGAGAAGGATAATGAATTATCCACTATTCATGTAAATTACTATCAGCACTGATATAAACTCCTAAAAATTCCTTGAAATCACCTCCCAATCAAAAACCCTATTAACTTGGAGTCAAGGTTGCTTAACTGCAGATCCTGTCAACTCAATCACTACAAATCTGGAAAATTGCCACTTACATTCTCCACCTTCTCATATCCACACGTGCTGGGATCTTTCTCATGCATCCTTGCACATCTGTTACACACAATATCCCACCTTAAGAGCAGTAGCAGCCTTGCCAACTGTGCTGTTTCTAGAGAAGAACATAAAGCAATGTGCTTCAGCTAATGGACAAGTGTCTGTAAGCAGAAGTGTGTTGTATCCTATGGTTTGCTTTTATCTGCACACATCTGTAGTAGAGAGGATGAAATTCATTTAAGTAGCATTATAATGTTGTCATGAAATTCTCTTCTAAAAGTTCCTTCATTTTGATGGATGTGTCAGAATTTGCTGTACTGGCTTGCCATTATCCACAGCAATGAGTAGGTCAGATACCTTGGGTAATGAACCCCCTCCCAATTATCTGAGTTAATTTTCTGCACATCAGAAATAACATAATGACTGTCTAATAGATCTGTGCTTCATCTGGTGAGTTCTGGAACTGGTAGGTCCAGAAAAATATTCAGAGGTGCCAAAGCGAATTGGCACAGCACTGACTCCAATACTACAAGGCCAGTGTTGAATCTGAGCAATGTTTATTCCCAACTTGCTTGTGAAGGTGACACCAGAGGTGTAGCTGCAGCTACATGGTACCCTGTATGTGCTAATGAACTTTGTCATTGAATTGAATTGCGTGTATGGAACCAGCTCTGTTGTCTTTGCCTACATGACACAATTAATGCTGGAACTAGATAATCCTGCAACAGATAATGGGGAGCTGAGCAGATTTGCTGTGGCATTAGGAAATGAGCTGCTGCTTGCCCTTACTTTAGAGGTGAATTTGAAAGATTTTATCAGCAGCAAGAGCTGAACGCTGTGTAGGCAGGTACCATCAGTGCAGAGCTCCAGAGAGTGTGCCTGAGGATGTATCAACATGACAGTAGCCTGTGAGACAAGGAAGCAGCCTTCCTAAAACAAAATCTTATCTGTAGTGCTGTACTCAGTCTGGGACACTGCATCTCGAGAAAGCTTTGATGAAATTGTGGCAAGTCCAGTAGGAATCTACAAGGACTAGTGGCCAAGCATGGTAAGTCTGAGCAAGTCAGGGGAGAAAAAATCTAGAAAAGGCAGATCAGGAAGAGTTGTGGAAGTGATATTTGAGTTTCTTAAAGAGTGCTGAAAGCAGGACAGGCAGTCATGAGTTTAAATTCAGCTAAACATGAGAAAAGCCAGATCTAGTGGCAGAGCAGTGAAATGCCAGTGCAGATGGTCAGGAGGGTTTTGATTTGTGTTACTGGAGAGTTTTAGGTGTAGGCTGGGCAAATGTAATAGGACTGCCATAGGTATAGTTGTTCCTGCCTTAAGCCAGGGCCAGGCAGCTGATTGCTCAGGGTGGCTGCTAGCCTTATCTCATCTGATTTTATGATGTCTTTTGCTGCATCCTGCAGCAGCCACAGCAGCTGCAGCCAAGGGGCTTTTCTCAGGTCCCGTGGCATAGCTTATTTCTTCGCTCTGCACACAGGCTTTGCCCTTGACAGAAAATGACAGTTCTGATGACAGATCATGTGGTTGTTTTGTGATATGGACAAGCAGCTGAAGCTAAAAATAAAAAGTAAAGAAATAGAAAAGAAAACCTATGTCTGGAAAATAATGTAGGCTCTGCAATGATGCTGGCTGGAAAAAGGGTGAAAGATAATCAGGGAGGAATTTTCTGCCAACAAGTAATGGAACAAAACATTTAGGAGAGCTAAGCATCTTCTTGCTGAAGCCTTGTGTATCTGGTCTGTGATGGAGGCAGGAAGACACAAAGATTTGTCAGCAGCAAAGCAACAAGCAACCATGGCGTTGTGTGAGCTGTGTACGTCTCTGATCATCATGACCTGCACACTCAGTTTGTACAGTTCTTTCCTCTGTAATAGGTTTGAAGTTCACAAAGAGTGAGTGTGAGATCCCACATCATGTATATAGGCCATCCCTCATTCCAGAGAGGAGGCTTTAGAGCTGTCATTTCCCACAAAGGAGCCTCGTTCCTGTAAGAAGTTATTTACTGCCCTCCTCTCAGGTATCCTCCTGGATTTTTTAGATTTCAGATGTTCCAGGGATGTCTTTGGATTTCATGTCATGATTCATGTCACTGCCTTTGTAGGAAGAGGTAGGGATACAGTATGCATATAGGATCAGTTCCCAGCTACACTGTGCCACATTTACTGGGATGGTGAGGGAACTCTTAGATCTAAAAAGAAGAAGAAGAGGCAGGACTGACTGTTTTGCAGGCTCTGGTGGCTGTATTGGGAGAGGAGCTCATCTTAAGTGACTCAGGCTGTAGTCCCTAAGTTATCACTGTGTTCTTACAGTAGGCAATGTGTTTGTTGGAATCTGGAGAACCAGAGGAAATTAAAGATTGCCTTGGACTTAGACTCTTTCTTTAATTATCTGCTACTGGCTGCTGTCATACAGGATATAGATCTAGATCTGACAGATGACAATTTGATGATTTTGGGTTAACATGCTGCTTAAGTGCATAATTTTTCTCACCTCTGCTGAATTGTGTTGAGGACAGAGGACTAAACTAGGCCTTGGAAATGGCTCCACCGGTATAGCATAGAGTCATCAGTTGCATGGGGCAGCAAAGAGCAAGCAGCCTGGTTGTCTTTGCAACATGCCTCCACCTTCCTGAGCAATTCTACTACCTGCATCTCTGCCAGTTTTGGTCTGGTGAGGTGAGAAGTCTCCAAGGGCAGTAGTGAGGTCTGGTTGCTGCAGGCTGCCTAGGACCAGGAGCGAAGATAGCAGTGAGTGGCTGTTCTCCTGAGAGGCTATTAATCCTGCCAGTGAGGGGATAGGTCCTTACCTCACCGAGGGGCAGATGGGATATGGTAGGATTCGTCTGTGCTGTGAGTGCTGTGCCCAGTGTCTGCAGGAAGGACAGAGAAGGACAGAGAAAGACAGAGCTCTGTAGCTTCTGGCCTAATGTCATGATCTGTTAAAACACTGTCTCTTCCTGGCAAATCTCAGCTGCATCTGGACCTGGATTTTGCATGTACTCTCACCTTCTCTCTCTCCCTGACATGACCTGGCTGGCCACAGGACATGGAGATTCGATCCAACGCTGCTGCTTACTTGCCTCAGATCACCCAGCTCCTCAACAATGTTCCCCGCCAGATGCTGCTTCTGCTGAAGACCAATGACTTGTTAAGGGGGATTGAGTCAGCCCTGCACACACGGGCCAGTGCCAGCTCCTTCCTCAACATGTCTCGCTGCTGCATCAGAGCTGTTTCCACGTAAGTCTCTTATCCAGGCATCAGAGGCCAGACAGGGAGCAGCAGGAGCTGACTGTCCCTATGGTCTGGGAGATGAGGGAGATCCCAGGTACAGCAGGCCCATCAGGGTCCAGTCCCAATGCAGCTGAGCAAGGCAAGTGGGACAGACCCTGAGATGGTGGTAGATCCAATCAAAACTCCACATGATAAGGCAGCATCCTGGTGATGGGGCAGGTCTAAGAACAAACCAGAAAGTCAGTCTGTAGATTATGTCTGGTGGTTGTCAAGCAGGTCCATGATGATAAGACAGGGCTGAGGTCAAGCAAATATGTGAGTTGAGGTCTAAGCCATGGGGCTTCACAGCAGGGCATGCACTGGGGACAATTATTCTTCCAGTGTAGCTCAGGCAGGGACTGAAGGTGCAGGTCTGAGATTAGATGAGATTCATGGGTCTGTGAGCAGAGGGTTGGGGGTGGTTCCAGGCTAGACAGGGTCATTAAGGCTTATTAGGGTCCCACTCAGGGGGCCTGACAAAGCTCTGACTTAACCTCTTGACCTATTACTGTTAGCTCTTCCCCTCCTGTGATCCTATCCCTGCTCAGTTATACGTCTCAGCCTCTGTCTGTGCTGTTCTTACATCCATCAGCCTCTCCAGAGGACAAACCTGTCACCCTGGGGCTGGGGACAGGGATAGAGTTGGAGGCCTTAGGTTAAGGGTTTAGGATTTGTCCCCCCAGAGGAGCGGAAGGAGATTCTTACCCATTACAGGCATTATCACTGGGAGGTATTTGTGAGTAGCATAGATCTGAAAGTTCACTCACTGATTGAGGGGATTGGGCTGACTGAAGATCAGGCTGATGTTTAAAAACCAGGAAGTGGAGTTGTGCAAGTGATTTCCTTCTGTGAGTCTTATGAATCAATGTACTTCTGCCTCAGATTCCTCCTCCTTGTAGATGAAATAACAGTTATTTCTTGGGCTGATGAGGGACCTGTGAATCCCAATTAGCCCCAGCTAAAGAAAGGTGGAGAAACACTTTTCCTGGAATCTGTGTGTCAGGATTTCTGGACTCTTATAAGTGTGCTACCAGGAAAAGCAGTAAGAGTGTGCACCTGTTCCTGTGAGCTGAGGTGAAGCTGGGCATAGAAGCAGAGGAATGCCATAACCCAGGATCACTACACAGTGGGAAGAGAACTAAGTTCTCAAGGGAGCAGGCTGTCTCTTCTGTCAGATTCATTCTAAGAAAGGTGGTCCCCAGCTCCTCAGCAGAAGCAATGCCTAGAGAAAATCCCTGCTTCCTGGGCATGCTGCAGATGGGAGGGATAGTGTCCCCCCCTGGGGAGGGTCAGTTGTGCGGAAGATGTAGGACAGGCCTCCTTCCTCCTGCGCTGTTTCCTGCAGGATCTAATGCAGCTGTTTCTCTCATTCTAGGTACCAGAGGAGCAAGAGTCACTCGTTTTACAGGAGGGCCCAGATCTCACTCACAGAAGCCCTAAGCCTGTGGCAGATCAACTTATATGAACTCTTTCTGTGGCTGAAGGGGTCCCAGCTGGGGAACTGGGTCATTGCTCTCCTGAGACGGATGCACCATTTCACGTACTGACATGAACTGGTGGGAGAGGCCTGGGTGCTCCCTCCCTCCCTTCTGCTCTCCATGGCACGTTTGCCTTTCTGACTATTTCTGTCTATTTTTGGGTTTTACTCCACATTACACACTGCACTGTTCTTTTCTTTTACAGCATTAGCTTCCTCTGTGGCACAGAGAGGTTGAGTTGGTACTAGAGCCCTACTGTTTTGTGGTTTAGGAAAAGTAGGTGCATGATACCTTGTGCCAGGAAAGACAGGAAAGGATACCTTCTTTCCTCATTTGTGCAGGTTAAGTTCCACTCAGATTCTAGTGGAATTTTGCTGGAAGCAAATGCCTCTTTGACTCTTTCTAAAATAATATTAAAGAATTTTAGAGAGTCCCAGCCCTACCTAAAATGCCTCAAAAGATTTCTCAGAGAGAGGTGGTAAGTTCCCTTAAAGTGCAATAGGGTTTATATTAGTTCGTGCAATCTCCTTCGTCTGATTTCTGTTTAGGTATACAGAAGGTTTCTCAGAGGAGTGAGACCTTGTGGAGAGCTGTCACTAGGGTTTTCTCTTCCAGCACCAGGGAAAGAAGACTCAAATGGTGAGAGTGGTGGACTGGGAGTCCAACTTTCTAAGGTTCATCTCTAGTCCTGTCAGCAAGTGCCTCTGTTTGTGGACTTCTCCTGGCCTGTTTCCTTTCAGGTGAAATGGGGGAAGGGGACAGTGATCTTGCCCCTCTTCTGAAATTCAAGGAAGAATTGAGAACAGGAAAGGCAGTAGGAGTGATGACTCAGGGCTCTGAAACTGCTGGTAATGTATATGTACTGTACAATACTTCCACACAACAAAATAAATGTGTTGTATTGAAGACCTTTGGGGGAGGGATGCTTGGCTGTGCATTAGTTATGTGTGGGCCTCTAACCTAAGTCCTGTTTCCATTTCCCCACAAGGGAGTGATGCTAGGCAGTGCCAGCAATTCCTTGTAAGCAAAATGTCTACTTGGTCTTTTCTCTATCCAAGAGGTTTGTATCACATCTGAGTCCTCTGGTACTGCATCAGATGTATGTTGGGATGGAATGGAGGAGGAGGCATTTTTCTGCTGGGAGGACATATCACACCTCTTTGCCCGGGTCCACGCTAGCCTGCCTCCTCCTTGCCTGTGGGAGTACGCTGCAGCACATCTGTGAGATGTCACCACCCCCATACCACAGTGAGCATTTCACCTTTTCACTGCCTGTAAAAACCTCATCTGACTGTTTTACTGGTC
This sequence comes from Aegithalos caudatus, assembly GCA_013389925.1. Taxonomy (NCBI): domain Eukaryota; kingdom Metazoa; phylum Chordata; class Aves; order Passeriformes; family Aegithalidae; genus Aegithalos; species Aegithalos caudatus. The sequence goes on along the minus strand of WEIU01010562.1, from coordinate 44,294 downwards.
CAGTCTCAGACAAAAACCTGCCATTTGCTTGGTGGTGCAAGTGACAGGTCTGATGTCTTTGACTCTGCAATTGTGGGATAGCTACCAGCAAGTCCCACCTAGAGGTCTGCTTTATATGAGACATGGTTGAGATACTGGGAGACATCTCTGCTGCTTGCAAGAGTTCCTTTAGCCAGGAGGGGTGGATGGAGGTGACTGCTCACATCATCTCAGCTTTTCTCATAATCTATCTTGGTGAAAGGGGTCATGAAGGACAGGATGGGAATGTCTGTCTACTGTCAGAAAGCTTGCTAAGCTGAGGGTTACTCAGGCACCAAACTGTGTGTGAGAGCAAGCCATAAGAAGGCCATTCACTCTCCCAATTTCCATACAATTTCCCAACTTGCACAGATGCGAGACCTTACCTTGAAGTGAATTCATTTGGTTGGGAAGGGAAGGAGGGGACAGAGTGTGGGTGTGTGTGTGAATCCCTGGTGAATCAATCATCTTGCCAGCTGTGTGGGAAAGGGAAGGAATGTCACCCAGAAAAGCTACTTGGCTGCTGGTGGCCTTGGGCATGATGGGTTAGGGAGTGCAGATGTGCAGACAGTGGCTGTGTACATTCACAAGCATATTGGCAGAACTGGCCGGCTCGGGACTGCCAAGAAGTGATGTGTGATTGGCAGAGTTCTGGACAGAGTATTACTGAATGTGGGTTTTAGGTCTCTTTGTGTAGTCAATCACCTGATCCTGGCATTAGCTCTCTGAGCCCTTCCTACTTTGGGGGCAGCAGCAGGAGTGATGTGCTCTCTGATCTTTGCTAAGAGCAAAAAAAGAAGCCCTGGTAAGACTGAATGTCCTTGCAGAGCTTGTCCCCAACGCATGCAGTGACAGGTCAGAGATTCCCTTGACTTCTGGGTCATATGATGGCATCTGGGAATGGAGTGGTGGTAATTGCAGGATGAGACTCCTGAGTTGACAAAGAGTCACTGTGGCCTTGGAATACTGGTGCTGCAGACTGTACATGACTAATCTTTGCTCATGTGAGCAGTCTGGCTGAATCAGTGCCTTGCTCAGGCACTTACAGCTGATAGGCTGGCTAGCATGGGTGGACCTGACTTGTTCTCATCACAAGTAGAGCTCCTCTCAGAAAGCTGGCCTGGTGTACCTTGTTAGAGTCCCAGAGACCCTCTAGTGATGGTCATCAACTGCGCATCTTCATCTCGTAGCTGCCTCTGCAAATGTCTTTGCCTGTTCATGGCTGGATATACTGACCAGAGCACTGTTTGCATTTCTTACCTCTGAGTGAAAGCTTATCCCTCATTTAGGCCCTCTCAGCCATGCATGTTCTTTCACTCCTTCAAAATCCCATCACATGACTGCTAGTTCTGCTACCTGAGGAAGGTCCTGACTCTAAAAGTGGTAGGGAATCAGCAGCCCCTCAGACTGGTTTTTGGGAATGTGTGGCAGGCAGAGAACAGGGAATATTTGTCAGAGCTTTGTCTGTTGTCATTAGTCTCTGCTGGGAGGCTGGTGTTGCAATGTTAGCAGAGGGACTCAGTTGTGTTCAGCTCTCACCCTTCCCACAGTCAATCAATGAAGGATTGTCTTAAGAAAGAGCAAGCAAACACATGGAGTTTGACCCTGTAACATTCCTGCCTTGTCTTTTTGCTGAAAGATTTCAAAGGTGAATGTGTTAACAGGGTTTTGAAAAGACACTTTCTCATCCCAATTTGCAGTTGTCAAACATGGGTAAACCAGGATCATGTCTCTGCCCTTGGCCTCTCCTTCCAACCTGCATTTAATGTTTACAGCTTCTGCTGCTTTGCTTGCAGGCAGCACATGGGCTTCTGTCTGCCCTGCTTCAGCTGTGAGTGAAGTTTGGTGCAGACACTTAAGTGTTGGCCTTGAAGCCCACCAGCTCTTTCTCAGGACTAACATGGGGATTAGAGCTGTGGCCAGAGATGCAAAACTGATGGGCATCTTTCAGTTATATGATAATATGTAATATTATATGTAATATAATATTATATGTAATACATATTATATGTAATATGAAGTACTTTGTTGTTGCCTTATGGCATCAGCAGTCCTAATGCTCTCAAGTGCTCTCTCAGGCGTGCTGGGAAACCAGTGGACATTTCATATGTACCACATTACATCCTCTGGAGGTGGAAAATGGGGCAGTCAGGGAAAAGGAAGTTGCTGTGAAAAGCTTCCAAGAATCTCAGGTATGGAAGTGAACATGTTTTGCACATCCAGCTGAAGAAAAGACAGAGCATTAGTCCAGTCTGAACAGCATAGCTCTTGCCTAGCCCATCTAGTGAACGCTAATGATGACAAGTGGGTGGCATTTAGATTTGCAGATCGAGGCTGCATGGTGCTGTCTGCCATCTTGCAGGGGTGTACTAATCTCATGCAGTTGCAATGTGGAAGCTTCAGAATGAATCACACGCTGCTTCCCACAGCATATGTCTTATGAACTGTGACTTGTGCACAGCTTGGCCAGTGTCAAAGTCATTCCCCTCACAATGACTCTTCCTTCCAGTGCATCACTTGGCAGGGCTCTTGCCCCACCCCCACTGTGCATCCCTGCATCCCCCTGTACCATACCCTCTGCCCCCATACCTTGCATCCAAAGCTATGGGCAGCTTCCTGGGTCCTGGAGCATGCAAGAAGCTGTCACACACAGTGGGCTGTGCCAAGATGCCCAGCATTTAGATGGGAGCAGAGAGAGGGGGATGCTTGGAGTGATATAGCCCTCATGGCAGTCAGTGCCTTATTCCTTTCATCCCCTGACAACTGAACGGCTAGAAAGAAGGGATGGATTTTTCTTCCTCCTGGCTCCTCTCTAGAAGTGAGAGGCTGGGGCCCGCTTCTGCCCCTGCAACCTGAACTTTGTCCATGCCCATGTAACCCGGGGTTTGTACTTGTCTGGATCATGGCAAGAAGTCTGTATTGCAGCTTTCAAATGGCCCAGAGCAAACAAACAGCACTGAGATAAGAGGGGTGTGGGCTGGGGCCATGCATTGTACTGGGAGGGGGAATTTGCTGGTGCTGCTGAGCTGAAAGGTAGGAGGGATGCTTCAGGGGCTCCCAGTCCTCAAGATAAATCCAGGTCTGGTTGGGGCTGCTGATTCTCAAGTAACTTGAATAGATGTGCCCTGGGGTGAAGCAGGATGTGTAGAGAAGAAGCAGGTGGAATCTTTGGGTTTGCTAATGACTTCCTTCTTGGTGTCCTTCGAAAAGCAGAACGGCTGCTCTCTGCAACAACGAGCCATCTCCTGCCTGCAGGCTGAGATGAACATGCAATAGCACCCAAGGAATCCTGCTTTCCCCTGCTGCCCCTGCTTTGGGCTCCTAAGCCACATAACTGCAGCTGTGCCCTTTGGACAAGGCTGCAAGCAGTGTTGGGGGCTAGGACCTCCAAAGTTTCCTAGGGGCCACCCTGGGCACTAGGTGCCAGCAGCTGTTACCTCTGGGGGCAAGCTGCTGCCACCACTACATGTTCACTGCCTCCTGCCATGTTGTGTGGAGAGAGCCTGCAAGACCCAAAGGCTTTCTGTTCCTTCCCCTTGGCAGTTTTGCCCATTAGGGGGTGATTGCTGTTCTGCCCCTGTTGATGTGAGAGGACTTGGCCTCAGCTGCTTTGCTGCAGCGTGGCAGTGGCCAGTGGCTGGCACAGTGTTGGTGCTCCAGCCAGGCAGCAAAATGCTCTTCACAGAGCAGTGGGAGGATGCACACGATTTTGAGTGTTTGCAGCAATTAATTTTGCTAGTGAGTCCTGGGAGTTTGGAGATGGGAGGTTAGGAAGGAGAAGGGAAGGGAAGGGAAGGGGGAAAGGGAAGGGAAGGAATGACAAAAGGAAAGGGAAGGGCTGGCCCTCTGTCAGCTCCACTGAGGTGCCTGCAGATGTGGGTCATCCTCCTTCCTTCAGCATCTGCTCAGGTGTTGGCCGGGACTGTTAAAGAGCTGGACAGTAAGAGACTAACATTTAATTAATTAACTAGCTGCTTAAGAAAAATTACCCTTTCCAAGAATCATACAGGTGATGATGACATCACCTCACATGTTATGCTATGAGGTATCACTAGAAGTAGTAAAACCTACTCGTGGACTAGGAACTCTGCAGGAAGGGGTTATGGGGGACCCCAGGTAAGCATGAACTTAACAGTGGAAATCATGTCCAGGGCTGTTCTCCTCTGCTTGGTGCTACTGAGTCCATACCTGAAACTACGTCCTCCTTCTGTTCTCTTGGTTGAAGACGAATGTTGGAAAACTGTATTCAGTCTGGTGGAGGGCACACAACATTGTCAGGACCTATTCCTATAGTCTGTAAGGGAGATGGACTTGTTTAGTCCTGCAAGGAAGAAGTAAAGGGATGAGCTGATAATGATTGGAGGCTCTGAAAGGGGATTAGAGCCAATCTCCCTCTGGCAGTACCAGATGAGTAAACAAGGGCTGATGGCCATAAGTCAGAGTTTGCAAAGTTAGGAATGAACTTCACCAGGACGGGGGTGCAGAGCTAGGACATGTCACCCACAAAGGGTGGCCAGCAGAGTGGCTCAGCTGGTCTGCTGGCAAGAGTCTTCCTCAGAGCAGGAGAGGAGTCAGAGGCCCAGTGGCCTCTCCCAGCCAGCCTGTTGGTGAAGCCATACAGCCATGGCATGGAGCAGGCAGGGAGCTGGCTCACATTGCCATTGAGTCAGTGCTGTGAGATGAGGTTGGATCTGGGTTTCAGGTTTCCCAGCTCTCCTTCTGTGTGATTGTGCTCAGACATGAGATAACATCTCTGACCAGGTCTTGTTACTGCTTTGAAGTCCAGGCCAGGGCTTACCTTGTTTTTCTTTGGTTCAGTTGTGGAGCTGGGTGTGAGCCTGCCTGTGCTGGCAAATGCCAGCCTGGGTAGCTTGTCTTGCAGTTTTTATCAGCCAGCTGTCTCTTGTGTCCTCCTTTCTTGGGCAAAACCTGCATGTCGCAGGCAAAACCTACCTTCTGGAGAAGAGGCAGTGGATGCCTTCCCAGGACCTTGTTGTGGCTAACACAGGCTTTAAATAGGTTTTAAACCAGGAGTAAATTGTATGTACATCCAGCTGAAGGCTTCCTGAGTGGGCTGGAAGGATGCTCAGTGATCTCTGTATGATGGTAATCAGGTCCCATCAAGACAGTTCCAAGTTTCCCTGATGGCATTTGGAGTGCCCTGACAGGCGCTACACCTGTCTGGGGTAGTGATCAGTGCCTCTGTCCATTCAGAGAACATGGCTGTGTGTCCATCCACAGCAATACCTGAGGGAACCCTGAGCAGGATGTTGACCACACACCTTCTGCTGACCCTGTGCAGCTCATGGTGACCTTGTCAAATGCTAACAACCTTTTTGGGTTGACTTGTGTGATCCAGAGAGCATCATTCTGTGCCATCCTCCGTGTCACTCCAGATCAGCCACAATGTCAGAACTCAGGATGCTCTGTGCACGGCTTTACCTTGAGCTGCTTGCTGTAACCAGGTACTTGTGACTTCTGGTAGTCTGGTAAAGACTGTTCACCTAGACTGCTTAAACAGTGGAGGAGGGAGAGCCTTGGCATTTTACTATACTTTTGTTTTACTTTCTTTTTATTTCCATTTGATTCAGAGTCTTTTTTGCTGGGGCTACTTTTCTATACTCTGATACATGTGAGCATTAAAAACACTCATAAAGTCTCTTCCTGTAACTGAAGCTCAGCTAAGAAGGTTACAGGACTTGGGTCTGATCTAGCAGGACAAGTCTTCATGTAAAATGCACATTAGCTGCTGGTGGTTTGCAGGCTTGCAGCTTCAGGCTCAGCATTGATGTACACAAGCAAGCATCTCTCCAGGGTGGCTGCCCCATGAACCCTTGCTCTCCTCTCAACCCTCAGCCTAACAGTACATCTAGCTTTAATAAAGCAAAGATGGAAGAGGTTACTAAATGGTAGCTAATAAACAACAGGACATGCATGAAGTGGTAATAAAATACTGCTCTTAAAGAAAATGTGAAAAAAAAATAATCATGGGCATTGTTATTGCTGTCTTGTGCTTCACCAAGGCTAAACTATCCATCATGCTGATAAGGCTGAAAGGAAAACTTGGCAATATAAGATGCATACATCACAGGGCAGTAAGTGCCATGGCTGCCTGCACTGCACCCAGTCTGTGCTGGGACTGCAGTAGCTTCTCTTCATCCTCAGATAAACGAGCAGGATGAGCCTGTCACTGTAGTCTCTGTGAGCAAAAGGTCAGTAGGCAAATAGCTGTTCTGCAACAGCTAGTTTGGAGACTTAAGCAATGAGGTGATGCAGACTGATGATTTACTTTGGGGTTTCACTGGGCCTAAAACACATTGGTGTGAACTGGAGATGGCACCAGAGGAAGACAAAGGGAAGAAAGCAGACTGATGTGGTGCAGGAGTCAGCTAAGTGTGGTGCCATTGATAACTTTGCACAACAGGCTAAACAATCAATTTTATGGGAGAAGAGTCTTAACCTGGAGAAACCATACTTGGCTGTTCAATTGTGCTGCCAGGGAATGAGAGTTCCTGAAGCCAATGAATGTGATGAAGAGCTGCACAGGCTGTGTAAGGTTGTCCTTGCAGCCCTTGATGGGTGAGGGCTGTTCCCTGCAGTTTCCTCTTCAGTCTTCATCTTCCCCAAGTTATGTAGTTGATGGAACTCCTTCATTATTGAGACTGCTCCATGGTTTTACTCAAGGGAGCTGTGTCCAAGTCTTCTTCCCATGGTTTCCTTTGGTTGCTGCATTTGCTCTCTCTGCCAAGCAGTGGCTGCACAAGAAATGGACCCTGTAGGGGTCTCCATAGGAGGGTATGGGGTTGCAAAGCTGCTTGGGTGCTCCTGGGCTGTGTGCACTGTCCTTGGCAGCACCCAGATTTTGCTATGGGAGCAGGTGCTCCTGTGGTCCCTATGCTGGAGCCTTCTGCAGGCTGGACTGGGGAGTCCTAGTCTGATGATGTGGATGGCTCTAGGTGTACTGCATAAGCTTTCTTCACAGCCTGTCTTTTGCTGCAAGTGGGGAAGGATTATCTTACTGCGCTGTGGGGGAAAAAATCACAATTCTGTGTGTAGCAGGAGGGCAGCAGAACAAAGAGCTGGCTGTTAGCATTGGCATATTACTTCTTCACTTGCTCAGGGCCCTGCAGATGTTGGAGCATGGCTGCTGAAATGAAATGCTCTTAAACCTTGGACATAAATCTTGGGCAAGACACAGTGCTGTGTGAAGGCTTCCTCTGGCATTTAGTTTGGCCTTGCCACATCAGCACCATAGCAGGGATGGTCTTCTGCAGATCCTGCTGGGCTGGGTCATGATGTGTGTCCATGCAAATGCATCCTGTGGCAGTGGCAGCTCAGCAGAGCCAGACACGGCTCTCTGCCTCTTTCCCTTCTTTGTTGCTTTCCCTTTGGGCTGGGCTCCCATGCTGCCTTGCCTTAGCTGCAGCCAGCCCAATCTCTGGACACTGGGGCAGGTTTCAGGAGAAGATGGAGCATCCTCTGGGAGAGACGTGCTTTGTACTGAAGTACTGTACACCTTGGTAGAGCACAAGGAAGATGTAAAGAAAAGCCTTGGGAATAGCCCAAAGCAAACTGCTCTCAGACAGTGGCACAGTGCTGTTACATGACGCCAGTCTCATCCCCAGCTTACACTGGGATGATTTCCAGGCCCCTCCAGGACATTGCTAGGGCATGAGTGTTGGCAGGGAGCACAGTATGACCAAGTTGCCTTCCGACATCTCAATTGAGGCATGGGAATGGGGTGGCAGAGGTAGGGAATAGGGAGAGAGGCTGGCCAAACTGCTCTGTTCCGGAAATCAGCAACACTTTTGTCTCCTTCAGGGATGCTGGTCATAAAAACTAACAATGTGACGAATGCCAAGGGTTGGGGCTATCCCTGGACAGCTCAGGCCATGTTGTTTACTCACACTCCCCACACCTCACACATCCCTATGTCCTCCTTTATTGTCTTGCATCTATTCTTACAAGCTCCCATCAGGGCAGGAGAGCCACAGCTGCAGCAGACATAGGGACTCCGCTGCCATCCACACAGCCTCGGGCCCCTCACAGGTACCTGCCAGGATGGGACACATCATGATCCACTGGAGCCAGCCTCATGGAGGTAGATCTCCACCAGCTACCATCAGTCAGTCCAGGACATGCCCCTCTTCCCCATAGAGCAGGGTTTTAGCACTGGCTGCCACTGGGGACACCCAGCTGCTCCCTCTCAGGTAGTGACAAAGGCAATTACCTCACTGCTGAGCTCTCTGGCTGGCTGCTGAGACACTTACCTGAAATTAGCTGTGGCCAGTGCGTCGCAGAGGTGAATGCGGTTGTGATTATGAATGCACTTCTTGTTTGTCTTTTCAGTGCTGAAATCCTGTCAGCGAGGAGAAGCGATAATAACATGCTATTAAGTTCTTTCTGGATAATGTAATTCAGGAGTCAGGAGGCAGTTTGGTCATTTATGCCTTTGAAAAGCTCAGAATAATTTTCGGTGTCATTATCTTCCATTTTAAAGAGACCGTTTCAAACATCAATACCAAGAGCCCCTCTCCTCACCGCCTCTCTCCTGCTTATGTGGTTTTCTTCCAGTTTTTGTTCCTGTTTTCTCTGAGCTTTCAGGGATCTGGGGTTTGTTTCCAGTCATTCATTCCCCCTGCAATAGACCACACCCAAACCTCTCTTTCACCCTTTCTTTTTATAGTGGGTTTTAGAGCTCACTGCTATTTTATTTAGCATCTTTAAGCTGTGGTTGGTGAAACATCCCTTTCTGAGGTGGGGGAGCACTGCTCAGGCCTCAGCGGCAGTGAGAGGAGGGTGGATGTGATGTGGATTCAGGACTGCAGGGGTTTGAAGCAGTGTGTGTCCCCCTGGGGCCAGTGAGCAGGTGGGCAGAGCTGCCATGAGAGTCTGGCTGCCCTTGGGAACAGTGGCTGTCTGGGGGCACCTCTCATGCTGGAGGTTTTGGTTGCACTGGAATGCCCAGGAGCAAGTCCTGCTGTGAAGGCCATGGCACAGGCATGGTGCTGAGGAGCCCCTGCATCCTCACCACCCTGCTCGTGACCACTCCCTCACCGTCTCTTCAGGTATGGCTGTAGCCCATGACTTACATGCAGACTTTGAGCCTTATGTTTTTTGCTCACACTTTTGTTAAATGTGTGCATCAGAGTAAGCAGTTAATGGGTACTTTTGCCCTGAAATAGCCCCCAGGATAGGGAGCTGAGAGGTTCCTTAGCAGATGCAACTTCAACACCAGCTTACACTGCAGGCATGAAAACAGACAGATGTCTCTGAATGAATGCAGCAAAAATAATTATCTAGAACTGGGGCAGGAAAACAATCTAGCTCCTCTCCAGCATGCGCAGAGCATGGCTGAAGAAGAGAATTTTATTAAGTTAACTGGCAATGATCCCTGAAATGTCAGCCTTGGCCTTAAGTTTGTCTCTAGGCTTGGAAAGCATTCTAGCCTTTCTGTTTTTAAAAGAGGAAGGTATATGGCTCCTTCCATTCTTTATGTGCTGGCTTTGCCAAAGTTTCGGTGCAAATAGGAGGGATAATGCCCTTCCATTTGCCTCCTACTTCCTTCAGAGGGGAAATGGGATCTCCCAAGCAGAGTACAGAAAATCTGTAGGGAGCATGCAAGAGTCGCATCCATCATTAAGCCTGGTTTGTGTTGTTCAGCAACTTCTGAAGGAACTGGCGGGCACTCATGTGCCAGCAAAGTCAGCAGTGGAGTCAGGCTGTGACCAGGCATGAGCTTATGTGTGGAGAGGGTGTGAGATGACCTGCACAGAGAGCAGGCTCATTGGCCTTGCTCTGCCTGGAGGATGCGGGAGCATTAGAGGCACAGTGTGGCTTCATTACAAAGCTGGCCCAGCATCGCTAGCATAGAGGATACAGTCTCCTTGGGACAGATGTAAAAAGGGATGAGAATACTCTTTACTTTGTGAGAGATGGAGCGACCTTTTAAACAGTTTTGGCAGTCCCAGACATGAATGCACAGTTCAGGGCTGGCCAATGATGCCAGGAAGGGAACCCACATGATAAACTGGGTGTAATGGATGCATCTGCTCCCAGATGCTGTGCCTACTGTCTGCAGAGAGGCCACAGAAACAGCGACCTGCTGCTGATCCAACCATTATGGGCTGTGCCTCTATTGCCTGCTGACTCTCTGCTCCATGTCCAGCTGCAAGTGCCCTTCTGACTGCAGAGGCAAATGAAATGTGTTTCCTATGGCCTGTGGTAGTTACGGGATTTATTCCATGAAGGTTTGCTGGTACTTGATATTTTAGCTTGCACTGCAGTCTCTCACAGTGGGGGTGCTCAGAGAGTCCTCTCTCCCCTCTTCACCCATCTATTTTCATTACATCTAAAAGACTTTTATTATATCAGGGATCGGTATGCATCTCTTGGTTGAAACTGGAGAAGGATTTGAATAGATGCTTGTCAGTAGGAAACTGGTAAAGGTTCAGGCAGCCCAGTCCCTCCTCTCAGGGCAGCTTGATGGGATAAGCTGTCTGCCCTTAAAGGAATGACTAATAAGGGAAACACAAAGGAAAAAAGAGAAAGAAAAAATGGTGAAAAGTAGAGGAAAATGGATTCCTTAAATGGCTTGTTATATCAGCCAGATGCCCATTCACTCTGCCAGCAGCCTGGCCAGCTTAGCCCCGCTCCCATTAAGAAGCTTTTGTCTTGTACTTTGCCTATCTTGCGTATTTATTCCACTTGCAATGGGTTTTCTGAGCCCGATTTCTCCCCAGTTTCTGCTATGCTGAAAATCTGTGTGCTATAACATCGTGGCACTGCTGCCTGGTGCTATGGCAAACAAGACACAGGGAGGGTCTTAGAGCATGGGGCACAGCTTCCCTTTGGTCTCTGCTTTAGCCACAAGGCAGATGTTGGCCCATCTTGGCTGCATGAAGCATGGTGGACCCATGTGCCGAGTCATTTCCCTGTTACTTTTCTTGCTGCACCCTTCCTTCTTAGCCCACTCTGCAGTGATCTTTCTCTCATATTTGGTTTGCCTCTCCAGGCTGAAAGAGACCTGGCTGTGGTTTGGGCTATATTGTAAAGATGCTGATGTTGCTTATCAATTGTCCTTATTGTGGAGGGATGTTGGGTGTGGTTTAGATCACTTTAAAGACCAATTGTGTAGTCTTTACTAGTGATATAACTCAGATCTCTGCTCAGCCTGGGCAGTTGGGACGGGCAAAGCAGTCAGGCTTGGAGGCATTTTGGCAAGGCTATGAGGAAAGCCAAGTCTGCAGTGGCATCACCAGGCCAGGAGTTTTTCAACCATCCAGTAGAAGCACCAGCTCTGGCAGGAAAGTCTTAGAGCGTTGCAAGAACAGGGCTCAGGGAACCCCCTGTGTGATCACAGGATGTGGGCTCAGCATGGGCATGATGTTCAGCTCCAGCTCACTTCATATTTGCTTTAGATAATAACACTATTCAGGTTCCATAAGGCATCTGAAAACTACCTGCCTTTTAGCAAGGATAGTTTCCCCTCCTGATTTAATGAAGGTCACTACAGTGTAAGAGCAGGCAAGTTGTCTCCTCCTTTATTCCTGTGCTCTTCTTCCAGCCATATTCTGGGATTTGAAGCTTTGGAGCTGCTAGTATGAGTGTGCATATCTGTGCTGATTTTTATGTGTGCACGTGCTGGCTGGAACACTGACAGCCTGCGCTGGTCTTGCTCCCAGTGCACTGCCTTCTCCACGCTCCACGGGTTGTGCAGTCAGACCTTCTAGCACCAGTGCCAAAGGACTGCAACAGACCCCTGGGTGGCAACAGCCATTTGCTTGATGGATTATCCACTCCAAGCATGAGACAGTAATCTTCAGAGGAACAGGCCCAGGGAAAGGGGCAGAGTTAATCACTTTGAGCATGGACAACAGTTGGAGAAGGAGGGGGTGAGCAATTTTAAGAGAAAACAGTGTGGTTTGGAGGGGAAGAGGAAGCAAAAGGGAAATTAAAATCATATAGCAAAGAGTCAAGGGCTCTTGCTTGGTCAGGAGAGACAGAAGATGACGGAGTTTATTACAGCAGGATGCGACTCAGCCTCCACCAGCACCCTCATTTTGTCATTGATTTCTCACATGTTCAATGGAAAACAGCTGCCCACTGATCTCTCCACACTGGGACACTGCAGTCTCTGCCCGTAAATACACACAATGCTGCACGGTTACATATAGGAGAGGTTTGGGGAGCAGAGTGCTGTTTAATCTCTGACCTCATTGCTTGAATTGGGATGGCAATGAGAAGTGCTCAGGCAGGTATGTTATGCCTTATGGATTCAAACAACAGATTCTGCTTGAGACTATATTAAGAAATGGGGAATTTAGATTACAAAGGCAGCTCTATGTTACTACAGTATTGACATAAAGATGTTTTTGAACTCCACACTACGTTACTCCAGAGAAGCCATTCTGGGCTTCACACCAAACCAGCTGTATGTTGGGCAGAAGGTTTTTTCACTTTTTTGATCTGCAGCTGGGTCAGTGAGTATATTAGCCACTGTTTCCAAATCTTAACGGGTTATCTTAGGCTTCTAGCAGCCTACACAGCATCTCTCATTTCACAGAAGGGCTTTGATATATAGGGGTTGAAAGCATTGGCAAGTCCTGAGTATCAATGCCTGAGTTTAAAATTAAATAACCAGTGTCAAGAGACAGGATATGTTTATATTGTCATGGTATATGCTAATGAGTGATCCCACTAAACACAGTCTTTCAATTTATTTTTCTTTTGTTTGGCCACATAAGGATCTGATATGGCACAGAGATTTTGCAACATTTGGGACAGAGTCGAGACCTAAAGTGAGAGCCTTGTAAGCACCACTGTTCTGTTACAGGTTTTCATCGATGTCAGTTCAAAGTCCACGCCAGTCCTGGACTGAGGTTCCTCAGAGCAGTTGCAGGTTCTTCACCACGTCTGCTCCAGGGCTGCATGTATAAAGCAAATGTGTACCACTATTCTCAGGCACAAATCTTCTAGTTCTCTTTTGCTGGTAGGACAAACCACATGCTCCAAACATCTGGCATTACACAGACTAAAGGATAATGGATGGGAAAAAGTAATTAAAAATATTAGCACTAGTTACAATTAAAACTGCAATTTGTAACATAAGACTGGAATCTTAATGACCAGATTAGACCAATGTTCCATCTAGTCCAGCCTGCAGCCTCTAAAAGTAGTTCTTTCTGGCTGGTGCAAAGGGTGGTAGAAAAGCCACACAAATGGACAACACTTAAACAAGTGGAGCAGCTTCTTCCTGCTTTATACTTCTATTATAAGAGGTCTAAACTTTTAACAAGAAAGTTTGTATCTCAACCTTTAGGAATATATATGTATGTATTTACATATACTGCAGATGTGCCTGAGTACTTTGAAACTGTCATAACCAATGCAGGGCACAGTGACAAACCAACTGACTGTGTCTTTTCTGGGCCCAGCCATTCCTTGTGATACAACAGTGGCAAGTCTGAGTCACAGTAGTCACCAAGGTGTCCTGTCCGAGCCCCACATGTCATATGAATCACTTGGCTCCATCACATCACCAGATCATCTTAGGCATCTAAGTTGTGTGGGCTCGAGTTGAATCACAAAGACCGTATGAGGCATCTCAGTTCCCAAGATCAGTTCAGTTGCTCCAGTCAACTCCATGTAAATTCTTCAAAAATACAGTAAAGGTATTGTAGAAGCCCAAAAGATAAGGGGCTAATATGCATGTCTCAAACAGCAACAGTCAGATAGTCATGGAGCCAACTAAGGACTACTGGTAAGAACATGCTGTGCAAATGAGCAAGAACACTATGTCACTGGAGAAAGGGGCCTTATGGAAGTAGGGCAGTGCTTTTCTGGGACAAATATCCTTGTTCTGGCTCCTGGAGATAAGCACAACACAGTACACTGCAAGTGCAGGTATGAGGTCAAGAAGTGGTCATGGATTGTTGAGCCAAGGTCAGTCCTGTAGAGAAAGATCAAGACCACCAAAGACCCCCCAAAATTTTTCACCCACTTTCAGAAAGAAATGAACTCTGAATTATAACTAATTTGCATAGAAAGAGAAACATTGTTCAGGGTGAAGAACACTTATTTATATACAGAGGTACCCCTACAAAGCCCAGAACCCTGGACACTTCATCAGCTGGATCAGTGCATTGATGCTGGAGCCAAGAAAAGACTTCCTTCCTTCCTTCCTTCCTTCCTTCCTTCCTTCCTTCCTTCCTTCCTTCCT
>WEIU01010562.1:0-24747 GCA_013389925.1 Aegithalos caudatus | reverse complement strand
TTTTTTTTTTTTTTTTTTTTTTTTTCTGTATCCTTTAGGATGCTAACCAAAAGGGACTTGAAGAAAAAAGTAGGGCTTCATTTTGGACTACAACCTTCTCCTATTAATATACTTAGTGTTCCCTTTTACTTCTTTATCAGCTGGAAAAGTGTGGGGGGGAAATGAAGCAAGTTGGTAAGATAGCCTGGCTTGGTTTTTCCATCAAGATCTTCTGTTTCCTGATGTATTACAGTCACCTCTTCCAGCATAAGTCACTGACTGAGGGTAGTGCATGTCCACCAAATAAGGTGTGAATGGTTCCCCATCTCAGTGTTATCACCAATCAGCTGAGCCACCTGCCCAGCCTTTGCTTCAGATGTAGATTCTGTGGAGGGGACAAGTAACCTAGAATTGACCTGCTTACTGGGTTCTAGGGCCCAGATCTGGAAAGAAAGACCAGATTAATGTTACAAAAAGTGAAAGAACAGCCACTGAACAGTTAAAATAGAGCCTGGAGTTTGGTACTGGGATGATGGAGGAAGGGAAGAATTGGTGCAGTTTTGAACATGGTAAATCCATCTTAACACAAGTCTAAGAAAGTGAAGTTGGGTTGGGATTTTTTTTTTTTTTTTAACTAATGGAGAATATTAAGCCTTAGAGAAGGCCAAGATCATATGGTGTGGAAGTAAACACCTATTTTTGTTACAAAAAGTTTGAACTGTTCATCCTAGGCTTCTAGTCTCCTGGCAACAGGGAAGAACAGACCATGCTGGGACCACTATTTTAATCAACCTAATTGTAGGTCCTCTCTCTCCTCCCCCAGCAATCAGCCCCCTGGGAGATAGAACCCTTTTGAGCATGTCACCTAAAGGAGACCCTTTAATTTGCCATGCTGCAGTTACATGTTTTGCAGTGTAGTATTCATTTCATATTTCTTGCCTGGAAACAAGGCATTACTTTGGGGGGTTTGCATTTTCCCATCTGTTACATTAAAATGAATTTGTTGCTTTCACTTCACCAAAAATATTCCAGTTGGATATTAACTGCAAATAGAAATGCTTTACAGTTCCAAGGTTTCCCTGGCTACTTCTCTTCCTGTCCATGATGTTCAGAAGGCCTTTCTACCTCCTGCTCCTGTCCAGAGAAATGCTCTCTTGCCTATGCAGATATGCAAAACAATAAATATTTTGGATACAAAGCATACAGTGATAAAAAACATTTACTCTGGTAATGAGAAGCATTCAACCATTTTTTAAAATACTTCTGATACTTTATCAGGGAATTGGTTTATCCTAACCTTCTCAGCCTTCTGGACATCTGCAGCCCCTGTGCTGCTTTTCCAGCATGCTCAGTGAGAGAAAGAAGCCCTGGTACTGAGGTGTCATCACACAGTGGGGAATTCTGGCATCTGGGATGATACTGTGAACAAGCTCAGAAGTGTGTGGCTACACAGAACAACTGGTGTAATGGCTGGTGTGAAAATGCTTCAATGCAGTGTAATTAAATTGCTGCACTTAGTGCAAAGGAACCAGGCTGTCTCTTTGCATCTCACTCTCTTTCATTGTATCTATTGGCAGTAAAAGGCACAAATAACAGTTTTGTATTTTTCTCCTCAAAACCGTATACACAGTACTGGGTGACAAAACCCATCTGCTCTCCTTTGCTGCCTGGCAGCAATATAACACTGGTCCCAGTGTCAGCTGGCAGGGCACATCACAGCTTCCTCTTCTTGCTTTCTCTTCTTCTTCAGAGCACCTGCAAACAATTAGGAAGCCATTTCTGCCCTTTTTTTTTTTTTTTTTTCCTGGTTACACTTTTCCCCCTCTGTGTTCAAAGGATTGACCTCAAATCTATCCTTATCAGACAGGTGACCTGAAGTACATGCTTCTAGCCACAGCTCTTCCAGGGTCATTGCTGGAAAGCCTCCCAGGCATGAAAAGAGATTTCTGTTTCCACAGCTGATCCTGCAGCACCCATTGTACACATAAAACCTGGCCAAGAAAGGGGTAGGACTCACACCAAGCAGAGTGGTTGCTGGGGGTTCATGGTGCCTGTGCCCATGTGGGCATCCTGCTGTGCTGGGAACACTGGATGCCCAGGAAGCTCTCTCGCCTTTTTGCAAGTGAGCTCTCAAGCACCAGGCAGTATCTTGAGGCAATTTGGCAGGCACTGGGGGGACTGATGCAATTCTTTCTTTATTCCCCACTCTGTTCTAGTGCTGTAACCCAGCAAAGCCTTGTATCTATCAGAACTAGGAGCAGCGTGCAGCCCTCACAGGGTCACTAAATAAAACCCCATGTGCTGCTCAGTGGCGCCTCAATTTCTGTTGTATTGTTGTTGCAGGAATCATACTTTCTTTTTTTCATTTGTATCCTTGCTCTCCCTACCCCTTTTTCTTTTGAAAAAATCCACGGAGTGATTAGATTTGCAAATGAATGGGCAGGGAAGTGACAACAGAAGTGAGCTGGAGCTGAAGAGCACAGGTATAATTACTGTAATTAACTCAAGCAGCAGGGGCACAGCCAATGTTGGGAGCATCGCTGGGAGTTGCCGTGGGCGAGAGATGGGAGAGGAAGAATGGCCAGCTGCAGAGATAGTCTGCCCCAGGGGTCCCCGTTCTCCCCTTGAGGGCATTGATAAGAAAAGTGTAGTTGTGCCTTGTCCCTGTGGTGCATCCACTTAGGCTGCAGGGACCCACATTTCCCCAGATGAGGTGCAGAGGAGCTCATTCTGTCTTGTACCAAAATTATTTAATGTCCTGCTTGGGCAGCCTCTTAAGGAGATGCCCTCTTTTCCTGTAAGTCCTCAGGAGATGGAGACATCCAGTGTGCAACAGCAGTAGCCCCCTGCCAGACAGACAGAGCAGCAGGGAAGCAAACCCCCTCATATGCAGCTGAGCCCTTGCAGGAGGAGCTGGGACAGCTGGGGTCAGCTGGCAGCTCATCTCAGAAGCTCTTCAGCATCAAAATATGTTACTCACTGCCTTTGCTAAGTGCTGGTCTGTGACTTTATGGTTCATCTAAGAAAAGGCCTTAATGATCTTCATTGCTGGCAGACTGAATAGGAAGCATGACCTTCTCAGTTTGGAGAGAATCACCATGGGACCATATGGAGATACATGTATGGCATGGGAGATGGTGTTTCTTGCACTCCCGATCGTAACACCAGAAAAGTTTTATGATCACTAAAGAAGGAAGCAGTCTATCTTTGTCTGCCCTAATTCCACTAGTTTCAGTCCTGTGGTCATTTTTCTCCTCTGGCTAGTAAACACTTCCAATAACCCGTGTCATGTTCCTCCAGGAGCCCTGCAGGCCACGATGCTCCCAGCACGTGCTCCCTGCCCATTTCCATGAGCACACTCTGCCCTCCAGCAGAACACTGTGACATGTCTGCCTGCACGGCAAGTCCTGCAACAGCTCTAGCTCTTGGCAGGAATTCTCTTTTTGTAAAGGGCTGGGGGGGGTCACTTCAACTACAGGTGTTAAAAACAGTTGCCATTGGTCCTATTCTTGGAGTCTGACTGAGTCAGACTCGGTCTCTGACTGAGACTGACACTGGTTTTAGGATTTTATAATCTTTCTAGATGTGACCGTAATTTTTTGGGTGGGTGCATTAGATTTACGGTGTGAGAAGTTCACACAGGAAGACATAAACCGTCCTCCAAAGCTCTATATTTTTGGAATATACACAGACCAGCGAACCTGGATGTAAAGATTTTTCCTGGCTGGGGCTATGGATTGAGGGAGGTGTGTGCAGGCAACCACAGAGGTCTGAGGCTCTGCAGTCACCCCTAAGAACAGTTACACAGGCTTGTTGGGAGAGGACTATGGTTTTGTTGCTGAAAGATTAATGTTCCATGCTCTGCTCCACATAGGGCTGAGAGCACATAAATATGTGTCTGGTGTGTTTAGAAAATAGATTTGCTGAAGCTGGGTAGGGAATAGTGTGTGTGTTTTGCTGTACTGTAAAAACTTCAAAACTCTCCCTTTTCATTGTGGAAAATATCTGATGTGAGGGTTGGGGAATGCAGAGTTCTGTGAACAGTTTTGGTTTAAACTTGCTACTACTGATCAAAAAAAGCTATAGGAAATAGGATTGGAAGGGGCTTTGAGAGATCATCTAGTCTGTCTCCTTGCTCATGGCATATCCAGGTGCACCTCCTTCGCCTTTGTCAATATTTTGACTGAGCTCTGGGCAATTTATTCCAGTGCTTCCCTATTCTTAACAGATTAGCCCAAATCTTCCATGCTGAAGCTGAATTTATTGCCTCTTATTCACCATGGGCATGGAAAACTGATTACCTTTTTCCTTCTAGCAGCTGTTCAGATATTTGAAAACTGTTATGGTGTGCTTCCCCAGTCATCATTTCCTTATCTGGACATCCTTTATCCTGTCTACTCATGTTGGCCATGGATCCTAAACATTTGACCATTCCCCTTCTCTCCTGGGCTCTCAGAGGGGGACACCTAACATTAAACGTAATCCTTCAGGGAAAAATCTACATCACAGGTCTGTCAGACTGACATTAGAGTCCCAGTATGATATTTGTTTTTCCTGTGGTGGTGAGGCATGTTTTTTTACTGCTTTTCAGACTGTGGTATGTAGTAACTTCCAGACTCCTTTTTGTAGAATTGCCACCTAGACAGCTGAACCTTTTTCTGTATTAATGAAGTTGATTATTCCTGCTTAAGTCTAATTACATGAATATGTCCTGGTTGAATTGTATCTTGTATGCTCAGATCATTTGTCCAATTTTGTGTGATTGTCTTGTATTCTATTTCTGTCCTCTAGTGTATTCACTCCCACTCAGCTTGATGTTGTTTGTAGATTTAATAAGTATATTCTTTTTTCCATTATCCAAGTTATTAATGGAAACACTGACTAGTCCTGAAGCCTCCAATGAATACCTGTAGGATCCACTCAATACCTTTCATTTGGCAATGTAATAACGATAACTATTTTAAAGAAATGTTTTTCTAACCAAATGTTATTATCCCACAGCACATTCACCGAGACAATCTCCTCTTGACTATCTTGAGTCACAAGTCAAAATGTCGAGACATTGCACTTGCTGCCTCCCAAGCCTTGTTACTCTTTTGGAAGGGGAGACTAGATCACTGTGACTAGAGATGCTCTTGTAAATTCTTATTGCTGCTCCTTAGGAATATTTTCTACTTTAGGTTCAAGGTGCTCCTGTTTAAAGGATACAGCTCAGCACTTTAAACCAGTAACTCTCAGCAGCTTCCTGTGTACTTATAAAATCCACTTCATGCTTGGAGGTAGTTACTGCTAGTGGTATTTATACTGAAGGGAAGGCTGGGTCCCAAGAAACTGATAATTGGTCACATAAAGAAGGTTGAAACTAAGAACCAACTCAAGGAAATTTGCCTCTAGTCCTGGTCCAAAAACATAACTCAAGTAAGCCAGGTTACAATGGGCAGCACAATTCTGCAGCAGCACCAGTAGATTTCCTCAGAGATGCAGGCCCCAAGCAGGGCTGGCTCTGGCAACCAAGCCCCCTCAGGCTGTGGATGCTCCCAGTTTAGGTCTTCAGCTTCACTGAGCACTGGGCTGCCTAACAGGCACCATGCTGGGGCAGTGCTTAAAAGAAACAGGGTAAGCATAGTCCCACATTCCCCAAGGAAATAATTTGCCTCCTAATCCAGGAATGAAGGTAGATTGTGTATCCCAGTTGCTCAAAGGTGTCCTGGGATGAGAGTTTGGGCAGGTGCCAGGCATGTCCCCTCTCTTTGTACACATCCTGCTGCTGTCTATGGTGGCTTGTGGTCCCATTCACTGTGCCTTGCCCGAGGGGAATGAGGGCATTATCTCCCAGCCTCAGGTGAGGAGTGGCACTGATATCCTGCCTGCTGGTTCTCTGGGCTGAGCCTTGACACAGCTGTGTGCGCTGCCAAGCACCTCAGTCACACACTAACTGGACTCTGTTCCCCAACATGTTCTGCAAATGGGCATTTAAATGCTCTATGTTCAGCAGACAACTGTCAGGGAATATCAAATTGCAATTGTTTGCCTCTCTTGTTGCTTGGATAATTGGATGGTAAAAAGCAGAATACCGATTTCCCCACTACGCCAATAGGTGATACCATTTAGGTATTTTTAGCAAGCAAATGGTCCAGAATTTAGAAGCTACTTAATATATAAAGTCTCTGCGATTTTTTTTTTTTTTTCTTGAAATGTTATCGACAAGAAATCTCTCTCATGTACTTTGGAAAGAAATGAAGCAATCAACAGCAATATATTTTTTTTTCTAGAGTGGGGAAAAATTTTTGTTCTGACCTGTTAATTCCCATCTGTATTCCAGCATCACACTGAGTCCTGTTATCATGACTGAAGGGACTCTTCCTAAAGTTCTAAAATTAAGGGGTTTAATTTCTCAGCTCTGCCAAGGAAAGACTCACCTGCCACTGCACCATGCTGTAAATGGGTGAGAACTGGATGAAAAACTCAGGAGAAAGGGAAGGAAAACAGTAAAAATCACAGCAACCAACATGTTGAATGCTCTCTTAGTCATTCTGGGGTTTTCCCCCTTTCTGCCTGTTCCTTGTCCATATTTATATCCAAAGCCCTGATACTGAAGTCAAGTCTATGTGTGTATGTGTAGGATCAAGGAGCACAGATTGGAGCTTCTCAGGGCATTAACCCCTAATTATCTGCTTGAAAAACTAATATTACACTTTTAGAAATAATTTTAAAAATAAGGGCTGATCCAAAATTTTAATAAAATCGTGTGAGTCATCAAAATGTCATCAAATTACATTAAAGATTGCTTCTTAAAGTGACTTTAAGCTCAGTAAATATACTGTAAGTTGTAAATGCTAATGGAGCACATAAGAGTGTCAGCAGAATTGGGATGCGTGTTTGCTGGTACAATAGGTCAGGTGACCAGAGTGGATATTGTTTTCTTGTGGTTTATACTATTAAAAATTGAGAATACTTATGAAGTAGAAAATAGATGTTCTTCTATGAAAAGGAGAGCATCTGCCCTGGATACCAAAGACCTGCTTCCACATGACTTACACTTTTTTTCTCAGATATTTCTGATGTTGGTATGTTGTTTACTTTAGCCAGAGCCCTTAAGGCAAGGCTGGGGAATGGTATTTGAAAAGCATAAAGGTTGCTCTTTTTGGAGCTACCTGCTCATAGAAAAGGAATGTCTAGAGGTGCTTAAACAGAACATGCTTTCTCAGCTTGCTAGAGAAGTGGGAGCTGGATCAAGCCTTGTTTCCTTTTTGTCCTGAGAACCTCTTCCCAGGTGGGCATAGGCCTAGCAGCAGAAATCAGGAGATTACACTGGGAAAAGTGGAAAGCAGTAGAGCCTTCTCTTCCCTTTCTGGTGTGCAGTACCCTGGCCACATACAGCCTCTTTGGCCATGCTTCTGCCACAGTTTCTTGGTGCAATCCAAGTCAGTGCAGTAAAGGTCCTGCTGCCTGGAAAGATCTGCGCAGCTCTCTGTAGAGATCCTCTGTAGGATGTAGCCATCCTCTGGCAGTTTGTATGGGGGCTCAGACTTGCAGGACAAGGAGAGTTTCTTTAAAGATGATTGCTGAGCACTTGGGTTTACACTTGTTCTTAGCAGGTTCAGCTCACTGCCATCTCTGACATACACCTCAGAGAAAGGGACATCTCTAGGGCATGAGCTCAAACAAAATTAGATGATGAACAAGTATCAGCATAGAGCAGAGCATGGGGATCCAGCTTACTCAAATTATTGTGGTTTTGCACAATTGCTGGCTGAAAAGATATTTTTCAGAGAGTTGGAGTTTGAAACTTGGTGATACATTCATTGAAGCACTCTTCTACATGGGTTCTCTGCTGGTGTTGAATTCCCATTTCATTCATTCATTCATTCATTTAATTCCCATTCCCATTTTCTCAAAACAAACTGCGCGCTGCTTCTTTCTCCCCCTTCGCTCTCAGAACCAGGTTTAAAGGTACAGAACTCAATATACAGCACAAATAGAACAGACAGTTGGGGATATAAGCATCTTAAAGTCACCCTAGGACACATCTCTTCATAGAAATTTGGTTTCTCTTCTGTTGGTTTGCCTGTACCCATGAATCTTCTCAGACAGAGAAGATCTGTGTCATAGATTTAGCTGAAATTTGTCCACAAATTAAAAAGCTCTGGGGAGGTGGGGGAGGCAGGAAGAATGGTATGCTGGTGTAGGTGCACACAGTATGTATGTGTGAGCCAGCCTCCCTACAAGCAGGCTGGTGCATTTAGCAGCAAGTCCCAAGCAGGCTGTTCATCTCTCTTGCTCTTACCCAGAGGGTTCTTACAGCTTGCCTGCTTAGAAGCCTTGGGGATAGATCTTCCTTTCATGCAACTTTTGCAGGAACTCCTGTCTTGACATACTTCCATGATCTCCACGTACCCCTTTCCCTAGCCAGTCCTCTGCCCTTCCCTACGTTGCTTTCATCTCTCCTTTAAAAACCTCTTTGTTCTTCTTTCCCTCTGTGCCCTCTCTTACCACTCTTCCACTTCTCTTACAAAAAGCTGCCTTGGGGAGCAGCAGAGAGGGTTAAACCCGCAAGGTTTCGTGGCTGGAGAAGTGTTGGTTGCCTCATGCATGGTAAAGTGCCTTTTTGGCATGCAGAGCTGTGAGCAACCACCCTCTCCCTATTCCCCTCCTCGGGCTCTGTGCCAGTGGGCAAGCATTTGCAAAGCAAAATTACAGAGCTCTCTGGGTAATGATCTGCCCATTCGTTCTGTACAGCAGGTGGCTGGAGGCTGAATCCACGCCACTCCCTCTCAGCTCAATTCCCATGCACGTCGGGAAGAGATGGCTATTCCTCCCTTACAGCTGCTTCCAGGGAAGAGAGGCCAGGGGAGTCACCCTCCCAGCAGAAGGATGCCATGGGGGTGGATCTCTTTCTGCAAGGAGCCACAGTGGGCTCAGACCAGAAAGGCCAGATTCAAATGTCAGGCATGTGCATGGGCAGAGAGGAGATGCATCTTCACTCCAATCACACAATGTGTGCAAGGCTGTGCAAGGGAGCAGCACCATTTCCCAACCTGCCAATTCTCCTCGGGGCATCAGTGTCAGAGAGTTGGGATGCATCAGGCATGTCCCTTCTAAAACCTCTGTTCCTCTGTCTAAAACTTCTGATCCTGTGAGTCACACACTTGCTGCAGGCACCTACCAAACTGCTATCATTACTGGGGAGGAGTTGGGAGGTTTTGACTTCCTTGCAAAGCCCCAGGATAGCCACAGTGCCCACTTCTGATCCCAACTGCTCACCCTCTTGCATTAAGCCAGGTTGGATAAGGCCTTGAGCAACCTGGTCTAGTGGAAGGCATCCCTGACCATGGCAGGGAGATGTTGGGACTAGATGATCCCTAAGATCCATTTCATCCCCTTAACATTCTAAGGTTTATCTCTATTTCTCCTCTGCCATTTGCTCACTCAAAGAAAGGCTAAGCAGGTGTGTATGGAGTCTGCAAGGCTATGGGTGAACAAGGTAATCCTGGCTGTGATACATCCATGTGATTTTCCCCTCTTCCCTTCCCTTCATACTGTTGCTGAAGGCTTCCTATACCAGTGCCATCCTGCTTTCCCCTCTTGCCCTGCACAATCCTTGGAGCAATCAGTCTGTAGGATTCCCTTTCACTGTGTTGGGAAGCACAGTCTTTTTACATCAAAAGGAGGGAGGGAGTGTCAGGTCACAGACAGATGAGCAAAAGACCCTTAAGCATATAATATCCACATTCTTTTGGTTGCTGGGGAATAAACTCTGAGAATTAGGAAGTTAAAACTTTTTCTCTTTTACACTCTTAAAAAGGATGGGCGATGTATCCTGTTCTGGACAAGAGCTCAACCTGTACCTCTGTTCCCATTTTATCCTCTGTGACTCTTAGGACTCTCTCCTTCCAGAAGGAATTCTCCTAGGGGTCTCTTATCCACATTTATCTTGCTAAATAAATATTTAATAAATAAAGACAAATACTGTTAAAGGGCATTCTGAGACGTTAACTTATTCCCCTAAGCAATAGAACAAACAAAGCAACTTCATTAGTAGTAATATAGCATAATGTCTGAGTGTCTTGTTTTGAATGAAAGAGCTGGGCTTGCTCAGGTAAACCAGGATCTCTGGGGACTAGGATGGACCAAGGTACGTGCACAAGGATGAAGGCTCTTCCATGACACAAAAGTGAAGCTCTCCTTCTTGGGGAGTTCAGCTTGGTCCGGCAGTAAAGCCTGTGTGGTCACAGAAGTGACATAGAAAGCTGGGATAGTCACAGATTCCTATTCCTGTTGTAGCTCCTGAAGGCAGTCAGAGCATCCAGAGGAAAAGATGTGAATGCTGCCATCCCGGTGTGGTTGCCTCTGGGCCCCCATGTTATTTCTTATGCTTTTTGGCTTCTGTGTGAAAACAAAATCCAGTGAGCAATAACTTCACAACAGCAGACAGAGGAAGACAGGGTGAAATGAGGGATAGCAGAAATGTGGATTGTAGTGAAAGAGGAAGTGAGGAGAAAAAAAGACCATATGGAGGGGATGAGTCCAGGGGACAGAAATCTGAATAATGACCTCTTCCCAGCCCTCCAGAACTTCAGATCTTTTCATTGCAGTGTGGATCCTGTAAGAAACAATCTATGATAGAGCACATCTTTATCTCTAAAGATTGCTACACGAAGTACTTTAAATTTTGTTATAATCTGATAAAATGTTACATGTATTGCAATATTTTTCCTGTCTCTTGTATCTTCTCCCTTGTGATCTTAAATCACATTGCAAGCTTTCCATTCATATGTTTCCCAGCATCTTTGTAGGGCAGGCTTATCTCTGGACTACGGATAGCAAAATTTAAACTAAAAGTTCAAAAGTTTCACGAGAAAATGACCCAGCATCCCAGGCCCCAGCAATGCTGGTAAATTTGAAGCCTGTCCATTAACACAGTAACCCATACAGCTGCACAGAGGGGCAGAGACTTGTGCAGAGCCCATGGAAGCGCTGAGGAAGAGGAGGTTCTCTACCCTATATTTTTGCTGGCACCTCATGGGAAACCTTCATTCACTGGCATGGGGCTGACTACAGCACAGATGCAGCCATGTGAGCAGTCCCCAGAGGGAGTTGTTAAGTGCTTAGGACACAGCCACTTTGGGCTTTGAAGTCTGTGGCTGTGCTCAGGGCAGGTCCCTCATCAACAGGGCTGCCCAAACTATCTCTGGCTCCTCCAGCCCTTCTCCAGTGCATTTCTTCCTGTCATCTCTGCATCACTCAGCCCAGAAATAAATGCTGCTGCCAGGGATTGGGCGCCTACATGTGCTGCCTTGTTGGTGGCAGCCTTGGCCAGTGCTCATTTTGCTCTTAGCACTATCACCCTGTGGAGAAAATATTGCAGCACTGGTGTAGAGAGGTCTGTCTCTCTCGACACGTGGTGTACCTCCAGCAGATGAAAATCTGGTACTTTCAACACAAGAAAAGACAAAGCTGGAGATGGGCAATTTAGTTTCTTTAGACCTCTCTCCTATCTGTATTTCTTTTTCAAGAGTGGTGGTTTCTCTGCCTCTCTTTGCTGCTGGACAGCCCTGTCACAGCCTGTTAAGTCAGCAGCATCTCTCAGCACTCCCTGGTGCTCCCTCCTGCCAGCAGCCTGTGTGCGTGTATGCAGGAAGAGGACTGAGGATACTTGTACCTGTTCTGGGCATGAGTACCCTCCTGACTAGCTTGGTCAAGCTGGGCCAGCAGTGGTGGTTTGGTGGTGACCCCTGTGGGCATTGAGTGGGTTGTTTGCAGTCCTGTTCCTGGGACACTTAATCTCAGAGATTGCTACCTACAGGAACATGCCCTCTTGCCTGAACTATTTCCTTCATTGCTAAGATATTAGTAGAGAGCAACAAATTGGGGCTTGCTGCAATGGTTCTCCAAGACACAAGAGCTTCCTCCTCCTAGGCAGGTCCTACTGCTGACTCGGGGCTTGGATCATTTCTGTGCCCAAAGAGAAAAGACAGGATTGGATTTAGATCTTGGATGCAACTGCACTAAGCCAGGAACATTAGTCTGGTAAACCAGGGCTGGCATGGGCCCTTAGGGCTATCAAAACTGTGAAATTTTACCAATATCAGATCCTCCTGAAAATTAAACATATTCCTACCTCTTAGGAGGGTCCACTGTGGAGCCAAGTAAGTCTGGCTTGGAAATGTGTACTTCGTTTGGATCTTGGTCCTCTCCTCTGACTGCTCTGCAGCACACACTTCTGAAAGTGATTCTTCTCAATCCCTTGCACTCATGCCACTGAATAAGGAACAGGAGATGCTGCCAGAGTTCACACTGAGTGCCACAGGGATCTAAAATAAATACTGCCATGTAATAGATTTTTATCCACTGCCTTGCTGTAATCCCCATCTGAATCCCTTCCAAATTGCAGTCAGGCAGCTGTTTGTACAAGTCAAACATTGATTCAGCTGCTCTCAAAAGGGATTCAGGAGGTATAGGCTAGAAGGAGTGCTAGCCAGGATGCTGGAACAATGGGATTTATTAGTTATGAGCTGAAGGGTTAAACTATTCCCACAGCACCCAGCACCAGAGTATCTGCCCTTTCCACACATGAGGAGGAGGTACCCACAGAAAGGATAATTGCTGAAGCAGTGAGCCTGGCACCTTGAGCAGTTCTCCTGTCCTGTTTGACAGGGCTCATAGTTGCCCATGGCTGGCTTGTAGGGCCTATAGGCTGGGAATCTTCCTTGCAGTGTTAGGTAATCATCTGGGGTCAAAGCAAACCACAGTTTCCTCAGCATCCCAGACAGTGTGTGTTGGGCTTTGCTTCCTGGCTGTATCTGAAATTTCAAATGGTCTCTGCTGAAACCCTTGGCAATGAGTCAGGATTGGGTCTGTTTTGCTCTACCAGAGGTCACTTCTGCAGCACTCAGCCTCTTGCAGATTTCTATCTCTATGTCATGCTAGAGAGCATGGGAGGAAATCCAGCAGAGCCAGTTGCAGATTGAGTAAGCATAGCTCCCTTCCAGAGATGGGGAGAGGCTGGAAAGAAGTGTTGTGGTTGATTAGGGGTCATTGCAGTAGAGACCAGTTATTTGCCTGCACTTTGTACAGGCTCTGTACTGAGCCCAGAACTGAGTCTTCAGTGAGTACTTTTACAAATCCTGTGTCCTTTCTGCTTGATCTTACAAGGGTTCTGCTGCTGCTGGCTTAGCTAAACAGCATCTCCAGCAGGTTAAGAGCTTGCTGGAGGCATTCTCCATAGTTCTTATGGTTCATGCATGATCTGTGAGCACAAAGATCTTGGGAACCACGCTAAACCACGCTGAACCACGCTGAACCATGCTGAACCACACTGAACCATGCTGTCTTAGCCTAGCTCTAGGTACTTCAGCCTCCACCCAGCAGCCATTGCTGCTGTTGGCAAAATGAACAAGACAGAAGTAAGCAGGAGGAAAGGATGCAAAGGCCATGAGTGACTGGTGAGTATTGTTTCAGAGATGGGGGCCAGATAACTGGCAATGATGGTCTCCTGGAGCAGGGGAAAGATATTCCCCTGGCAGTTGATCACCAATAGAAGAATCAGGGAAGTTCACTCTAACCAAAACAGATCTGAGCAAAATCTCAAGTTTAGCCTAATAAGAGTGTTGAACTATCAGTGAAATGGCTTAAGAGGTTCTGTGTGGGGTATTTAGGCTCATTTCCACAATTGCAGCAAACAAACAGAGTGGCTGCAGCTTAGAGGCTGGGGCAACCATGTGTAAGGGAGCAAGGGGATTGCTGGCAGCATTTGTCTCCCACTTGACTTGGAACTTCGCAGATCAAGTCAAAATTCGTTGAGGGAGAGGAAACAGTTTAATCACCTGATTCACAGAGAATCCTGCTGCAACCACACTGGCCACAGACTCAGGTCATCTCAGGTTGGGGAGGGAGAAGAATGGAGCTGCCCACTCACCAGGAGAGTGAGAGCAAGAGGCTTAAGGCTCCTCAGTGCTAGAGAAAGTAACGGAGTGCCCTGCAGCTCACAGCCCTGCTTGAAAATGATGGAGGCTGACAGATCTGGGATTAATCTAAAGGTTTCAGCTCTCTGAGCACTGAGTGGAAATTCGCCTGGAAACCACAGCACAGGAGCTCAACATGATGAAAGCACTAACTGGAAGGGGGGAGGCAGAGGCAAGTGTGGGTCAGATAGCTCGCCCCACCTGATTATGCACAAAGCTAAAGCCCCCCTAAAGTCTCTTACTCTCTCTCATGTGTCTGGGTAGAGAGGGGAGGTATTTAGTGCTAATAAGAGCATTAAGAAATAGGCCACTTTTATTTTGTACGTTAGGCAGGCTCTGCTGCGGGTGCAACTTTGCATTGCTAATTAAGGCAAAGCTACACTTGCAGTGTTCAGCACTCCTGATTGTACCTGCTCATTTTCTCAGAGGAGCCAGGGTGGGTAGCCTGCACAAATACTGCAAGCTGTGGTTTTCCCTATGCAGGTATTTGTAGGTGCTATGCTGCTCATGTGGGGTGAAAAGACAGAGTGGGAGGCTAACTAAGGGCTGGAGCCAAGGTGTACTCTGCTGATGCATAGTTGGAATTCTCTTGCTCATCTTGTCTAGCAGCATATGGGAAAGGCTACATCCTGCTCTGTCTATAGCTTTCTTGTGAGGCTAGGATGCTGACCTAGTCTTGAATCTGGAAGGCCAGGATTTATCTGATTTGGCATCCATTATGCTGCTTTAGCCCATAAAGTTATGGGGACATACCAACTTTTTTCCTACTACACCCAGGTCCAGTTTGCAAGGAGGGATGCATATGTCCCCTCTTGCCCTCAGAGACCAATAACCTTTAGCTGAGGCTGATGAAAGTCTTTTCTCAGTGCAAGAAAATCACAAATTCTGTACATTCTGTACTACGTGAGTCTCCAAGTATTAGCACAGCTGTCACACTCAGCCATGTCTGCACGTTCATGCCTTCATATCCAATTCCAATACAACAGTGCCATCACCCCCGTTGCTCACATCAAAGGACAGAATGCATCACAGTGCACAGTTTTAACTCCTTTCAGTTTAGCTTGCCCTATAAATACATAACCCACAGTGAGTGGGCATGTGTAATATACTCCTGTGTATGGTTCTGCTTAGTGCTGTGGATGGGACTGCTGATCTGATTATTTTAAAGTCACGGGGCTACATCTGCTGTAGGTATAAATTGGTACAGGACAGTGGTGTTGCCAGTTTATGCTAGGTGAAGATCTGGCCTATAATGTGAATCAATAATAACTTGCTTGTGTTCCTGTCAAGAGGAGATATTTTGAGTGTATAACCAAATTGACATTCTTATCCAGGCTTCTACATGGTATAATTGTAATTCCAAAATTATAAGTGTTATTAAATTATTAAATAGTGTAGCAGTGGAAGGTTAGTTAAGGTTGTGCTTTTTATCTATTTGAAGTGATACCATTGAACTGAAATCAGCATGGTGATATGTCCCAACACACACACTGGATATGTACCAGAGATGAATGAACACAGGCATAGTTTCAGACCAACCAGCCAAATCTGAACACATGTCCTCTTCTAAGAAAGAAGTTAGGAGAAATAATTTTCAGCTCCATGATCTGCACACCCAGTCATTATCACAGACATTATGATGGTCTCTCCCTGCTTATATTTTAGAAAAGCTCAAAGCATGAATTGCAATACAGTCGTTGCTAATTCAGAGTAAGTGGGTTACTCTGCAGCTGCTATCTGTTTGCCCATCTGATGTATGAATAGCAATCGATTTGGATTTTTTTCTCTAAACATGGTGTGATAGTGAGTATGAGATCATTGCCAAATCTCCATGAGGAATTATGCTTGGTTTGGCTAGAAGACTGATGCAGATTGGCCACCCTGTTTATGGGTGAAGTACACAGTCCTCTCCAGCCTGGGGAGTTGTTTTTCCATGGGCATCTTCCTCCGTATTTAGTCTCAGAAACTGTAACAAATTATAGAAAGTAGAGGAAATAAGTGCTCCTGTTCTGACTCCTGTATACTAGATGAATTTCCAATAACTGTATGCTAATACTCATGCTGGGTTTCCTTTATTACCTTCTTTTTGTTATTTTCCATTAGATATACCCTTCTATAACACCTTACCTCTTCTTTTGAGACTGCTAATATTTGGAGATGACTGTTTTTTATTCTATTATATAGTCATAGAATATCCTGAGTTGGAAGAAGCTCACAGGGATCATTAAAGTCCAACTCCTGGCCCTGTACAGGACAGCCCCAAGAATAACACATGTACCGAGAGTGTTGTCCAAAGGCTTCTTGCACTCTGGCAGCCTTGGTGCCATTGCCACTTCCCTGGGGATCCTGTTATAACGCTCAACCACCCTCTGGGTGAAGAACCTTCTCCTAATATCCAGCCTAAACCTCCCCTGGCACAACTTAATGTCAGTCCCTTGGGTCCCGTCACTGGTCACTAGAGAGTGCCTGCATCTCTGCTTTCCCTCGTGAGGAAGCTGCAACTGCACTGAGGTCTCCCCTCAGACTCCTCTTCCCCAGGCTAAGCAGACCAAGTGACCTCAACCACTCCACAGACAGCTTCCCCTCCAGACCCTTCAGCACCTTCATAGCTCTCCTTTGGATACTCTCTAACAGCTTTATGTCCTTCTTGTATTTGGTGCCCAAAACTGCACACAGCACACGAGGTGAGGCCACACCAGTGCAGAGTAGAGCAGTTAGTGGTAATATTGTTAAAGGCTATCATAAACATAGATACACCCAACTCATAAACATAGATACATCCAACTGAGCTTTACAGCTATTTCAAGCTCTTTTAAACTTTCCTGGACAGTCTGTTCTAGGCTGTTAATCTCATTCTAGGTCTGAGGTGTGGGGAGAAGCCCTTTTCATGATCAAGTTGTCAGCAAATATGCTGCTTTGAGATCTTAGGAGACAAAGCACCAGGCAAGCTCTACATACTGTTGGGAATATCAGAGAAGTAACTCTGTGAAACAGAACTGCAGTTTGTGTTTATTCTCCCTGGGTGATATCTGCATTAAGGCACTTCATTTACAAGTGATGACAAAGTTGTTCTCTGCTGCAAGCTGAGTTTGAGGCAGGAGGCACAGGCCAGTGTGTGATGGAAAAGATGGAGTTTCTCAGAATGATACATTGCCTTTGCTTTCTTATAGTACAGTTTTGAGGAGGAAATTCTTTGGCTAGGTGTGTAAGTACCAGAGGCAGAATCAGTGATGCTGGGAAGAATTCAGGGGTGGGAGGGAGGTAAATGGGCTTGGATGAATCCATAACAAACTTGAATCTTTGATCAAAACATGAAGTGACATGCCTGTCTCCTTCCCCTCCCTGCTGCTGTCTGTTCCTGACTCGGATAAAGCTTGGGGAAGTTGGGGAGTTAACAAATCTTTTTTAGTAAGTGACTTTGCATCTCTCCACATATGGGGATATATCGCGCCAGTCCCTAGGATGATGTAACGTGACAAGTGAAGAGACAAAAGATGTATGAAACTCATGCAAAAGACCATGTGCAATTTCTGTCTTTGTGCAGCAAGCTGTACTGCAGACAGGCTCTCCAGCAGGGGAATGTTAGAGCTCAGGTTTGTCTGGTTCTGTTTTCTTCTATGCTTGTTGAACATTAGGCTGGAAAAAAAACTAAGCTGCTGTGAGTTGAGTTTTGGTGCTTTCCCTCACCCCACTACTGCTGTTTCAGTACTGGACTTCCTTGCTTAGCTTCTGTGTGCCTCACCATGGGTGGTTGGAGCATACTGCTGCTTCCCTGCCCTCTGCTAAGCCTGATGCTCCATAGCACGACTTCTGGTGCTGCCATTTCCAGGTGGATATGGAGATAACCAGCAATGTGTTGGCTCTTTCCCACCCAGTCCCTGCTGGGAAGACAAAAGCAGCACTTAGAGCAAACATTATCTTTTGCAGTACACAAAGCTGTGATAAGGTGGGATGGTACTCATGAGAAAAAAAGCAGT
The DNA here is from genome assembly GCA_013389925.1 of Aegithalos caudatus. Classification (NCBI taxonomy): domain Eukaryota; kingdom Metazoa; phylum Chordata; class Aves; order Passeriformes; family Aegithalidae; genus Aegithalos; species Aegithalos caudatus. Next base: position 6,827 of record WEIU01010562.1, on the reverse strand, counting down.
GTGTGTTGAAAGCAAAAAGGACTGTCACCTCAGACCCCAGCCAGCTGAGTGTCTGCTTGATGGCATGAGATCACTGCTGAATTTTGAAGACATGTTTTTCCACACAGATTTGAGAGCTGCTAATGCCATGACTTTGCATCATTGGTATGGCAGAAATTAATCAGTGACATTGCAATGGAATTAAAACAGACAAGAAACTAGTAAGAGAAGGAACCTAGCCCAGTATCCCCACTTTTGAAAGCAGGCTTCAGTTCCTGCAAGGACCTACTTCCAAAGGAAACTCCCCTAAGCTTACACCTTCCTCTGAGAGAAAGTTTGGAAAATATTCCACTGAGGCACTTTAATACAGAGGTGCTGCTTACAAAGTGGATTGCTCCAACATGTAATATTGTTTGCATGATTTTGGTCACTCTGTATGCTGCAGTCTCTGCACAGTCTACAGTACAGAAGCTTATGGTCTTGTGTAAAAGATGACAGTGCTGGTTTATAGTCTACTTTATACCACTGTGTGCTGCCCCAAGCCAGGGTTGCAGGCTTGCAATGGTGTAAGTATAGTTGGTCATGCCTTGGGGTGGGGAATGGATTATATAACTCTTCAAGTCTCCCTTCCAGATATATTTTCTGTGATTGCAATGCCCCTGAACCTTGGAAGAAAAATTAACCTGCAGTGCCATTGGCACTTTTTCCACCAACTCTTCATCTGATTTCTCCTTTCTAGATACAAATACTTCATCCATTCTTTCCCCTTGTCTGCAGCTCTCTAATTCTCCATAAGTGACTCTGTAAGTGCAAAACCACCTCTGTGGGAATAACTGATGCCTTTTCCCCTAGCATCAGTTTAGCTGTGTCCCTTGCACCTTGCAGCCAGAAGAAGATGCTCCAGAAGCAGTGTCAGCTTTTTTCTGCCACTGAGTTGTTTGTTCCAGCCCCTCTTCCCCAGTTGCTGCCGACAAGGTAGCAATTATGCTCCCATCGATCCCTCCTCTTCAGGAATCACCCTGTGCGCATTGGCACAGTGTCACAATCAATAGCCCAGCCCCTGTGCAGAGACAGCAAGGGGGCCAAAGAGGCAATTTGCTCACTGGACAGGTTATGATGAAATAATATTGTGTCAGGAGGTGAAGTAGCAGAGTGGCTGGCACTAAATATTTCCTTCTGTATTGCCACAGGGAAAGCTAGGGCTTGAGGAGATTTAAAGTCAGGCTCAATACCTGCTGCTTAGATCCTGTTGGAGATAAAGTGTAACTGAAAGAATGCAGGGAAACAATTGTTTAGGAGAAAAAATTGATGTGGGCCCTTAAACCTATCACTTCAAAATCATTCTTACTAGGACTGAGAGGAGGAGATTAAATACCTTTCATTTTTGACCTTTGGTGATAGGTATTAAACACATACAGGGTTTGTTGTGGATAAAACTCATGGCTTCCAACAGCTAAGCTCAATCAATTAACTTATAGGTAAAAGACAAATATTGCAGGCAAAAAAAAGGAATTTCATGCCTTGACAGTCACTGCTGTCATTGCATCTTAGAGGCATATTACAAATTAGGCAATCAAAGGTATCACTTTCAGCCAATTTTTAACAGGCAAAGTAGGGGGAATTTCAAGACTTCTCTGAAATATTTTTATTTTGTTTTCAGTTGCCCCATGGTGTTGAATCTCAAATGAAATGATTAATGACCTTTATTCCTGTTACTCCCTGGTTCAAAGCTCATGCCTCATACATGGTAGTCATCTCTCCTGAGTAAAGTATATTAGTCTTCAGCTTTGCTGGGCATAAGCAGAGGATAGTGTGGATGCTGCTTAGCTCAGGGTTGTGGTGACCATACTACCCATATGCACCCACTGCTGTCCTCCCAACATAGATCAAATACTTAGAAATACATACAATTACTTAGAATACTGTATTCTGTCATGGAATCTGTGTTATTTTGCACAGGAGAATTGTGGAGCACTATTAATCTGGAAGCTGCAGAGTCAGCACAAGACATCCAGGGGCCATGTGAGCAGCCTGCATTTAGACTGGTCATGGCCTGCTTTTCAGCACACAGGGACCTTATCAATGGCAGCACTGGGGTCCTTCTCTGTAGTGTGCTGTGCCTGAGAGCGCTGCCCCAGAGAAACCATGGGATGGCTGGAGGCTGCAGGAAACCCCAAGGGCTTACAGCTCTGTTAAAACAGAGGTTAGTGTACACATGGAAGCCAGTGATAACAAGGTATTCAGTCAAATGTGGGGTCATAGGGAAAGAAGGCTTAGTGTTTAGACCTGGGAAACTGCCTGAAGACTGCTAATGCTTGCAGCTATGCCTCACACACACTTCAACACCCCAGATGCATCATTTAGGCCAGATTTTTCAGAAGTGCCCGGTTATTTGGAGTGCTTCATTAGTGCTAACCCAAGTGTGGAGCACCTGCAGATGCCCCTCCATCAGCAGGACCTAGCATGCCTCTGTACATCTGTTCATCAAGTCAGCCAGCATTTAGACATCTTGCAGTTATGAGGCTTTCTGCTTTTAGCATCTCTCAGTTTCCACCTTTGTGTAAATGGAGGCAATGCCGCAGGAGATAAACACCTTAGTGGGAAGTCCACAGGCCAAAATAGGCTTTACACACTACATGGCAGCAGGTAAACTTTCGGTAACGTGGCATTCCTAAGAAAACCTGAGTCTTAAGTGCTGTCACAGGCTGCTCACCCCAGCTAAGCCCTTGGGGTTTCCTGCAGCCTCCAGCCATCCCATGGTTTCTCTGGGGCAGCGCTCTCAGGCACAGCACACTACAGAGAAGGACCCCAGTGCTGCCATTGATAAGGTCCCTGTGTGCTGAAAAGCAGGCCATGACCAGTCTAAATGCAGGCTGCTCACAGGGCCCCTGGATGACTTGTGCTGACTCTGCAGCTTCCGGATTAATAGTGCTCCACAATCATCCTGTGCAAATGCAATACAGGCCCCTTTGTGAATAAAAGTGGGCAGCAATGTTTGAGCCAGGCCTGGCAAGGTAAGGAGCAATTCCTTGGCAAGCAGAGAGCATCTGGCTTCCCCCAGCCCTGCAGAGGCAAAGGACAAGGCATGACCCACCCTCTCCGTGCTGCACAGCTCCCATCTCTGCCAGATGAATGGTGTTTATTTGTCACCACAGAAAGGAAAACCCAGCCATGTGCAAGCACAACATCTGCTCTGCGGGGGCTGCCGCTGCTTGGCACTTGCCAGCACGAGGCTCAGCGCTGTTTGCTGGACCCCACCCCACGCTCCCTGGGGGCTTTGCAGCAGTGCTGGCTGCAGTGCAAGAAGGGTCAGGGGTGCATGTACCTCCCGCCAGCAGGCTCAGAACTGCTGCATCAGAGCCTAAAGTGAAGATTCTGTGGCTGTGTAGGGATGTGAGCAGGGACTGACAAGCTGAGGCCAGTGGGCTCTGCCAGGGCACGTCACCTGCCTGTCCCTAGGGGTTAGGAGGAGCTGGGCAGAGAGGGCTGGTAGCTGGTAGGTGCTTGGCTGCATTTCAGAGGGTTTGCCATAAGAATTTGGATGATGCCTTCCTCTTTCTGTGGGGTTTCCTACCTAGAAATGCATTTTCTTTATATTTGTCTGTTGCAATGCAAATGGATCTGACTCAAATCCTTAAATGCCAACACTTTTTTGGTAGTGATTTATCTCTGGTTATGACACTAATGTCTCCCCCTCTCCAAGATACTGTGGTTAAGTTAAGCCACGGCTTAGTCCTGCCTGAGGGCAAAAAGAATGGGCTCCTGTGCAAGGCAGGAAAGCTCTGCCCCAACGATGGGGAAGCATCAGCCCCCAAGATGCAGGGGTGTTGTGGGGTGCAGGTCTCCCCTTGCTCAACTGATGAGTCCATGCCTCTTATCTGTATTTGTGTAGTGATAAGGGCTTTCCACTAGAGAGAGACATGAGTACACACAGAAAACCTGTTTGCTATTTGTATCACACAGTTCACCTGGCCAACATGGTGCAAAAGGGAATGGCTGGAGCTGATCATGAAATGAGCTTTTTGCCCTGCTGGAATTTTTACTTATCTTTTCTGACTGACGCTTGTCTTCAAGATGGAATTTGGCNTTTTTTTTTTTTCTTTCTTTAAACCAACCCATTTTTATCCTTTCTAGTTCTTACAGAAGAAGCCAGAATATATTGAAATACTGGACAGTCTTACAATGAAAAAAGGAAACTTGCCAGAAGTAATTTTATTAGAAATACATTTTTGAGAAAATGTTCATCTGGTTGCTGTTTATCTGACAAGAAACTGGATATTACCCAGGCAAAATTTGGTAACTGTCATGTACCTTTTTTCTCTATAGAAACCCCAATTCAGTGACCTGTCAAATATGCACATCTTGTGGAAGGACCATGATGATATTTAACACAATACATTTAAGAGCAGAAGTATAGCATAACTTTCTTACCTGAAAATCCTAGGGAAATAGAAACGTGGTCAAAGACAGTGGTGTTGATACTTCTTTATTTACGTGTCCTCTGTGTAGGCAGCCAGGCCTGTGCTTTGCACACCAGAGGAAGCTGGTCCTCTCAGCTGTGTCTCACCAAAGACCCACATAGTCAGCAGAAGCAAACCCTCTGTTTTTGGGACAGTGCCCATTTGAAGGGAAGAGCACTATTGAGTGAGGTGTCTTTAGCACATTATGTATTGTTATATGTATACAGTGTCGGTTTTCCTTTGGGGTCACCTGCAGCTCTGAGTGCAGAGGGTGCGTAGCACCTAAAGCTGCTTTCCCTGGGATTTGTGCTGAGCATACAACTCAGGGTGGCAGTGCTGTGAGTCACACAATTTCTTCTATTTTTGGGTCCTGTTTTTGAAAGCTTTCCCCTGTGGTATATGGGTGGTTGGAGGAAACACACACATGCAGGCTTCACATACTGCAAATAGAAAGTCTGCATTTAAAGGCCTCCTATTGCTTACTTGCAGATCCTGCCAAACTTCAACCTGCTAGTCTTGATAAACACACTCTCCTGGAGTGTTGCTCACTGGGAACAGATGGTCCCATGGGAAACAGATGGCCTCAGAACTGGGAACTTCCCGGAGCTTTTGTGGGAGATGGGATCCCATCATTTACCTCAAAAGCCTATCCTAAAGGCACATTCTCCTCTAGCATGTTTCTCACCTTATGAGAAATCTCCTTTCATTGCCATCAGGTGTGAGTGGGTACTTGAAGCAGGGGTTCCAATGCACAGGCAGTGTCCACCTTTCTGAAGGACATAGAAGAAATCTGAGGAGTGAAGAGGGAAATAGGTAAAACATATGGACTCAAAGACTATGAAGCAATGGCCTTATTCTTTGGTGCCTCCCAAATGGCTCCTTGCCTGCAGATAAGTGTCTTGCACTACCTAGGGTGAAATCATCACACACCTCCACTATGACTGGAGACTGGGGTGTAAATCCATTGCTTTAGGTATCTTAAGAGTTCACACGGACCTGAACAAGTCACTTTTCAATATTCACTCTTGAATTATAGTCCCAGCTTTGCTCTGTCTTATTATCTTGGGAAGCAGAGGTCCTGGATTTAACTGATCCCTTCACAATCAACATTCCTGGAAATGAATCACTGCCTCTTAGATTGTTTCCTTGATGTTTTCGAAAGAACATCTGATGTCTTAAAGAGATGTCTTTTCATTTTGTGTTTATCTAACCTGGGGCTATTATGACTGTAGTAGCTGCTGGATTCATAATACCAGGGGCAGAAAGCCTCTCTGCGTCCTGCCCGAGGCACCCTTCTCTTAGTTTTCTGTAGCATTTTTTGAGGGATATGGCCTAAACCCAAGAAAATGGTTAAGCAATGGTTAAGTTAATAATGGTTCCTATTTGTTCTTAATTTTCCCTTTGAAAACTGGCCCTCAGCTAGTGCAGTTTTCTCAAAACCTGCAATTCTTTGTTATACCAAGTTTTTGTTTGCTCCAGTTTAAAGCCCAGGCTTTCTGTGGGGAGATAATCCCACACAAAGGGGAATAACTGTAAAGGGATACTATAGGTGGGAAATTCTACCTCAGGATCGTGTTTTGTTGTGTATCACTTCCTCCTGCTGTAACACCACTCTGGCCTCCTAACAAACACCTCTCTCCACTTGTTTATGGACTTTCATTCTATTTCAGAAATTTGGTAAATGCAGAAGCCTTTAGACAGAAAATGTAGACTAAAAGCTGTTCTAACCCAATGTTTCTTGCCTCTTCTTTGAAAACCCAGAGCACATTAAATGAAACTTACATGCTTCTTGAAGCTGCCTGTGTTATTATTGGAACTGATGCACATTCACTCCAACCAATCTATTTTTGTTTGAACCACTTACTCTGTATGAAACGAAGCATAATAACTACAGTCAATATAGATATATTTGTTTTTATTTAAACTCCTAAGTGTGCTAAAAGCAAAAAATGCTTTTCTCCCCGAAAACCAATATATATGTATAATAGGCAGAAAATGTATGTATCAGTCAAAGCAGGAGCGGCCGGTGGCGCAGCGGCCGCGCCTGTCACTGGCACTGCCACCGGGGACAGGCTTCTGCAGGGGTAGGAGGGGACCGGCTCTGCGGGGGACAACCGCTTCCCCCGGGAAGCTGGCAGCTTTCCCTTCTCGGAGTGGCGGGAGGGGAAGGGCAGCGTGTCCCGGTGCTGCGGGCTCCGGGCACGGGCGGGCTCGGCCGGGGGCCGCTGTGTGAGCCCCGACGCAGAAGGAGGGTTTGGCCTCGGGCCCCTGAGCCGCCTGCGCAATCTGCGGCACCTCCGTCACAGCATTTTTTGGAAAGGGCGGCAAGTGCCATGCTCTGGGACCAAGGAGGCCAGAGCAGCTGGGGAGACGGAGGAAGAGTCCAAG
>WEIU01010561.1:15845-29577 GCA_013389925.1 Aegithalos caudatus | reverse complement strand
AAAAGTTCCAGATCCTAAAGAAGCCAAAAACCACCCTCAAAACAGCAATACAACCACAGCTTTACAAATCATATTTGAGGAAAGGTTCTAGGAAAAGAATAAATTTAAATAGGCATCCTCACATAAATAGAAAAGAACATGAAATCTTTGAGCAGAGTAGCCTTTCTTTAGTTCCTGAACACCTATAAGCTCTGCCTTCCTCACAACTTGACAATCACTGCTGTGTCTAATACACTGAACATATCATAGACAAGAAATGATCCCATAGAACTCCAGGACACAGTTGGGTCAGGGAACACTGCTGTGCCAGGACACAGTTCAGACTTCCTTCCTGGGGACACCACCAGGTGTGTGCAGCAGAATCATGCCCTGCCCTGCCAGGAGCCACCTGGACCTGTGCACATCCCATCTACAGCTCCTGGAGAGCAAAACAGAGCAGAACTGGGCCAGGGCAGAACTAAAATAGACAACCTCTATGTTACCAGGAACTGCAGAAAGCACCTACCATGTTACAGCTGTTAACTTCTCTATAGCTGGTGACTGATTTGGAGGAAAGGAAGCAATACAGAAAGCCTTGTACTTCTAAGAAAGCCAAATATTGCTACAGCTATTTTCTTCAGGATGGAAATGAAAGAAAGAGTTAATTAAACCCACTGTCTGTGGTTTGAAATATTAACCTGACATTGGTGTTTATCTCCTGTGAAACAGATTTAACGATTCTATTTATGCCTTTACATTTCTCTCATTGTTTTGCTCACTGTCCTCTGTTGCCACTAGTATTATTACACTTTCAGTAATAGTAATAAAACAATTACTGAGCCTCTCTGCTGTTTAATGGGTTTGAAACCTCAGGAGCTGAAAATAATTAAGTTGGATTTTTGTGCTTGCAATGAAGTTTGATATTTGATGAAAAAAAAAGAAAGAAACCCCCAAAACTAACAGAAAGATGCATAAATATTAAAGTCAAATGGGACCACTGAATGAGTCTGACTTCCAGCATACCACAGAAATGCTGTTATTTCATCCAATTTTACCTGTGTCAAATGTAGTATCTTATATAGCTAAGTCCATTATTAAAAAAATACTTTCAGATCTCAAAAGTGATAATACAATCTGCAAGTGCAGGACCTTACAGCTGCTGATCACAACAGAGTGGGATCATCCCTGTCTCTTCACACCAGATAATCTAAAGCCCCCCACCTTGCAGCACATTCATCCAGTCTAAACATGGCAATTCAATCTCAAAATGCATTTCTCACAGAAAGCTAACACAAACTTCAAAAAGAAAGGGAAAAAGGGAAACTGGTTAGAAGATCTGAGCCAGAATTCAACAGAGATGACAGGCGCTTCTACCACTTGTTAGAAAAAAAAAAAACCCACCCAAAACTTATAATTTCAGAAGTCTCAGGAAGGTAGCAGCCACATCACATTACTAATTTTGGGGGTTTCCTGCCTGAATAATGTGCTTTTTCCTCAGTATTGTTTCTTGGATAACATAATGGGGAAAGAGACATCTAGGTTTAACATTATTCAAAAGATCGTCAGTGCTGCATCACAAAAGGTAAATGTTAACTCTGAGCAATTTCTTGCAAAGAGAATGTATAAAGTTATCTGGAGTCAAATGCATACATAACATAAAGGATTAGAAAAATGGAGTGATGGCTTTTACACAGTAGGAAAACAGGACAAAGAGAGACAACATTTCTGACCCTTATAGTGGATTTCGAGATGAATCAATAAAGAAATAAGGATTAAGATACAAATGAATACAAAAGAAAACAAATACAAATTACAGAATTGTTAAGGTTGGAAAATACCTCCAAGATTATTAAGTCCAACCCTTGGCCAAATGCTACCTTGTCAAATAAACTATGGCACTGAGCGCTACATTCAGTCATTTCTTGAACACTTTTTCAGGGGCAGTGCCCTGGGCAGCCCATTCCAATGCCTGAGCACCCTTTCAGTAAGTGAAGAAATTCTTCCTGATGTCCAGGTTGCCCTGTTGTAGCTTGAGGACATTCCCCCTCATCCTGTCACTGGTTGTCTGGTAGAAGAGATTGACCCCCTGGCTACACCCTCCTTTCAGGCAGTGGTACAGAGTGAAAAGGGCTTCCCTGAGCTTCCTTTGCTCCAGGCTAAACACCCCCAGCTCCCTCAGCTGCTCCTCACAGGACTCCTGCTCCAGACCTTCACCACCTCCCCCTTCTCTGGATACACTCCAGCACCTCACTGTCCCTCTTGTAGTGAGGGGCCCAGAACTGGACACAAATGGAATGAAACAAAGTTCCAAATACAACATTTAGGTGATGTAACAGATGTCCCTTCCCCAAAAGCCAGGGCTGTCCTGTGTCCATTACTGTGGGCAGGAACTGGAACTTATGTCTTTAGATCTAAACCTTCTGACAAGGCATCTGCCCCTTCAACTCACAGTCCTCATGCAATGGGAGCAGGGATAATGGGAGCAATGGGTGCCTGCTGGAGGTGAGCTGGGGTAGGGATGGGGCTGTTGGAGTCCAGATACCACAGCAAAATGTGGTTGTCACTCTGACATTAGTCTATTGCACACTACAAAATCAATTCAACACTAAAAAAATCAATTCAACACCTTTCATCATCCTGTCAATCACATTCTGAAGCACTGCAGGACAAATGGATTTTCTCTGTGACAGTGGGATAGGGACCATGAATTCTGATCCTTCTGTTGGACAGCTCAGTACCCATAAATTGCCAAGAAGCCACACTGCATTTTAGTCTCCCACTGCCAGTGCACAAGGGTGTCCATCCAGGAGGAACAGATTATCATAGATGGTGGAGGTATGGGACAGCAATCTTTGAGAGGCACAAAAGAAATAAAAGGCCTAGGAACAACCACTAAAATACAAGGAACATGTAAACATCTCCTTAAAAATACTGAAGTAGTACTTCTGTAGTCTGCTGAAGAAAGAAATCCTGAAGAGGAGAAATGTGGCTGCCAGTATATCATTAGTATAGAAGTGGAAAGCTGTGGAACTAAGTGGGGATTTGATTTTCACCTTTTGTGACTCAGAGCCATGCTAAATCCTTACATGCCTCTTTCACTGAATATCTTAGATTGCCAGAGCCAAGCTTTCTGTGCCAGTTACCCTACTGGGGGTGAAAATTTCTGTGATACTAGCTGAGCATTTCAAGTAAGGAAAATCAGAAGAAAAATTAACAGAAAAGCAAACCAATATGTATTATTTAATCTATCATCAATGTATAGTCACTAAATAACAGCATTGTTTTTATCTTCATATCTGTACTGTTAATTCACTTGAATAATGTCCCATTCATATAATGCTTCTTGATATGTTTTGACAGCCAGAAAATTGCTCCTCTGCCTGAACTTAGGAAACAATTTATTTTCTGGGATGAAAATGTAAATACAAGGCAAAGCAGAAATAGCACACTCATCCTTTGGTAAATATGAAAATTAGTGTTAAATACACATAATCCTCATTAGGAAACCTACCATCATACACGTGTGTGAGTAACTAAACTGCTTAGAAAATAGAGCCCAATATTGCTAAAATGTTATTACTGTTATGACAGCACAAGTGGGACAGGCACAGAAGAGAAGAATAAACTAAACTTTTTCAAATCACAGATGGTATGGGAATCATCCCAGAAATAGGGTAGAAGCGGTAAGGAAATTAAGTTTAAGGTCCCCATTCTGGAATATAAACTGATGTCCTGTAAGTGGTATCTCAGCCTTCTGTAATGAGTCTTGTGTAATTCTATGTGAGTAAATCCAGTGCTTTCATCACCCACCCCTCAGTTCTGATCACTGCCCAGGGTCTGACTCCAAACTGCCGGCTCTCACCTAGGCCTCTGTAAATATAAATAACCAAGTGTCTCCAATAGGCCAGGCAGCAGCTGACTCCAGGGTTTTAAAGGTCAATAATTTCTTTTTAAAAATCAATATATTTGTAACTGGTGTAAAAGCTTCCAGCCTAAAATGTGCTTAAATGGACAATCCAACAGGGCTTTTATCCGAGACGCATGAATTTTAACAATGCTCACACTAGTCAGTTTTCAGATTATCAGAAGGCCTTCTATAAGGGATAGGGATTTCTGAAGATTAAATTCTGCTCCTTTCCAGGAAACCACCACTTCATCATCCCCTATTGCCTATTTATCACAGACAATGGATTGTATTCAGCTGTGATGACTCAGGTAGACTGAGCCAGGAAAAGCGAAAAGTGTGCAAGCAATAACCAAACAATGGCATTTTGCTGTGTCAAAGGGAGGTGGGCACGGTGTGCTTAGCTTTCCTGAAAGGAGCACTTTCTTTTAGCTCACTCAGTTCTCCAGCCATTTCTCTAAGAGTCACTCCTGTTTCAAAAAAATTAGGGATTGTCTGTAATCCAAGAGAAATTGTTCAAGCTAATGGCCTCCCCCCACTTCTATTAATGCTTGTGCAATAAAAAGTATCTAAGTGAGTGGAATCACTTGCTCTTCTCCTAGAAACGATTTGTTTGCTAGGCTATGATACATTTAATTTATTATTTATAGACCTAAGCTTTCACATCATAATGAGCTGTATCAAGCAGATTTGAATACTAGCACTTGAAATAAGAGTGATTGAGAAACAAATTGGCTTGAAAAGAATTCAGATAATTTGATTTCCCTTTGTGCTCTATCTTTTACTGCATCCACAAGCAGCAACAAATCAGAATAGCTGATGCCTAAAGAAAGCCTTGAAAGAAAGGTTACAGCAGGGTACAGGTCATGCAAGCAACAAGTGCCTACATGAAAACAGCTCTAAGTGTTGCCTTTGGTCAAGGCTTTTAGACTCCAAGACAAGCCTCATAATCCCCTTGTAAGAGGGGCTCACAGAAAATAGGCTAGGGAGTAACACAGGACCCACAGGAACTGAGTTTCCTAAAATTAGGTCAGCACTGGTATAAAATTAGATTTAGTGTTCTGCTGACCGAACTGAAAAGAGGAGGAGTAATTTTTAATCACAAATCCTTGAGGGTAATGATATATCTTGCTGGAAGTCACCAAGTACAGGCCATAAACCTTCACAGTGGTGAGCTCCTTCCTCTTCCCAACACTACTAAAACTCATTTGAAGCCTGAACACAACCAAAACTTATAAATTAACTACGAGGGACAAATTGTTTCAAGTCAAAGCAGGCAGCAATATTTAGATAAATGATTATACTCTATACTTACACGGCATTCAGTATAAGACTTATTTATCTACTATAATTGATTTCTCAATTAAATTCTGGTGAAATTGCTTTTGTTGGGGGGCTTGGGGGTTGTGAAAAATAGAAAAAACAACAAGTGAAACCATAATGTACTTCAATTCAAATCACCCAAACAATACAAATATGTTGGTGAAGTGGAGATTGTAATTATAAAAAAAACATGAAGTAACAACCTTGGAACATACTGAACAATGATCTTGAACAATAACTTTATAAAATCAATTCCAACCATCTACTGTCTTATAATGCAGCTCTGAGGCTTAGAAATTAAGCTCTGGGGAGAAAGAAACACTGTTTCTAATAATGAATGGACTGACCTGGTACTACAGAATCACCTGATCAAAACACCTAGACTGAAGCAATCAGAAAGAAGGCAACACAAAAAACAGTGCCCACTTCTACCTTACCAGTATTGCAGGACTATTTCAAAATATTTTATTATAAATGTGTTTGACCTACAGTCATATCATTCTGATCTGCAGCCAATTGTATCCCTACCCACGGCACTGATCAGTCCCACTGTGGATCCCTCTCCAGAGGCTGGGTGCATGAACTCTCTCAGGGGGATCTTGCTGACTGCAGCCAGCCAATGCAGAAATCCAGAACGATGTGCAGAGGAGCACCTCCTGCACTAAAAGTCCAGAAAAGCCATTTTGTGGATTGCCATAATGTGTAAGGGTACTGGAAATGCCAAGGTTGTTGAGCAGACCTTGACAACTCTGGGACAGAATTTCCCTGTGTACCTGGGGAATAAGCTAACTAGTGAAATGTAGGATTTTGTTGGTTTGCAGATATAGTTACTCCTGAAGCTCAGCATGTAATAATCTAACCTGAATCTATCAAAGACTTGGAAGGAAAAAAAAAAAAAAAAAAGTCCAGTTCCTCCATCATCTCCATATAGCAAAAGAAAGGCCTACCCTACACAGTATAAAAGTATAAAATTTACCTTATCTCAGCCATCTAACATTGATACTAGTTCATGGTTAACAAAGGTTAGGAAATAAACTCCTGGGCTACTGGCCTGGATCAGCCTGGAATGGAGATTCTTAATACTATTGTAAGGAGTGTTTAGCTGGAACTGCAAATTGCAAGGAGAGTGACTCTGTCATTCTGCAGAGCTTGTACAGAACATCAGAGGAAGGTTAATGAATGCCAGGGTGAGAAGCACTAATGAGATAGTGAACAGTGCTTTGAAGAGATCTGGCTTTTGGCAGCTAGAGAAACACGTATGCCTTCTTTCCATATGATCACTGACTAGGAACTGAATTCCCAGCCAGGTCTCTACTGAGATGCTGAGTTATGGAGTAACTCCTCTAGCCTGCCATTGCTTTTGAGGCTTTACCATACAACTTCAGATCCAAATGAATAATCACATTATTTCCCTTAGCATTCTCCAGGGGCAATATAATGGGTACTTGCAATGATGATGCCTTTAAGCTTTCACAGCAAACTTCCCTGTGCAGGCTTATCCCCTGCTGTGCTCCAAATAGCTTATGTGAAACCAGGAACAAGCAACTACTCAGGGAAGGGACAGTCAGTGACAATGGATGGCATAACCAATCCATGCAATGCAGCAGCATGCCAGGAGCAGCACTGTATGTACGTGCATGTATTGCAGGTGTGACAGCCTCAGTGAGTAATGAAGTGCTAAAATGCATGCTGCTTTGTCACAAACTGCTGGGAAGCATATTGTTCTCATGCATGCTGGGGATCTCAAGTGCCAGTTGGGCTTATTCTCTAAAACTTCTTGGGTGAAAGGCTTGGCAATCTGCATGGGGTATTTTGTGGCTGATTAATTTTATAGATAGTGCTAGGTAAGAACCCTCTAACTTCCTGAATCCAATAGCTATTTTAATCAAACTCTAGTTGCTTGCTAATTTGGAGACATAGGGTGCCACTTTATTGGCTTCTATAGACTGCTTGCTCTCCCTATACATAAGTAGTTTAGAGAAATCTTCTGGCATACCTGTTTCTTTCCAGAAGAAGGGACCTACACAAGGGCTTAACTGCAAACCTCAAGGTTTAATGCAAAAAGCAATTTAAGAACAGCACAGCTGACAGATTTATATTCCCTTTCTTGGTAACTTTCTAACTGATAGCGACTACAAAAACAAACTTCAAATTTGAAAACAACTTGCAAACTGAAACACAAAAATCAAAGAATGACAAAAATATCATGTAAATGTCATATAAACTACTGATCAGGTTGTGGAATGTTACAAACAATCCTATCCCATAAGCAGCCAGCTAGTATTTAAAAAAATGCATGAACCTGTGCCTAACCCTTGAAGGAAATGTGGAACTGAATGAGGATTTATAGGAAATTCTATTTCAGCATCATGACCAACAAATAATACTGTGTGAGTTCCTGGGTCTGCTCCCTTTCTATAATCTACACTTTTCAATAATCTCATTGTGTAAATCAAAAAAAGCAGCTTTTGAGCCCCTGTTCACAGTATGAGAACATGTAACTAGATGAATCCAGTGAATCTCTGAAAGTCATTCTCCAGAGGGGCATTTCCTTTTGTCATCTGATGCAGCCTCTTTGTGCCCAGACTCATTTGAAGGTGTCTATCCTTCAAATGTTAAAAAAACTTTACAATTAATAACCTTTCCTAATTCAGTATAGTTTCCCCTATAAGATCTGTACAAGCCCATAGATTCTTTCAAGATCAGAGTTTTATCCTCTTGAGTTTGCAAGAGTTTTGGTATCTTTGTTTGTGCTTTCATGTTCGTTATTTTTTCCTAGATGGCATATTATATGTTAGAGATGAAAAATTAGCTTCTCTGAAGGGTTTTATCTTTTTTTTATTGGTTTTAAGTTACATTCTCCACTGAGGACACACATATTATGGAGGTGCTGAAGTAGGAAAAAAAACTGTTTCAAACAAGGACAACGAAGATTTTTGACAACCCGATGACTACACAACACATAAATGAATAGTTATTTCTAGGGCTATTTTTCTTATCACTGAGTACTCAAATTGTAGCCTTCAAATAAAACTTAAAAGCTCAGAAACCCCTACTAACAGCAAAGGACTTACTTTGTTGATTAGTCCTATAGAAATAGATGAGGAAAAAACTTGTGCTCATTAAAACTCATAGATATAGCTCATTAACTAATCTATACTACCTCTGACAAAATTGAAATTTTCTGAATTCCATGCCTTTCCCTAGAGCACGTGATTCCATGGATATGTACAGATCATGACATTGCTTTAGGAACACTGGCTGATCTTCCCTTACAACTCCTAGAGCAGAGGCAGCACGGAGATCCCCATGCAGACACACCGGCTGTGCCAGCCTACAACATCCAGCACAGATGTTGGCAGTAATTTGTACTACAACTCCAGCAAAGGACTGCAGGCTCCAAGAGGCTTGAACCCAGCCTTCTCAAATGGATTCATACTGCCATAGCTATATTTTACTTTGAAAGCACAGGTAGAAAATCAAGTCATCAAGCTGAAGGTGTGTTTGCTGGCTTTATCTAGGCCCTTGTTATTGATAAGCCAATTAGGCTCTTTTGAGACCTGATACCATCTGTTGGAACCACTGGCAGCCCAGCAGGCAGTAGTACCTCAGTGGGTTTCACACTTTACCTCTCAGAACTCCCAATCACCTCCCCAGCACCAGAATGAAACAGAAAAGAGAAAAGCTTTAGTCCTTTTCTATTGTGAAATGAGGAATAAGAGACAAAGCACGCGTTTGTGTATGTGTAAAGTCAGTTCTTGCATTTCCACACTCACCACACTTCTGATTTTACCTTGAAGAAATGAAGGTTTTCTGTTGCCATAGAAACCATGTTAACAAATAGCAGCATAGCTCTAACACAAATGATGTGATTGTCAGGAGTTGGAGATAGTCTAACAGGCTTTTTATTAGATTCCCCCCAACTACACACTTTTTAGCTAAAACAGATATGTCACTTTTTTTTTCCATATTGTATATTTCTCATTTCACAACAGCAAAGATTTCTGTTTACATAGGATATACCTTTACCAAGAGCTTCTAAATTTGATATACCTTATCTTTTGTGCCTTAGGAAGGCATCACATGATTGCAGCATTCTTTAAAAGGCATAAAGTGATTTGCATTAATGCTTCTCTCAGTGAGCTAACTGGGGGGCTATAAATACAGCTCCTGTCTTCAGGATTACTTAGCAATTTTGCTGCTCTGAAGGGGAAAAATAAAAGCAGAGGAAAGGATAATCTTCACCATCAGATGGAAAGGGGGAGAGATTGTAAATCATCCAAAAACTAATGATGAATCTGTTACTTCCTTTAAAAAGCAACAATTTATAAAAGCTAAATTCTGCAGTCTTCAACACTTGAACATTTCCATTGCATGGGTTTAGAATAAATTACCGATTGTCCACTACAACAAATATTAACTTTGACAGATTTTACTTCTAGGGAGACCAAATTTTTTTTTTAGCTGAATTATAATAGCAATACCAGTTTCCATTTCTTTGGTCCCTTCCATCTTCATACTTTCCTTTAAAGTACCTCAAGTATCAGATACCAAATATCAAGTATTAATTAGATATACAGCCACATTTTAAGGATGAATAAATTAAGATTCCACCTCAAGGGGATGGGAAAAGTCTGGGGCATAACAAACCGCAGAGCATGGTAAACAAGAAGAGGTGATTAGCTATTCTGAACACCTAAGCATTTGCTCAGCCTTTTATAAGCCAAAGAAGACCAAGTTCCCCAAACAATGTAATATTTAAAAATTTATGGATCTATTTAAATACAACCACGGTGTATTTGTACAGTCATTTACTTAAAAAACAGCCACAAACTTTAGCTGGCTGAAGTATCTTTTTTGAATTCACATCTCTTCTCCTCAGCCAAAGCAATGACTTAGCTCCTGCATTAAATTTACTTTTCACTTCACACAGCCATTATACAAGCTCAAAAACTGGCTTTCTTCCAAACTCTTAACTAACACCATGTCAAAAACTGTTCAATAGAATTGCTCTCTCATGACATCCAGCAGTCAGGATTTTAGACTCTAGTTACACATTTCCACTTCACTGACCATTCCTACCTGAAGAAAATACTACAGTTCTGAGATACAATTATACAACAGATAGAGTAGGTAAATTAAATTAAATTAAATTAAGTCCCATTTTTACTTATTTGGTATCAGACAAATAGAGAAGAGAAGGGCCTACTCTTGTTACATCCAATTTCTTTTTACCCCTACAATAAATCCTGTTTCCATTCATCCATATCTGGTTGGTTTGGTAAAACAAACAAGCCATAGGTAAACTTCTGTTCAGCTGTTTAAGGCCACTCTCCTCTTTTTTACACACATGCTACAAATCCAAGATGAAATAGGTGCTGATAGGAAGACTCATTTCTGAGAATTTTCTCTTTTCCCTCCCCTATTAGCCTCCCAAGTCTCTGTAAAGGGTTAGAAAGATCAGCTTCAACATTTCAAAAATTTTAGCAGCAAATATTCCTTGCTGACAAATAACAAAGGAGCCACCAGGGCAAATTTCCTTTTTTTATGTCTTTGCAAGCTGGATCACCTTGCTAGGATAAGCAGATGCTTATTTCACCTACCCTTAAAGCTGACTGAGCTCTTTATATGTTTTATGTGTCTCTGGTAGGCAGCACCTTGGAGAGCCAGCACGAGCCAATCACACTCTGTGCTTATTTCCATTGGGATTTCTCTCCCAATATATTCTAATTATGCCCAAAACATTTATACAACAGCTTCCATTTTAAAAAAAGAACTCACAAGCCATAGCATACCATAGAGCAGATTCACTTCACCTACACCAGGCACACAGAGAAGCTTGACAGCTTTCAATTCTATCACAATGCACATTTTCAGGATTTCTGTGAATGAAAAAGGTATGCCCACCTAACACTTGAGAGAGAAATTAGATAGTAAATTAGGCTATAACTGTATAATACAGGGTGATATTCTGACTATAAGGACTAAAACCTACCAAGGGTGTAAAATCTGTCAAACGGATATTAAATGTCCATCAGCTTAAGCAGTATTGATTTTACATCTTATTAACAGTAGCTTTCACAGAGTAGCATTCCTCATGAGGGTTGCTATAAGGCTTGGGGTTTTTAAAATTTTCTTTGTTTAAAGAAATTGGAACTCCTCATAAGACATTTAATAGCAAAAGATCGAACTTTTTCCAGTCAAGTATGAACATTTTGATTTATAATAAAATATGCTCCACAATAATTAGTAGGCCAGCGTACATAAGTCTCTATTTTAAAACCCTAAGAAGTATCTCTGGAAACCACATTAATTGTTTTCAGCAAAGTTCCCTTCCTAATATGACAGGTGAGAGAGGATTATCGCCAGTGCCTCTGTGCTGCATGGTTCAGGTTTAACTGTGGTGTGCACTAGAGGCAGCACTTTCCCTGGGTTTCCTAGGAGCTCTAGATGGTTTAGAGGAGAGCTGGGAAAAGTTTGGAGTGATATGGCTCAAGGTTTTCACCTCTATTTACTTGGCAGATATTGGAATTGCAAGGAAAGTGTCTGAAATAAAAGTTTACAAGGTCAGGGGAGCCAGACATATGCAATATATGCAATAAAAAAAGATTTCTGCAGTTGCGTTTTCTTCCATACATGGCTGGTCACAGGCAGACAAGCTCATGCCAGAGTTGCAAGCAATACCTAAATATTCAGGCTTTCAAAGTTCAAGCAGAATATCATACACTGAGCAACTCAGAGACCTTGGCAGAAGAAAATCAAAACCAAGTCACAGGAGGACTAAGAGTGTGGTTTGACAAGAGATTATTCTTTAGATGTGTCATACTCTGTCTGTGCCACATACTGTAATGCTATGCAGAGACACCCAAACTAACCTGAGCATGCCAGCTAATAAATTAGCTGAAGTGCCTTAATTACTTCTCCACCCAAGTTCATGAATTCTTTTGAGAAGGATCTTGCTGAAATGGTAAGTATGGGCATCTCCACATGACATTTAATTACACCCCAAAGATTTAGAGCAGTAGGTAGTTTTGGCAGATTTCAGATTTTAAGAAAAATGAAGAAAAAATAGGCCCTTTGACTTTTGTAACTAACTGCCTGCCCACTGCATCAAATCACACTCTATATGAGAAGTCAGTTAGTATTTTTTTTTTTATTTATTTGAGAAATGCGGTTTTGGTAATTAAGTAAAAGTGCACATGTGGCATCAAGGAATTTTTATTGTGCTTGAGAAAGAAGCCAGGCTAATACAGCCATAGAAATTGAACCACTCCATTAAAGCAGAGACAGGTATAGCATGGATAGCTGAAGTGCAAGCTGCCTCCACAGCTCTGACAGCCAAATTACCTCAGTCATGGCCACGGGGGATGGATTGAGCCATGAGGGTAGCACTGCACCTCTCCAGCCATCCAAAACCTGACCTTACTGAGTCAGGGAGTGCCAGCTGCATGGCAAGGGCAGCTGCCCACAAGTCATCAGACAGACCCATCACCTGAACACAAAGAGCCAAAGAGATGACAGATAGTAACACATTTTTTGTCATAATAACCAGAGAAAAAGAAGATTTTTCATGACATTACTAATCTTGTGAACCCTTTTGTTTCATTATTTTAGCAGACAGTAAGAGAGATGCTGGCCCCCAGTTTTATAGTTTATTGATGATAGGGTAGGCCAGAAAAGCCCTGGTTTGGTTTTAATCTAGAGGAGAAAAAACCCAGTATTGAGATAAAGAAGAATCCTTGAGAAGGTTATCAAGAAGGGAGAGCCAGGCTCTTTACTGTGGTACTGGATATGAGACAATGGATATAATTTGGAAAAACAAAGAGTTTCAGACTGGGTGTAAAGAACATTTTTTTGTCATGAAGGTGGCCAAGCAGTGAAATAGGCTGCCCAGAGAGGTTGTGCCATTTCCCTTCTTCCAGGTTTTCAAGATCATATCAATTAAGCTCTGGACAACCTGGTTTGTTCTCACAGCTGACCCTGAGCTGAGCTGGAATTTGAACTAGAGACCCTGTGAGGTTCCTTCCAATGTGATTTATCTTATGATCCTCAGATCTGCCAAAAATAACCCAGAGATAATTATAGAAAAACAATCCATGCATAGGAAAGATCAATGAATAATTCAGTCAAAGGGGAGAGGGCATGTATAAAACAGAGAGGAAAGACTAACACATAACTCTTTCAGATGCATTTGGAGACATATTAACTTTGTATTTGCAATGTATAAAGGTTTCTATTTGGAGAAGAAATGCTACCATATTCCTGAAGAAAACAAAATTAAAGTACTTTCTTATCAAAATTGTCCCACTACAATACAAAGTAGAGTGTTTATGATGAGTATTATTTTTATCAAGATATTTTTTACTCCTTTCACAGGAGAGCAGCATTTATTTTATTTCAGGGAAAACTGACTAAACTAAAATGACAGCAGAAGTCTTCACCCTATGTCAGCAAGGAGTAAAATCTAGGAAGACTCTTCCTTTCATTGCTTAAAAGTGTAGTAGCTATTCTCTCCTCCCCCTCCCC
>WEIU01010561.1:676-15817 GCA_013389925.1 Aegithalos caudatus | reverse complement strand
ATATTCACCAGCTTGCTTTCTCTCCTTTTATCTCTCTCAGACAGTGGGTAAAAGGCAAGTTGCACATTGTAGTCCTGTGATTCATCTCAAATGCAAAACTACCCTTTTAGTATGACATGTGGTGTTAATCACCATCTTCCTGTTACTTGATGTCAGAATTGGCAATTTTCTACCATCTTCACTGGGAGGCCACGTGTACATCATTTCCCATTTCTTTGCTGCATCCAAGTCCGGGTAGCAAATGCAATTAAACCCATCTATTTCAATAGGGGTTTTGTTTTTTTCTTTTTTATATATTCAGAACCTGCTTCGTGTTTAGACAGTGTTAGATTAAACTACTCTCAATCCCAGTGGATATAAATCAACATATCTTTTAATACATGGGGTTTCTGTTTGTTTTTCTTCATCCATGACAGTGTACTCCTCTAAGCTATTTATTTGTATGAGGGAAAAGCCAAGTACATTTTTCCACCCCTGCCAGTAAACTGATTGTTCTTTGGCTCAAGCTGCCCAATTTATTCCAGACTAGAGAAGGGAAGTTACTTGTCCTCAACAGCTTGGCACTGTTCTGAAATGTTAAACAGATGCTTGTGTTTTACACCCAATTCATAACTACTTATCAGTGGTGGATTTAAAGATTTTATACATTAACTCTTCTTGACTCCCAGGGGTCAAGATGTGCATTAAAACATCTCGTTTGTTTCTCTGCTGTGTTTGTGCTTTGTGTTAATTCTATTGGAAAGCTTTGTTTAGCTCAAGTTGCAGCGTTAGGATTTGCACAATTCTTGGAGCAGGTACCTAAGCTTTCACAGACAATTCCACTGCTAAACTCCTTGTGTGAGTTCTCACCAGGAAGAAAACTCAAGGAGAGCTGTGAAAACTACAAACAAGTAACTGAATATGTAATGAATTTGTAAAGGAAAATGTTTAGTTCTTGGACAACTGTCTATGAAAGATTCCCTTTTGCAATTCTACAGCTAATACATATCAATCTCCCTGTAGCACCAGGGGTAAATGCAAAACCTGTTTTGAGTTCATAAAGACTTTCTTAAAATGAACCCTAACTTCTACAAGTGTGTGATGTTAGGAATGGTCTTTTTGCCATCCATTCACTCATTCCCAAATAACACAACTTTGGAACCACCTCACTGCACCCTCCACACCTACACCATGAATTTTAACCAACTTACATACCATTCACTCAAAATGAATAATAAATAAAATAGCTGCCCCACACTGGAACATTTCAGCCTAGAAAGTGATAAATTTACACAACACAGAAAAATATGAACATGGAAAAGATTTACATAAATACTAATGCACAGCTACTGTAGTAAAGCATCCAGCACAGCACACAATAGAAAAGATGTTTTCATTTATCAGGGTTAGGTCACAATCCCAATTGTTACAGAAGTCACCTCATATAGAGAAGCTAATGTGGGAAATTTAGATTGTGGATATTGTTGATAATCAAGGAGCAGAGCAAAAAGATAATATGAAGGAGACTGTGGAGAAAAAGGAAGGCACTAATAAAAAATGGTATAGCACAGCCAGAAGGAACAGAACATAAGCGTTATTTGAATAGGACAAAAATTATATGCTTGGTAATAAAATTTCACTAATTTCTAACAAAATAACTCTAGTTAAAAAATAAATATAATTCTGTAGAAAAAAACACTTTTAAATTTAGTGATAACATTATATAGTATTATCCCTAATAATAAAACATGTGATTTTAATAAGAACCAAAATGAAAGAGTGTTCTCAGATAAATATGGATTTTTTTTCCATGATTTCACACTAAACCTACTCAGCAAAATGAATCATGGAAGGTCAATTTACAAAGAATAATTAAGGTAAAAAAAAATTATAATATCCAATGAAAATACATCATCACAAGTAACAGAAAAATATTCACTGTTCTGGAAATATACAAATGCATTTTGGAACCACCAGAAGGTAGAGAGTATCTTTTATTTGGAAAGCTAAGAAGACTAAGACTGCACTGTCTGGCTTAGATGCACATAGTATGATCAAGGGATGATTTTGCACGGGTCTATAAGACTTTAAGCAATAGGAGGAATAAGGTCACCAGTGCTATTCTCTATGTAAAAATACAAGCAGAGTGTATCACTTGAAATGATTGGTTAGTGAGTTACAACAAAGACAGGTTTTTCATTCAACCAGTCTAGGCCCTAGAATTCGCTGACACAGGACGAGGCAATCAAGATAGAAATAAATTTTATACTGGCTGACCACACTTTGCACATTTGTTACCCCCTCCATCCTGGCCTTAATAAACAAGTAGAAAAAAAAATATGTTAAAGATGGAAAAACCCTGTTGCTGTTACATAAATAATTTGGGTTTGAGGTCCCATTCACCATTTTTATTGTCCAACTATGTGCCACATAACAGAACAGCCTATGGTGTTCCTTTTGTGCTAAAATTCAATCCAGAAGCCTTAACACCCATGCACAAAAAATGTTCCAACACAAAATTTTCTGTGTTGATTTACTGAAGATGTGTTAGCCTTGTGACTAATCCTGGTTTTTTGAACTCTGCTGTCCAGTAGGGCTTCTGAAAAGCCACTGCCAAATTTCATTACTGCTATTTTAATGTCTTTACATAGAAGCATGTTCTCCTATGTTATAGTGTCAAATGAGTTATGAAAATAAGTAAAAATCATGTTCGTACAAGTTGATCTCTACATTTCAGTGTAGGCAATGTGTTCCAACAAGATACACTGGACAAGGAATTATAGTAATTATGTTTTTTAGGAGTTTCATTCATACAACACCTTTTTTAAAATGTGTCTGCATACTGTTAATTGTACATTGAAAAAAACACATTGAAAATATATGTTTATAGAGAAGTAGCAAACTAAATATTAAATCCAAAACCAAAAGGCTTACATCTATTTTGTATGCCAATACCTTCAAACGTTTATATTTATTGTTCCAAAAATATTATTTATAATGTCAGAAAAGGCTGTCTGAATCCAGGACTCTAAAACTTGCTTTAGCACTTGAATTTAGTCACAATTAAATTCAGCAAACTGAATCATGCACCATGTTTCCAGCAATCGCACTATTTCAAAAATCTAAACCACACAGAATTAATATTTTTATTCAGTTCTCTAGCTTACCTGCCTCTACCTGCAAGTAAACCATACCTCACTTTCACTTATCTCACTTTCAACATAGCCAGGATAAAATTGCCTCAGCATTAAGAAGCAGAAAACCAATTCCCATATTCGAGGAAATTGTAATTTGGAAAGATAATGAATCAGGGGTATCCTGATTATCAAAACCCTGAATAATTTCACAACTGTAGGTCACAGCTAGATCAGGCAGTGTCCTGGTTGGACTGCAATTTGTTTACCTCTGGCTTTCCCCTTTCATAGTTTTGTCTAAATTGGGTCCTTACCCAGGTGAAGCCACACTGGTTTTTTAAGCTGTCCTTGGTCCCTCTCTGCTGCCAGTTGTTTCCTGACCTATGTCAAGCCCTGTGATATCCCACCCATACTTACATCACCTGGTACTCCACCACAA
Source organism: Aegithalos caudatus (assembly GCA_013389925.1). Lineage (NCBI taxonomy): Eukaryota > Metazoa > Chordata > Aves > Passeriformes > Aegithalidae > Aegithalos > Aegithalos caudatus. The sequence continues at coordinate 12,265 of WEIU01010561.1, read as the reverse complement.
GCAGCAATATTGGGAATGCTGACCCATGAAGAACACCATATGCTGCAGATGTTCCTGAGTGCCCTGATGTCTGACCCACCTTACACTGAGCCAGATGCCATGGTAATTAAAAGCTGGATACCATCCAGAGGCTACTGGACAGCACACTTCCAAAATTCTTCAATATGTAGAGATACAATAATTTTATCAATAATTCACTCATTAGGAAATTAAAAAAAAAAAACTTAATGAGAGTTATAGCAACATAAACAAATATAATTTAAGATGTGCTTTTATAGGCAGAACTATGGGTTGTTGGTTTCATTAATGTTCAGAGATTCTTGAACCAACTATAGTGCAGAGAACAGTCGTGAAGATGCATTTATTTTCACTCATATTTTACTCATTGAATTCCATCTTTTTTTGCCAATAAGAAAGTTTAAAAATAATTATCACCACCAGTGTGAACATTTATGCTTCATTGCACAAACATTTGTGCTAAACAAACCTCAAAGGGGTATGTCCTTTACCAAAGCAATCTCATTAAAAAATTTAAATGCATATTCAAAGGAAAACCTTCCCTAGTATTTCTCCTTTAGCTCTGGGAGCACAGAAGATACATTATCCACAACTTTCAGTCAAGCATTTTTATGACCATCAAATTAAATGAAAAATATTGTCAAGTGAAAGATCCTGTACAGCAGCTCACAGTTCTGACAAAAGTGCAATACACTAGCCAATAATTTTTTTTTTTATTCTTACAAAAATCAAGACATAGCTTCTTTGCATGCTCTAGAGAAAATATGCTTATTGATTATCAGTACATCTCCCTGAAGATTAAAATTACTGAATGTTTCTTCATCACAGAACATTTTCATCTTCAAAACCTCAATAGATATCATCAAAATGGGTGTGCTTACAAACAATGTTTCTTTCTCTCTGAAGACAGGAAACCTGTAGCAAATCTATAGAGGATATTTCCATTTAATGTCATTAGATGAATGTGCCCATCCTTTGTCACACATCAACATTAGAGCCAGGCTTTTAATACCATTCTAGTCTATGTGTTTGGACACAGTCACAGCAAAAGAAACATGATCATGGATCCTTGGACTAATCTTGATTTTACTGCTTATTTCACCTCTATTCATTGCACAAACATTATAGTAAGAGGAACCTTCAGATGAAACTGTCACCTAGATTACCTTAGTAAGTAACTGAACTTGAATCTCTTTTACGATTTCTATAGAAACACTAAGTGATTTTTCAAAACTAAAAGTTATTTGTTTAAAGAAACACAAGAGGAAAAGGGTAAGAAAAATGCATAGGACCTACAGGCAAGATTTTCTTGCAAGTTTTGAGAGGCCCACTTATTCTAAGTATCTACCATAATTGGGAACAGATGAAATGGCTGTCCATAAGCCTTTGTCTTAACCTGAATTAATCAGTGTGCATTCCTCTGAGCTCACAGGCACTGTTTCATTCTCTGCAAAGTTTCTTTGTCTGGTCTGGGAATTTGGAGCCTGTCCAATCTGATTAGTTCATCAATAAAGGTATAGAGGACAAAAGTACTCTTCTACAAAAGAGTTTGCTATTCATTCAGCAGCCTCGTTTATGTTACTATCATTGACACCTTCATGCAGGTCTCCCTTAGGACCGATTTACTGTTTTACTTCTGAGAGTGTGAAAAAGAAATAAAATCAGTCATGCACCAGTAATATCAGTTAGAAATAAACACAACATGTCCCACTATGGCCATAAGCTACTCAGAAAAGATATGGGCAGAGAAAAGTGAGTATTGTACTGTCAGTTTTCTGAAGAAGGAAACATCCCATTGGAGTCACCCAAGGGCCCTCTCTGGAGCCAACACCCTGCCACTGCCATTTATTTCTCTGTGGCTCAGGGCACAGGCATAAGCACAGAGGAGATAAGTGCAGTTGTGATATGAGCTGCTCAGATATGGTGGGAACAGAAACCAGGTAATTACCCTAGGCAGAGACATTTGCCTGGACAGAAAGTAATATCTTCCCTAATACGCAGTAGGATCTGTTAAAGAGAACATTAACTAAATATAATAATAATTAATATCCCTTTGGACTAAAAGACAAATTTAATAATTTAGTAAGGGGCATAAGTCTGCCTAGAAAGAACAAAATAATAGAGCATCAACTTTCCAATGTTAACACTGAAATTTGGCTATGCAAAATTTACACTACAATCTAAAACTGCAGTCATAACTATAAAGAACAGCCTTTCAGCACTTTTTGGATCACAATCCACATGTGCAGATGAGGTCATGCCAGCCCTATGGTTTGTGGCAAGAGCATGACAGTAACCAGGACAACAGCACAAATGCTTCCTGCAAATTCCTCTTGTCAGAGTATAGGGAACATGGTGGCCAGCATATTCTTTCCTCCAGATAAAGCCCTGTCATCCATCTCAACACAAGTTCTCATTAAGACTGAAGCTTGTCTCAGCTAATCAACATTAATTCTTGCTTTATCGTGCCCAGTTTTAGTCAGCTGGTGCATAGTTAGGGGCTCAAATTGGGGAGCAAAGAATCCAGAAGTTGTACATCAACACTCAACAGAAGCAAATCTAAAATTCCTTGTGGGAAATTGCACAGGGTAGAAATATTTCTATGGGAATGGCCCTACAAGTGTATTGCCCTACCACTGAAACTCTTCTGCTGCATTACATTGTATAGACAAGAGCACTTAAGCATACATATTTATTCCTCTTTCTCTTAGATCTAAGTGCAGTTTAGTCCTCCAAGTTTGTGGATTAGTATTGAATTTGAAATTCAATGCCTTCTTTAGGAAAGGAAGAACAATTCTTTCTTATTAACCATTCTTGAACTCGAGCAACTCCAGCAGAACCTGAATACATTTCTGAACTTTGAAACAGTTTTCATTAAATTTCAGTGCACCTCTGCTCTTATTGCTTTCTAGGCAGTTGAATGCTTATTTGTACAAAACCTTCTGAGTTATGTTCGTCATTACTTTCAGGTTCAGGGCTGCTTTAGTTTCCCTGACAGCAACAGAATGAGTTTATTCTCCACATTCATTTGTTTTCCCATTAATAAATTTCTCAGGTCACATAAGTTCATTTCAAAGAGGTGTCTTCATTTCCTAAGTGCCATAACATGCCAGTCATCCAGATGTGTGATGGTCTTCAGCTTCCTAATTCTCCTTCGGCTGCCCCAGGACACATTTCCCTTGGCACTGACCCACAGGTCCAATCCAAACCTTCCTGATGCTTTTTTTCTTTACAGCACCCTTTAGATGAACTGTATTATCTAACCTGCACTTCTTGGTACAAAAATTCACACTCAAGAAAACGTGTTTCTGCCTATTCTGGTCATTATCAAATGCAAACTAATTCTTCTCTTTTGAAGACAGTTACAATAAAAATAATTTTAATATTTTTTAAAATACTGTTGCTGCTATCTATTGCTTAATAAACTCCAAAATCATGACAACTTTTTTTAAGCAGAAGGGCTGCAAAATCCACCCACCCAAAATTTGCCACAGGTATGTGCACTAAAACAGACACCATAAATTTAGGATTCAGTTCTTACTAAGATTTCTATATTTTTTCAAGTCACTCTGATAGTTTAGACAGAGTGAACAAAATACCAACCTTCAATTCCTTCTATAAAATCAGTTCCCTTTGTATTGATCAAATTTCTCCATCAATAGCTAATTATTTCATATTACAAAATCTCACAACTAACCTTACAATTTTTTTCTGAGAATCCACATTTTCTTGAGTGCTAAGCTCCATCTAAGCCACTTCAGAATTTTTTGCCCTATGTTTTTGAGAACTTTCCAAATTTCTCAAGAGTGTCTGTGTTCTCATGATAGGTTTTATGGAAGAAATCTTATTTACATTTTATCGTATGATGAAGAGAGAAATTTGAGGTTACCTAAGAGACACAGGGCATCCTCTGGGGAATCTTACTGCTGCCATTAAACCTGCAGAGCCGTACTTTTCTGCTCCTTTATTTAAAGATCAAATAAACTTTTAAATAAAAAGAAGTTTTGGGTATGGACCATTGCAAGCTTGCCAGCTATTAGATAATTATATCTTTGCAGTTTCTGCCCTAATGGTGGATTTGGAGAGAAGTTACTCAGTTATAAACAATCAGAGAAGTTGATGTTAAAGCAGAAATAGAGTGGAGTTGCACCTATTTATCCAAGAAAGCTGTTGCTTATTTTAATGTTGTAGTCTTCCCTCATACTTTTCTGCTGCATTGTGATTAAATTAAAAGGCCCAACAGGCAGAGAAAATGTGGGAAGTTATTGCACTGATATAACCTAGTCTGGGAATTGAAAAAGGCTAAGACTTCCTTAACATGCTCACAGCTTTCATAAGAAAATAATCTACAGTTCCTTCTGTAATGACAATTAGCAAATCAAGTAGTCATTAGTGGTGGGAAAGTGCTTACAACAGGTCAAATCCATATTCTTTTTTATAGTCATTAAAAATTAATTTAAAAATACTTAGAATTCAAAAACGTTTTAACAAAGTATATTTTGTTGCTACTTGTAATTATTTATCAAATTTATCAAAGAATCCTGGGTTTAAATGTGTGAATTTCAGTTTTTCTATAGACTTCATGCAGATTAAGGACCACAGATGTTTAAGACTACAAAAATAGTCAAATGTCAGAAAGGATTTGAAGAAATTTAACTTCTAGAAGTTAAATGTATTGGGAATTCTCAAAGAAAACAAAATTTGCTGATAGACATCTTAGAGAATCAACTGCCCCCTCCTCTCTCTTTTCCACACACTCTTCCATAATGTATCCAAATTGTACAATTTCTAACTTATATCAGCTTAACTATTTTGTGCTGTTGATTAACTCTGCATGCACATTCTTTTATTATGATCTTTTAAAAGTTCCAATGCTGTCAACCATTTAACTAAGCTAAATTAAATAAAAGTACATGGGAAAAAGCCAGCCTGCCTCCATTAATGTTTTTGAAGGATACTCAATCTATTAACAAATTTGCAAACATTTTAAACTAACAAGGGCACATGCTTTTTTAGTCATTAATAGAATCAACTTTCTTTCCTTGCATTAAAGATCATTAGACACCTGTCAGACTGAATTTCCTTCTGCTTATTGCTTAAACTGGCTCTCTAGTTACTGCTGAAGAGCTCCACTAACAATCCTTAATACTGTCAGCCTTATTTTAGATTTCATAACAAAAAGTTTTAATTTTTAGATTCTGAAATGTAAAGATGCACCAAATATCTTTTCTATTCACAGGTTCAAAATATGAATTATTAACACCTGTGTCAAAAGATTGAGCATATGGACAATTATAAATAAAAATATTTTAAACTTATATATTTTACATGCACTTAGTCTTCCCTTAGCAACTGGTGTACTTAGAAATGTGTGCATTAATATTTTACCTCCATTACTCTGAACCATGTGGCACTGGCTGGATGCAGGCTTTCTCCAGATCATACACTGGCCATCACTGCCAGTAGGCATAACTACAGTTAACACAAATGGGCTTTTTGTCACCATAACTACTATAGATTCACTATTTATCCTTTACCTGAAGCACTGAACAGATTACAGGGAGAGGGCAATAAGGAATCTCTTAGGACAGCCAACAGCCAGTGCAGCATATAGATCAACAGTAAATCATCATTCCTTATCATGTGTATATATCCAACCACAATTCTATCTGTAAGGTACAGCTGGGACCTTTAAAAAGTCCCACACCTTAACTGTACAACATTTTCTGAAGAGATCATTTGAGATAATCTGAGCTAGATTTGTCAGAGTAAAGTCACAGAATCTAAATGTGCCAGAGCCAAGCTCCAAGCTCAGAACCCCTCATTCCTTCATACAGTAGATTCTGCAGAACTATGCTGGTTCCTTTTATTCCTTCCTTTGCAGACCCCACATTTGTAGAGATGTCTATGTGCAAAAACTCACAAGACTTTAAAGACCCTCCCACATGTTCCTTACTATCCCCTACTTTTCATAAAAAGAGAGAAACAGACATTTCACCTAGTGATTAATTCCCTGCTACAGGGGAGCTAAAGATGGTTTCTAAGTGATATTGTTCGTGTACAAAGACTGTCTCAGAACACTCTGCTTCTGTGAGAACACATTCAGCAATACACCCATCAGAATGATTGCAAAACCTCTTTGCTTTACTCTTATTTTCTCCCAGAGAGCACAGCCATGTCAGGGGTTTTGAAGTCTGGGACAACTACAGATCACTTCAGTGATCCCCTATCAGTACACCATTACACTGGTTAATTGCTGTGATAGAGATTTTGGCAATAGCAAGTAGAACTTTTAAGAGTTTTCTTGTAAAATAATCTCATTTTACAGCTGTCATGGTTTAACCCCAGCTAGCAGCCAAGCCCCATGGAGTGACACTCACTGCCCCACCAGTGGGATCAGGGAGAGAATTGGAAGGGTAAAAACCAGAAGACTGAGACAAAGATAGTTTGATAGAGAAAATAAAATCTGCACACACAGGCAAAGCAAAACAAAGAATAAATTTACTAGTGCCCACAGGTAGGCAGGCGTTCAGCATCTCCAGGAGGGCAGGGCCCAATCACACAGAAGACAAATGCCATCACTTCAATGTTCCCTCCTTCCTCCTTCTTCCCCTCAGCTTTATCTACAGAGCATGATGTTACATCGTCTGGAATGTCCCCTTGGGTCACCTGTGCTGGCTGTGTCTCCTCCCACCCTCCCAAGCACTCCCAGCTCCTCACCAGCATGGCAGTACAAAAAGCAGAAAGGATTTGGCTCTGTGTAAGCCCAGCTCAGCAACAACAAAACCATCTCTCTATTATCATCACTGTTCAGGAGGAAACTGAAACACGGCCCCATACCAGCCACTGTGAAGTAAATTAACTCTACCCCAGCCAAAACCAGAAGAACAATGTAGCTTGAAGTCCTCAAAAGCCCATGAACCCATAATAATTATTTATTCAATAATTTAGCAACCGTTTTGCAGTTCTGTGTCATTTTTCCCATATAACAACCTTCTGAATCAATATGCTATTAGAGTGTCAAAAATAGTTTAAGGATCAATGAGCTATAAAACTCACATTGCTGCAAAATCTTTATTTTTCAGTGAACTGTAAGCTGGTCCTTTGCTTCACTTGTTTTATTTCTTTTCCTTCTACCTTAGGCCTTCCTCTGATATGCCAGTCTCTCATGGTCCACAACAGACAGGAGTCTCTATGACAGGTATAACAGATGAATTTGATAATCATTTGCTCTTCACTGCTTGCCAGCTATTTACATCCCCATCCTGATTCTTCCCCCAGCTTTTTTAAAAGTGCCATTAGTTAATATTTGAAAAGGCACCTTGCTTTCAAGCCTAGGCCTTAATCAACAGACTGTACCTCAAAAAAGGGGGGAAAAGGGCTTCTGTTATTTCAGACATATTTAACAGGGCTGACAGAGATACCTGTTCATTGCTACAGGCTCTGCCATTCTGAGGAACGCTGTGCAATGCTGCAAGATAGGAATAAGAGTTGTGGAGGAGAATATTGCCATGGAAATGCTTACAAATGCCTTCATTTCTGAGTCACACTACCACAGGGAGTTTCTGGCTTGCTGGGAATGACTCAAGTGTTTACTGCCCAGTTGCAAATTATATCCCAATTAGGTCTGGATTCTGAAAGTATCCTCTTTTCTTGTAATTTTCTCTCAAGATGAGCTCTACAGCTCCTCCTCATGGAGCTAGTGTGTTTATTGGTTTTATTATTCTCTTCTCTTCTCTAAACACATCCAATGGATGTCACAGCTCCAAATATAGATTGTTAGACTAAAAGCTTTTGCCCAAACACCTTCTGATACTAAAAGGTATCTAAAAAAAAATCTTTTTTTTTTTTTCAGAAATGCTCCCTGCTCCTCAGCTCCAACATATTTATATGACCCTCTTGAGAAACTATCATTTACTTTCAATATATATCTCAATCACAGGGCAAAGGTGTGCAGCTCCACTTACTTCCATTATCCCTCCAATACAAATTCATCCTTTGTTAGGGCATAAATTACTAGGTGGCATTTGAGAGTTATTTCTGCTTCTGTGCAGAAAGATTCTCCAAACCTAATGCACACTTTTTGTATTTCCTCATCTAATACGCTACTGATTTCTTGGTCTTTCTGAATGGTTCAGTCTCAATGGTTACTAAGTATCAAATTTTAGTCTTATCAAATGGATCTTTGTTTTCAAGTCTGAAATCTAGAATTTCTAATAGCTATTCCATATTCAAAATGTAATATCCATCAAAATACCTTGAATACTTTAACCCCATCTACTAAGTTCTTTGACTACAAATGCAACAGAGGTCAGTATCTTACTCTTAGCCTTTCCAAATATTTTGTCCTTATCTGCATAGTTTCATGATTTTTTTCAAAGTAAGGTGTATATTCTCTTCACTTTTCAAGAGAGACAATTGGCAAATAACCTCTTATATAATGAAGCAAGAATGACAATATAAAGGTTAATCATTTCCAGTCGCGTGTTGCTGGACAAATTTGCAACTTAACTGTGGCTGTCAAGGGATAATCAGAACTACATTATGAGTTGCCAAGCAGAGCCTACTCAGTCTATCCCTTGGTCAAGCTCTAATAAGTTACATAACTTATTATAGTTCTCTAAGCAACAAAAGAGTGTCAAGTTGAACTACAGCTGCCACCTTTTCAAGATTATTGCAGAAACCCTGCATCTCAATTTATCTCTGCACACTTCACTTCAACTTACCTTCCCTGGATGCTATCAAAACAACTGTAATTGGAAGCACAATAGCTGTCATTAGGAAAGGCAGAACTGCATGTTATTGATCCACCCATGCTTTTGTCCTCTCCCTTCACCGCCAACCTGTCCCCTTCTCTCAGGATGCTGTTGGTGATAAAATACTTGTTCACTTAATTACTTTCATTAATGATGAACCTCAAGCTTCAAAACATGCAACAAAGACAAGACACTAATTAGGTATTGAATTGTCTTTATCAGATTAAGTTCAGTTAATCCATGATTGTTCCCATTTAATTATTTCAGAGAGTACATCTTTTCTCCTTAGAATTACCATCCACTGAAAATAATAATCTTTTAGCCCCAGTATGGTCAGCCATTTTATGATGACACCTTTGGGAGATGTGTAGCAGACATAAAACTGAAATATTTTCAAGCCAATTCAGAAGGGCAACAAGAAATCTCAAGAAATCTGAATCTGCTTCTGATAAAAGGGAAAAAGTCAAAGGCATTAGGAAAAATGCTATTTTTTAAAAATTCAGTAATGTATTATCTGTCTTATAAAATTGTTTAGCACTTACTGATTTATTTTCTGACCTCTGTAGCACTACATCAAAGCTTGTTGGTCTTTACCATGCTGCAAAACTGTGAAACCCTGATGTGTAGATTTCACTGCTATGAAGCTGCTGCCTCCCTTCTTTCCCTTCTTGTGCAGTGTTGCAAAGTTATCTGTGGCACACGTCCTCCTCACAGCACTTTTAATACAACCAAAATGCTCATACTCTCAGAGCAAAGATACTCAGTTTCCAGAAAAAACAGATCGTTCTAAATAACAGCATAGCCTTGTAACAATGGATAAAATGTCTTCCATGAGGAGTAAAAACATTCCCAAAGATCAGAAATATATTTCCTCTAATACTTACCTGCCCACAGAAGTCCCACTACTTCACAGATAATGTTTTCCCTTGAAGGGTAATTCACTGCAGAACTGCTCCCAGCAGAAAGCACAGGTCAGACCAGGCTAAATTATCCATTTTTCAAACCTATATTGTCCTCCAGATCCATCCTTTAAGCCTTGCAGTGTTTAGAAAACCTTGCATCCTCAGGCATAAAACACACACCCTTAAAAACGATGACAAGCCCAGCACTCTGACAAGCCATTTGAAACACTTGGAATTTAGATAAAATTGTGAGGACAGTGAATTCAGCAGCACCACAGAGTACCCACTAGGAAGCTAGACTGGGCTTTAGATCAATCTAAGGGAACTGGATCTAAGCAGTGTGTGGAAGAGCCTCCTGCACCATCTGGCTTGGAGATCATTCCTGGAAAGAGTAAGGATGTGGTTTTGTTCCTACATCTGCTTGCTGCTCTCCTTCACTTGCGCTTTTTTGTCTAATAGTAGCAGAGGAATTATGACCTATGAAGAAGGAATTAGACTAATGGTTCTTTACCATACACAGATTTATGAATTAGCTGCAAGCCTGTCACCTGTTTTACCAAAATTTCCTATCAAATAGACAGCATCAGCCCTTAAAACCCACCGTTTTATAAGACTCTACACAAGTGATATACAATTAATAATCTTGTGCTTATATTGAGGAATTGGAGTGGTTCAAAATACTACATAAACATATTATGTATAATCAAAATCTTAAAAGGAAAAACGTAATCCCCCTTTAAAACCAAGAGATTTATGTTTCTGATGCAATAGTCTCCACAAGAGTAGGAAATAAGTCCCTTCATATAAGAATATGGACCTAAATTACAATGGAAAGAGTTAATAAGGAAAAAACTTGTCATGTCTAACTACAAAACAGTTTTCACAATTAAAGATGAATACACAAGGAAGGTATCAATGAGGAAGACTCTAAATCTCTTAGAATGACATCAGTATTTAAGACTCACCATTATCTTTTTTCTCTGGTAAAAGAACAGCCCAAGTAACTGAGAGGTTGGAATGGAGGAAGCTACCCCCAGTCACAACACTTGTGAACAGCAAGGGTCTCTGTGAGTGCTCTCAGTTCAGGTAACACCACCCAGAGGAGATAAACCACTAGCAAAAACAAAGCTAGTTTCACTTGAATTTCTTAATTTTCCTTGGATTGACAACAAATACATGACCAACTATCAGGTATCAGCTCACTCCAGACCTTTATTTGCATGTCTGCACTTTACCCCACTGAATTACATAGATGGAAAGCCCCCACAATTAATAAATTTCATAGAAGCAAAAATACTTCCCTAGAGAGAAAAATAAAAGGTTAATCAGTTGAAAATGCAACATGGTTCCTGTCATAGACTCATTTAAATGTGGTATGTGTAAGTGCAGTGAAATGAGGCAAATAGAACTTCAATTCCTTACATTGTAATTTTCTTATTAAATGTTTTAGCTGTTCCTATCACGGAAATAGTTCTCTTTTCAGGGGCTGTCCTACTTTAAACATAAATATGCATATGTGGCCCTCTTGAAAACCAATACCACTTCCTTTACCTACATTTGTTGCTATAAACCAACACATCAAGAACTGGCTGAAATTTTATACAAGTTTGATTCTCTTGGAGTTTATTTCTACGATGTCCTTTCATGTATCCTGTTTTATAGTTATATTGGCAATAATTAATGCCCCTTTTTGGCCTGACAACAATAGTGATTCATTAGTGTTCTTAAAATACAGTAACAAAATCACCTCTCATCCACCAACATTTTAGAAAGCTTAATGGATATTTTAATGGGAACAAAAAGAGAAGGTTTGTCAGTAAGCAACAGACATGTTAGAGGATATGCCTTAAAAAGGCTGCCTACAACAGTCTCAGTAAAGCTCCAGAGAGTGAAAAAACCAAACAAAACCAGCT
>WEIU01010560.1:102552-119725 GCA_013389925.1 Aegithalos caudatus | reverse complement strand
TTTGATGTAAACTAAGTGTTCTTTTCCTTTCAGTTGAGTGTTAAGACATGGTCTGTAGGATAAACTTTGAAGCACGTCACATTTTCTGTTTGATCAACAGTAACTAACATCTCTTGGGAGTTTTTGAGAGAGAAAAAAAGAAAGAGAAATTACTTTTGAGGTAGAAAATCTGATAAAATCCAGGGAATTTTAATATATTTCTTAAGGTGGGGCAGGGGGAGAACAACAACTTCATGTATATTCTTTGCATTACATATAATAAATAGTTAGCAGTGTATCTTATATAATATATATAATAACTTATATTTAGTAAGTCATAAACTGTAAATAAATAAAAGTAAATATCAACTAACATACACCATTTTAAAATGCTTTCAAAAACAGAGTTGCTCTCTCCAGACCTCTCAAAAAGAATATTCTTTCAGATCAACTTCCTTAGTTTGAGGCTTCCAAAAATTTCAGGTGGGGTTTAAGTATGTAACTGCTTCTTTATTGTTTTTACCAAAGAAATTGGGAGAGTAAAACATGGGGCCATTTTATTTCCACCATTAGTTGTTCCTTAGTATTCTCAAGTTGGACACTGTAGTTAGTACAAAACTGAAATTTACTATTTCACCTGCTTTTGTCTAGTTTTGTTTATCTTACTAATGTGTGGCAGAGGTGACATTCAGAGTAAAGATGTTGAAAGCTTTCCTCATTGTTTCCCCTGTGATGATGTGGTTAATTCTTCTGCCAAAGGAAGAATAGGACATTTTGAAACATTTGGTACTCTGACCTACAGAATGATCTTTGGGCTATTTGTTAAAGCAACTTAAAATTATGGAAGTTCTTCTGAGTCCTCTGTTTTTGTCTCACTTTCTTCCCTCTATTTTTTTAAGATTTGTAAACTTAGGTAGTTAAAACATTTTTCATTCCTTGCAGAGAAATATTTTCTGTCTTTTTTTGGGTGAAATACCCAAAAGAAAGTATGTCTGAGATGCTGCATCTTGACATGAAGCGTATTTCAGATTAACTTCTCACCTGCCTATAGCCAGGATGTCTTTTGTTTTAGTAAACTAGATCTTTGCTTTTAACAATTATATAGGTATTCTAAATACTTTTATGTTTTTTTTTGTTTTGTTTTATTACTGTTGTCTGTGCTGCTTTTCTACTGACATGTCTTCTGCCAAAAGGCTTTTTCTGGACAGCTCTTCAATAGACACCAGGTTTTTCACAAAGCTTCTCTGTGAGTAGCCAGCAAATATTTAATGAGGCTGTAGCTTAGAGGTGGTGCTTCCCTACCAGAAAATCTTTCAATGGGACAAAATGCTTTATCAGATTTTTCACAGTAAAATTACACTCCTTTCAAAGATAAATTCTCATCCATAGAAAAGCCTCAATGGTACCAGTTTCCCCTTAAATAAACACATGCTATGCCAGCTTCCTCAGGGTAGCTGAACCTGTCTGCTTGTCACCCCTTTGTCTGAGAAATATCTTTACTTTGCCTGGGGAGGTACTGTCTTATTACCATGTTGTTAGACACTGCTGGAAAGAGGGGATACTTATTTAATAGAAATTAGGAAAATTGTATCCTTTCCATTTACCTTCTAAGGCTTGTGTTATATTCAGACATTGGTAGGCTTGCCAAAATATTGATCTGCTTTTGTTCTTCACCTTCATGAGAATGATGTGCCTTTTGAATTCTTTCTCTTATTTCATCAGTTTCCTCTCTCAACAACTTCTTAGGATTTAAAATGGAAACAAAATGTGGGATCTAAATGATTAAACTCTTGATTATGAATCTAAATGTTTTTAATGCTTTTATAACAGAAAAAAGCCGCCCTTAGCAGATACAGGTGAGCAGATACAGGTGTTTGTGGTTAGGTATTTATGTTTATATGTCTATGTCTAACATCAGTCTTTTGCATGTTGTTAAAAGGGAGAAAAGGTCATCTTGAGTCATCCATCAGATGCAAAAGACAGGCAACTGATTTGCCATTCTCCAAATATATGGAGCCTGCCTTTTAAGGAGTGTTCGTAAGGGTACCAGTATGTGTAAATGAATGACTGAAAGCTATTTTTCCTAACTCCAGGACTCTCTGAGAACTGCAAGATGGATTCTTCTGAACAAATAGAAGGGCAGAAAGGATAATATTTCAGTAGGGTGAGTGGGCATTATCATCTACCTCCAGAGACTTGGAACAGAGTAGCTAGTTTTCCTGCTGGGGCAGGGGCAGTCAGTACTTCTGAAAAAGCGTTTTGACTCTTTTTGTTAGAAGGTAAGTATCATGTTGGTAGAGAAGGTTGTCTAGGGTGTTGGCAGCACAGACAGAACACGTGCTGTGTCATTGTGTTCTTCTCTCCTCCCTGGACACCACTGTTTTAAATATATTATGGGGAAAAGGGAAAATTTTACATTACAAGTGTATACAGAATTCTTCCTCTAAAATAGGTGTTGGTGGTGTGATTCATTCTGCTTGACACAGATAGGTGGAGGGAAGTGTCATTTGTTGCAAGGAGAAACAGGTTCAAGCCAAAAATTCAAAATTGGTCCTGCCTTCCTCTGAACACATTTTACCTTTTCTTTCTAGCAGCACATTCCAGTAAATGCTAAAATCAGTCCTGAGTTTTACCTAGGCATATGATAGTCAAATGAGAACTTGCTAAAGATCTACGGGTTACCTCATAAACTCCTTGATGCAGAATTACAGCAAATGTGGGGCATACAAAAGGAATTGTCTGCTAATAGTGGTTAAAAAAAAGCAGAGCCTAGGTCTTGCAGAAAATGTATTTCTCAACTTCTGTACAAATTATCCATGATTTTTAGGAGGAACAAGGAAACCAAGTACTGCCAAAACCTGACTAAAGGTGAACAACAAATTTCACAAAAAGTACTGTTTTGTTATTTGCTGTTAACAATTAGCATAACAAACCATAAATCTTCTTCCATTGAGGGAAATTATTTGTCTTTGCAATTTTTAGTGTTCAGTGATTATCCCAAAATACTCAGTGCTTTCATTCCATGGGCAAAAGCACAAAGGTACACAAGCACACTCTGCAATGTTAACTTGGCAGCCGGATCTCTTGTGCTGGTTTTGGTCTTGTGGCACAACAGGAGTGCACTCTGACCTGGGAGCAACCACAGGTCAAGACATCCTCTCTTTGCACAGAGCAAATATGCCCATGACTGGAATCCTGGGGACAGTGGAGTTGATCCAGCATCTATCCCATGAGGCAGACTGATAGGCACACTTGTGACATATTGCACTGCTTTCCTCCCCAGCTGGGCTCTTCTGAGGCTCAGCAGCACAGACAGACTTTGCATGTCCCTTTCTGTGCTGGCTGTGCTGTACAACAGCCAGAAGAGCTGTGGAAGGAGTGGAGAAAAGCCCTCTCCAGATTCTTTCTGAACAGCACTGTAAGATTGTTACCAGAGCTGCAGATAAACACAGGCCTGTAATGACAGCTGTGAGCTGCTTGGATAAACACCTCTCTGTAATCTCCTTGTTTTTTGTTAGCTTTACAGATAAATCTGTAGACCTTCTCAGTAAGGTAGTTAGGACTCAGCCAGCAGAGTTGGTGTGGGACTTGAGTTGAATGCCACAGGTTGAGATGGGTGTTGGGTAACTGTATGACCTGTGTGCATGGTGGGATACCTGTGTGATCAGCAGGCTCCGTGTGCACTTGAGAAACTTCACCTCTGTAGCCACAGTATGTGGCACCCACATCTTCCCCTCTAAAGGCCCATCTGAACAAGTTTGGCCAAGCAGTCTACAGAAGAGGGAAGCAAAATTGAAATGGATGGTGCATTTGAAACAGTCATTGCAATAATTTGTTCTGCTGATACGTGTCAGAACAGCAAAGATCTTTCACAATTCAAACAGCCATCCAATTCCCAAGTGAGGTGCTGTTTTACTTCATGTGAGAACTGTTTGGGTCAGAGGACAGAACTCATAATTCCTTTCCTTTCCTGAGACACTGTCATTGCTTGCCTGCCTCTCATTCAAAATCTTCCACAGGGAAGGATGTCTGTGTCTGTCTGTCTGTCTTTAGTGTGTTTTCAGGACAGGTACTCTAGCGAAGTCCAGCAATTGCAAACCGAGGTCTTTTTCCGTGTAAGACAAAAAGCAGTGAGCTTTAAACTGCTAAAATATGTGTGTATTATCTGACAGTTGCTGATTGACCTGATTTTGCTTTTCTGACAACCATTTATCTAAAGGCAGCATGAGTGATGAGGAAGCACTAACAAAGATGAAAAGAAAATGAATGGATTTAAATTGGAGAAAAGAAAACTTGCTATTTCTTAGTTAAATACAGTGCTACATAGTATTAGCAGCATTTGTGAACATAAGAAAGTACTTACACCAGGTTTGTGCACTTTCTGATGCAAAGCAGTGATAGGGCTGCTGGTGGGGTGAATATTCAAGGTATATAGTGACAGCAGATCAGTTCTCCAGTCTCCCTTTTCCCCTAGCCCCCTTCTACTTGTGCTACCTATTAAATAAATAACAGGCAGGCTAAAAGGAGAGGATGGCTGGATTCCTTCATGGTTTGTGTCAATTTCAGTGTCAAGACTGGGATTCCCAAGTGATATTTCTTTTAAGAAAACTTATCTCCTGCCCACCAGAAGAATGAGTAACATTCCAGAGTCATTAAGTTTGCTTGGCATAAACTTGTTCAAGTTTTTAGATATTTCGATTTGTGAGAGTATAAAGAACACAAAGCCTCTTAGATCAAAATCAAGAATGAAAATAACAGTTTGTTTCATACTTCAGAGTTGTATTTAGGAATTCTTCTCTGAGTTTGACTGTAAGGGTGTCTATCATCCACTCACTGTTTGGTGTGTGCTGTGACAGTCATACTTGTTCATAGGAGGACACACTTCTGGAATTTCAAATGTCTGTCCTTGTTCTTCCCACTTCTTCCTCATAATTTTTTTAGCCAAATAATTCCAAATAAAAGTTTGAATATGTTGGGAGGGTTAGAATTGTTAATGGAGATGACAAGGGTCTTAAGTGAGTTTTCAAAATGAAGATGCTTTACTCACTTCCTCCCAGGCTGATCCTCTAAGTTTTACCTTTGTTACCAAAAATTTTATTAAAAACTCCTCAACACAAGTGTAGTTAAAAAGCAGGCATTCCTTATTTGGGTGGATGGACAGGGGCATCCAAGCTCCTCAAAGATCTGTGTATGCTGAGTGCAGGAAATGTTTCTGGGTTTATACTGTATTTTACACATATACTGATTGGTTGTCCCAGAATAAACATACATATGATAATAATTTCCACAAAATCATTAACATACTTCCCCTCCCCGTTATGCATGCTTTCTCTGTCCTGGGGGTCTCTCTGGTGGTCCCTGGTGGTCATAGACCCCACTGTTCCTGGTGACCTGGCTTAGTTGGCAGGGCACTGGGCTGGTGAACTTCCAGTTCTTCTTATACAATGGGAATTGTGCAGTTCTGTAGGCCAGTGGTTTTGGAGAACAAGCATTGTATTAGCTCACCAGGTGTAGACAATTTATTACCTGGTAATATCTTCATTAGCTGGAGATACCTGGTGCATTAGCAGGGAGCCTGGATTCTTTAGAAGGGGAAACTGCAGCCCCCAGTGAGCCCTTCAACACACAGTGTGTCTAAGAGAGCTGAGAAAGTGCTACTGTGGTTTCAGGCTACAGACACACCCCAGGGTGGATGGCAAAAGCAGAGCTGTGTCTAGACAGCAGTGGGGAGGCTGAATGCAGGGTGTTTCAAGTTCGGGAAAACAGTGAAGAAAATATAGTCCATTGCCAGAAGACATGCTAGTGGCTTTTCACTTGAGTCTTTTTGTTACATGTAAATACTGCGCCAAAGGTTTGCAAGTTCCAGTGACATTTAATGGCCCGAGACCTGTTTAGCACACAGGGTTTCAGGACAGGGCCAGTGCAAATCTTTTTCTGCCCCCAAGTTAATTATTACACCATACGATTTCTTTGCTTTAGCAAAATTGTTCTCTTTCCCCCTCCTAGCTTCTGAGTTTCAGTATTAAAAAAAAGGCTCACTTGGAGTTTTTGTAGAGACAAGATTATGATCATCATCGTCATCATTATCATTATTACTCATTGATTTAGCAGATGAGGGTTTTGGGGAGGCAGTTTGAATGGAGAATTTGTTTTAGATGATCTGGTGGACAGCTCGGGTTCACAGCTTTATGAGTGGGAAGACCTTGATTACAGCACAGATGGGGAGCTGCAGACCCCTCACTTAAGCTGGAGAGGGAATTGCAACTCCAGTGTTTCTGTGTGAGAGGCCACTGAAACTTACATGGCAATCTTGTCAAGATGACTCTGTAGTGTACATACTGACCAAGGAATAAGTACAGCAGTGATAATTAAATTTAATTTATGATGGTTTCTCTGTAGTTTAAAACAACAAGCTTTCTCCCACAAAAAGAAAAAATACCCACACAAAATTTCTATTTTAGGTAACCACTCTTCTCCTTTCTCTGGTTTCTATTGAACAGAATTGTACAGAAGTAGAGCAGTCAGGAAATTGGAGCTGTAGCTAAGGTACACTTCCAGACTGAAAAATCACATGCCTCTAATTAAGAAGTTATAGTATACACCCTCCCCCCACCCCCCAAAAAAAAAACAAAAAACAAACCAACAAAAAAAACCCCAACAAAACAAACAAACAAAACCCCCAAAACAATATTCCTGGATTTTGTGTTTTGAAGTTTGGCTTATGTTTGAATATGTTCTTGTCCTCCCCTTTGAGTATGAGAATAACCATAAAAAGTAGATTTTTAAATGTTTTTGAGGTGGTCTGAGCAGGTGTGACTGGTTTTCAGATGTATTAGTGTAGTAGAACACTTGTTGAGCTCTGCCACACTCAAGAAGTCATACCACTTACCACCAGAACGACGATGCTATGTTACTTCCTTATGTAGAGTTTTATAGTGACAGTTTAAAGGTGCTCACATAAAGAAGATTGAGGATTGTGTCCTAAACTCTTTCAGCTGTCTTGATTAACTAGTGCTGCTAAGAAATCAGCTGTGCCTGGGGAAAGGAAGAGGGACAAGCACACTGGTTTTTTGAAGAGGTTATAGAACTTCAGGCGCGAAACTACCCTATTAGCCAGCAGTATTGTGACTCACTGGTGTAATTAGAAACACACTGTGTTTATTTGTATCCCTAAAACTAATCAGCTAAACTTACTCCTCCTCTAGGAATATTGAGATCCCTCTCATGTTTCAGTGGATCACAAACAGAGGCTAGCATTTTTGTGCTCAGCATCACTGTTTATTTAGAAATGTCACAATTCTCTACAACATAGCAATTCCCACATGAAATCACTTGTAAATCAATACAGAGAAGCTTGTTTATCTGGGGAAAGGGGCCTCAATTCAGCAGTTTATGAATTTTGCAAAATTAGAGTTTTGTAGAACGTGCTTGGTTGTGATCTCGGCTCTTAAGGAGTGAGTGTGAGCTGACAGGAATTTTTAATGACAGTTTTCACAGCTTCCAATTTTGCTTAAAACAAAAGAAACTACCAAAGCAGCACTGGTGCATGAACAGCTAAGGCCCTGAAGTCAAACAGTAGTTCCAAATTAACAAAATGTTATTTACTCTGAAGTTCTCACTCCCAATTTCTTTGCAGGAAATTTTGATAAAACTTGGTTTTCTCCCTAAATGGCCCAGGAATAATTTTCAAAGTTTCAAAAGTTTCCAGTCACTCCCCCTAACCCCTTCTAAACTGTAGTTGTCTTAAGCAACTCAGCCTTAGCAATACCTGTCAAGTGCTATACAAAAGATGAATTACATTAATTATTTTTGTCACACATTTCCCTAGTGAAACACAAATGTGGGAGTTAAGGTAAAATGCAGCATCATGAAGATGCAGATTGTGAGGAGCTTAGTGGAGTTTAACAAGATGGTATGTTTCAAAGGTAGCCACTTTGAATCAGACTTGTGTAAGAAAGTTACGTATGATAAGCAGCTTTTCACAATTGGATCCTAATGATGTGAAGGTTTATTTCAGGCCTATAGTGCGGGGTTTTTTTTCTCCTTTGTATGTCAGCATTTAGAAAATGAAGAGTGTTTTTACAAGTTTTCACTTTTCAGAATTGTTTCCAGTTTTTGTGATTGAGACTGATTATGTTGGATGTGAGTACATTCCCTATTATATAAATACGTGATTTTGAAATGCAATACATTGCAGTGCTTACTTTAGTGTAATATGACTACATAAAAACAGTTTGTTCCCCCAAGATCCAAACAAAGAGAATATGTTTTGTATTTACTTCATGGGTTCAACCACAAGAAATTTGACCTTATTTGCATAGTTTTTTTTCTGTTGGAAAACATGCAACACATTCATCTACCTTGTATCAAAATTACTATAAAAGATTTTTTTTCTCAGTATGTCACATCTCAAACTAATATCAGATGGACATTTTTGTTTTCTGTATGATGCAATGGCAAAAATCTAATACTTTCAGAAGGTAGAGAAAATCCTTTGTTTCAGGTGGCAGTTGATGTTATACAGGAGAAATATGCCTGTGTTTACAGTTACCATTACTGCTTTATAAAAAACGCTATATCTTTATATAATTCTTCACATCCCTCCCATTTAAGTTACAAGGATTGTAGGGAGAGGTTACAAGCCAGGCTTATACCATCTGGAATTTTTTTCTTTTTTAGTCTTAAGCACCGGGAAACAGGATCAGGAAATGCAGAGCTCTGACCACAGAGAATGTATTTTTCAAAAAAAGTCACGCTAGTTTTAACAGAGTTCAACTTCTCGTTTGGGATTCCACTCAGATTTAGTGGAAACAATCCATGTGTATAGCTGCATACTGGGAAAGAAACCAATAAATGTGTGATTTACGTTTCTGAGTCCAAGCAGTACTGATCAAACCAGCTTCCTTGACGCCCTTGCACCTCTGTGCATAGAACTGTGACAGGAACAATGGAAAGTGAAGCGAGATCTTGCTTTGAAGACAGGCTTATTTAACTGAGTATTTTTTAATGGGACTAATGGGTTAAGTAAGTTTTATAAAGGGTCTTGAAAGTAGGATGAGGGGCTGAACTCAAATTTGCCAGAGTTGCTCTGTGCATTTTTGTACTTTCTTGTATTCTTTTGGGACGTCTGTAGTTCTGGAAGCCTCTTTGATATTACAGTTTGCACAAACTCCTCTAAAGAGTGCAAAAATTATCAAAGACTGGCATGGAGTGATCTAAACAAGTCTGTCGCTCCAGGGTCAGCCTCAGTGACAAGCTCAGCATCATTTTGAAACTACATACCATATCAAACCACAAAATCCTAACATTCCTAAATGGTTTGCAGTATGGCTGTGTGTGCAGACATTAGGTTCATTAGGCCATATTTAAAAGGCATTTGAACACATAACTACTGCTATCCTAGCCAAGGCTCATGAAATAAGTTTGGACCTCTGCTTATGGTGTTCTCTTTTCTAGTTAGCAATTTCTTTGCAAACAGAGGAGTTATTAGAAGCAATCTAAATTAAGGTTTTTTCTTTACACAGATAAAAATCCCTGCCTGTAATCTGCCCAGCTATAGATGAACGAACTAATGATAGGTTCTGCCTTAAAATAAGGAATCTCAATCTCCATCTATCTGCTTATTTGGATTGTCTTCTGAACTTCAGTAAAAAGTAGTCAAACAAGATCTAAAACAATAAAAGGGGGTTGGAGTGTCTTTTTACCACCTGAATTTCATGGCCCAGCTTCTTCTCCAGTGGATTTGGTGAGCTAGGCTTCTGTGAGTCTATCCACCCAAGCAACACAATGCATGGAAAGATAATCACCAGGGATGTTGAAAAAAGAAATAAGGATTATGTGTTGAAAAACCACAACAATCAGTGGTGGATGTGTCTTCCTGAGCATGTCATGAAGTTCAGTTAACCTTGTTAACCACTCAGTGAAAAGGTGCCAACCTCTAAGGCACCAAAACAGGTGATTCCTGCAGGTTCTGCATACTCTGATGCTCTTACTGGCCTGGGGCTTTTTAGGGTTCACTAAGCATCCTGACTTGGGGTTTGGTCCCTTGCCAAGCTGACTGACAGTTGCAGAGGCAAACAAAACAGATTGGTTGGAGTGCCATATCAGTATTATATTTTGACAAGGGTAAAGGTGTACTGATATTTCTAGCCCTAAATTAATATGAGTAAATCCAAAACAAATTATTCCAGTTGAGAAAGGAATATTCTGATATTCCTTTAAGATATATCTAAAAACTGATATTCTCAGTTTTCCTGTTAAATAGAAGTAAGTATCTGCAAAAGGGAGAATAATCTCTCTGGGTTTTTGTAGGAGTGGGAAGGCAACTACATGTTGCAATGTAGGGACTTTTTTCAGCTGTAAACCTTCCTTATTTTGATTTTTGAAATGTATTTTCCTCCTACTTTCCACGCAGCAGGACACATGTATTGTTTCCTGGAACCAGAATATCACCCATTCTTATCCAAACAGCTGTAGCCAAACATTACTTTCAAGCAGCAATATCCCATGACAATTTAATGTCAATAAAAAGAGAATGTGTATTAGAATGCAGTTTCCAAAAGATCAGAAATTGCTATCAGAATAACAATGTTCCATGTGCTTGCTGAGACACACAGTAAGTAAACCAGAAGGAGAGAAAAGCTCTTCCATGAGCAGCAGAACTAGTGAAGCCTGATTTCCTCCAAAACTATGCACTCTCTCACCCAAATCCAAGCCAGTTTTCTTTCCAGTATCCCAAGAGATGTGGATCTTAGAACCTGAGATCTTGTGTGCTCGCAGTGTTTCCAGTTCACCACTTGCCTCATTTTCCCACTCCCTCTGTTCACCCCGAGGTGAGAGGACAAACACTGGCTGCGGTTAAGAACAAGCTAATGAGCCAGGCAGTGCCAGGTGCCAGGGACAGACAAAGCATGTGGGATGGATGGCCTGCAATGCCATGCCAAAGGGAATGATGTATAGCAGCTTCCTCAGCAAGAATGCTGGATTACACTTTCTCTCTCTGTAGATACAGAACACCTGGGTAATTAAATGTCTTTGAGATGTCTGGTTTTGTCACACGGGCTGAAATGGATCAACAGATTCAAAGGTGAGGAGAAACTGAAAAAGTTTCTTCTTTAGATATGCTGATATTAGTGTATCTGCCATTTAGCATTGGTAGGCATAGCTTTAGCTATCTGAGACAACTGGATGGCATGTAATAATCGTAGTATGGAAACTCATATAGTTAAATAAACAATTAGTATTCTACTACGGTTGGGTAATTCAGTGGGTATGAAGCATAGCATAAAAACCAACTGGCTGCTCTCTCGTGTTGTAGAGCTGTAGGGTTCATCTATAAATTAATAAATGGATGCAGTGTCTGCTCTTATTTCCTTGGTCTTAATTATCTGATGTATAAAGAGCAAAAGTTGAGCTCTACAGATCCTCTTCTTGAGGTTTTTGGTCTGTTTAATAGAGCAACCAGATCTATCTGACTTCCCAAAAGACATATTATTTAGAATTGGATAAATGTGTTTAGGGTTTGGAAAGTTTTATTTGTTTTTCCAGCCATGCCAACTGTGTTCTACCAAATAAACACAGGCATATGAAGTAATTTTAAAAAAAATTCTAATACATTGTGTTTATGGGAGTTATGACATCATAAGTATATTGCATATGTTATTAACGTAATGCCATCTAGAGAAAAGAGTGCTTTAACCCTTACATAAATACTAATTCAGCTTCTTTTATGAATTTATTTCCTTACATTATATGTAATTTTTCTTTTACTATGGATCCTCACATAAACACAGTGGTTTATTTTAAGTCCTTTCCAATATTTCTTACTAGGGTTTAAAACTCGACATGTCATATTTTATATAATCCACATCACTGTAAGTGCTGTAACTTGATTACTCTCCAGAGGTCTTCTCACGTTGATCACATTGGGATAGCTTTTTGCATGAGGCTAGGGCAATTATATGGAAGTCTCAAGAACCAAGACTGTATGCTTTGGAAAGTGTCTGTTTTAATGGATCTGAAAGTATAAGCTATTCTGTACAAGTAAATGCCATGTAATGGAAACATAAAAATAACAACTTGAAACATTCAAAATTGTATGTGCTTTCCTTGCGCTCACAAAATAACGTTTACTAATTGCTGGTACAGCTGTTACAAATAAAATATGTTTCTGGTTCAGTTGCTTACTTTTTTGGATGACAGAGTTAATAGACCGCCTTTTGCTGTCAAAGAGATTAAAAATTCTGGAGAATTAAGTACCTATCTACCTATTTATTGTAAAGGTAATTAAGACTCTATCTGTTTCAACTGAGGTGCTTGATTCACTCTCTGAATGCCTTCAGCAAAGTTTACTACTTTGTGCAGGTGAAAAATTCTGAGGTTTTTTTCTGTTCTTCAACTCCCCTGTTTTATTCTCTTTCTTCTTGTACAGAATGCAAAAGGTCCATTTGTCTTCAACGTTTTGTATTGTGTATGTCCCTTGTGCCTTTTTTGTAGCCTATAATAGTTTGTAGTTTTAGTAGCCTTTAGCTATTGCTTCTGCTCATTATTTCTCAGAATTTTTAGTAGCCTTTAGTTATTGTTGCTACTTATTATTACCTTGCCTGCTTGGATAAGGGCTCTGTCTGTGTCACAAAAAGCTTTTCAGAGCTGGATAGACTTTATCAAGCATGACATCATTCCGTTATAAAGCCTCCTGCTAGGTCTTGTCATTCCTGCATGATGGATTGCGGATTGCTTATCAATCTGAGATTCTGTGCTGACTGCTTGTGACAAAGCATCTCCTGCTTCTCTTGTTTTGGGAGGACTCAGCCTTAGCAATCCATTAAAAAGTGCAAGGCTAAGACAGATAAGCCACAAGACAAAGCAGAAGTGAAAAGGGCCTCCTGAGATGAGTTGCAGAGACAGATGAAGTGTAGAAAGTGTGAAAGTGTAATTCAAGATAACAACCTTGTGCTGCTTCTCAGTTTTTTATAGAATTTGGAGCATGCCGGTACATCCTCAAACAGTATCTCTGCTTTTCCTTGACCTCTGAGCATAGAAAAGGGTTGCTGGCCAGTGAAACTGGCTGTGCCCTTAAGCTCTATAGCTTAGATGTGTTTTGATGGGTTTGGCTTTATTGGTTACTGACTAACAATAACAGAACTTGAATCTTGGTCTGTGCTTTCTCCCCAAGGCTCTCTATTCCCATGATTCCCTGTCTGCAAACTTAAGATCGTGGTTTTACCCTCCCTTGTCAAACCCAGATAAATTAACCTTAGCATCACTGAACCCAGAGACCTCATGTCTTTCCTGGTATTCTGTGTCTTTCCTGATGAGTCTTCAGGTATTTTACTGGACCAGTTTGCAGATGTTTTTTAAATCTTCATCTGCCCTGTGCTATCCATTGTAAGCAACAACAATTTAATATGTAGAGAGCCAAATGACAGACCTTTTTGGATGCTCCTAGGCAGTATATAGTGTATAATCTTTCTGAGAAGTTGGGGCATGCAGCCAGTTTATTTAAAGACAGCAAAGACTAGGGTGAAGTTTTCACTGTTAAATAGCCTAACATGATAAATGCTAAAGTGTTAAACTGCTAAAATGAGTTTTCTTTGGACCAAGTGTCTCCAAACACATGGTGAAGTCAGCATTGTGCCTCTGCCAACTGCACTGGTTTTCTTACCATGTGTTGGCAAGGAGTCTGTGGCTCTTTCAGTATATCCTGTCTCCAATCAAAAACAAAAGCTTGCTATGGCCTGTACATTGTGTAGAAGCCTTCCCAACAATTCCATAAATCCTTTACATTTTTTCACATGCAGATGGCTTACATTTTCCATTCTCCCTTATATCGGCATTGGATAAAGTTTTTTATCTTACAGTGACTTCAACTGAAAAATAAACATTTTACCATTATACCACGTTTCTTTGTTTGAGAAAGAGTCTGAGGAGAATTCTTCTAAGTTTATTACCCTTGCCTTAGAAATCTTAGGACTTGGTAAACCTCTTTGACATGAAGTACTCATTGAAGGCTCTGTAAGAGTTAAGAATTTATGTGGAATTCCTTCTGTACTTCCTAGTCAAAAACCTCAGAGGTGGAGGATAGTAATTTCCTGGGCTCAGAAGAAATTGTAAGTGATGTGGTTCAAAAAAGATGATTTAGTACCCTTCCCATTTACTGCTCCAAAAGTGCTTTTTTGTTTTCATACTATAACAAGACAAGTGCCTTCTTCAGCCAGTGCTGCCAAGAAGAGGGTGTAGCCCCCATGTGAGTCATTAGTTCATTAATTTGGCAGTCTAAACACAAAGTTTAGAAAGCAAAGTCATATCACTTGCAGTAATTTGTCTTTATCCTAGTATTCATGATAAGAAACAGTTTTGTTATGCTAACCCAGAGCTTGGTCTTGCTTGCCAGCCCTTGAAAATCTAGATTTTAACTGGGGAGAGTACCATGCTAGATTATCATTCACAAAATGATACTGCATGGGCATTGACAATCTTTATATGGAATTTAGAGAAGGATATAATTCATTAAATATGAATGGAAAGGGGGAAATTGTCACTTCATTATTACTTCTTTCATTCTGTATTTCCTCTTCAAGGGGATGGGGGAGGTTTATATTATTTTCCTTTGCTCTCACAGACCATAACATTGGCACAGTGCAGGATGGGGTGAAGAGCTGCATGAAGACAGGAATAATCATGACTGAAGAAGGACAGGAAGTTTTAAAACCAGTGCTGTCACTAGAGATGTGTAAGATGAAATCTCGTCTTCCACAGAGCTGAAGACTTGTAACATACCAGAACTCTCACAGAGACATTCTGTATATGGGTATATATCACATGCCCACAAAGCACAGAGCTGGCTACAGCAAAAAATACCCAACTGGTGAAAAGTTCCAGCATTCCTACATATTTTTCTTTTCACATTAGTTGAAGAGTCTAAATTCTAAATGCTTCACTTTAAATTTAGAGCTTTGTGGANTTTAAAACACATTTCAAAATTAAAACAACGTGGAAGTCACACAGTCTGATACTTTCTTAGTGTTTTGCTTCACATTAACTCAAAAATATCACTTTAATATTTCTCTGTATAATCTTTCTGAGAAGTTTGGGCACGCAGCCAGTTTATTTTAAGGCAACAAAGACTACTAATGTTTCCTGTGTTTTGCTCAAGATATACACATATTCTACCTCTGCCATGTAGCAAGATTTGCCTGGGTAGGTGTGCTCGATAAAAGCTGTACCTATGAACTTCTGTCTGCAGTGGGCAAGAGTAAAGCTAAGGATACAGCCTTGAGCACACCACCTCAGTTGAGAGAGGCTTTTGAAGGGTAAGTAAAGAAAACATAGAATTAAAAAAAGTCACAGGAGAAGAAAAAACTGTGATACCAGCATGCTGGATGCAAACCCCTAGTATTGTTTTGCTATTTACAGTCTCTCTGGCTGGTTATTTGGTGCTTACCTGTTTTCTGGATCTCCGCAAGCTCTGCACTTGCACAGCTTTTCTTCATTTCACCAGATGGTTCCAGTGAATTGTATGGTCAAGATCTGATTCCCAGGGCTATTAGAGGGGCTGGTCCTCTCTGTATGGTAAGATGCTTACTTAGTTCTACACACTTTCTCATACTGCAGTCATTTTCTTGTGGCAATCAATTTTACACAGAAGAGGTAAGATACTTTTGGAAATGACCACAAAAATGTTCTAGGTTAACTAGAGAGAAGTATGTTTACACAAAAAGTGTAAAAGTTGTAACAGTTGATCTCTAATATTTTCTCTTCTGGTTTTGAAGCAACAGTGTTTCTATTCTACAAACATTAAAACGTATAATGCAAATAACAGATCAGTCATTCAAAATTTCCTCTCTTTTTCCCACCCCTCCCATTGGAACTCTATTGTTCCAGTTCTCTGATTGTTTGGGACATTACTGGAATTCTTGCTTTTAATTAAAAATTCAAGAAATATTGTTGTGCAGCTTCTCTGCATCTTTTTCAGAATTGCGAATTAAATCACTTTGCTAACAGAATTTACAATATAGAATAAGAACATCTATAATTGTCCTAACCAGCTGTGTATGTTCACATTAAGTGTTTTTCTTTTGAATAAAAAAGTGTGTGCGTAAGTTGTGGCATTTTGTGAAGGTATCCTGAGGTCTGTTTCAGTGTAAGCAGAAAAGTAATAATGTGCATATACTTCGAGCAGCATGATGCCAAACTTAAAAAGGGATTATCAGAACTTTGTGCTCTTTTAATTGGCAATATATATGATATTCCTCAGTTAGAAATAAATGGACACCTTCCTTTTACCTGTAACATTCCTGCCTTTACGTGCCTTCATCCTGCACTTCTTTCCAGTTCCAAATCTGTCACTCAGTTCCCACCACATGACCTCTTTCCCCTTCTGCTAATTTCAAGCAAGCTTATTTTTGGCACAACAATCATGGCAATGTCTAGTGTTGTGGCAAACCACTACACTGACCCTGACTGTGTGCCCTCAGATTTCTGCCTGTGAGGCATTCATACCTGGCAGGTTAGATGGCAGATGAGGCAGTAGTCTCACTTTGGTGTGTGTGACCCATTTTTTCAGACTGCAGGTGAGTATCATTATTTCACAACTGCTGGATAAACATGTGGGTGATAAAAAATGTGAGTTCCTCTACAGTACTGGATGTATAAGCAACACTCTAATGAGAGTTCAGGCAAGGAAAACTAATGGCTGCAGAAGTGGTAGATGTCTCTCTAAGGAGAACTTTTTGCTTGGTCCTATCTTTCCTAAGCAGTGGTTCATTATCTCATTGAGCTATGAGTCTCTGGGGAAGTGGGGAACCTTCCTGAATTGACTCTGGTGGTACTAAGGGATACAGCATGGCAACAGAGATATCAATAAACACAGTTGTTAGGAAAAAGTTAGCTTATTTTCAGTTTTATGAGGACAGTCATTATGTTAAAATGAAGTTACCATTCCCCGTGAAAGTCTTTTGCTCTTGCCTGCTATGATCACATCATTTTGTTTTAGCGTTGACACAATGAATTTGGGAAGAGTACTGAGATAAATCTCAGGATACACTCCAAACTTTATTATTCCTGCTACATACCCAGAGCAAGGAATCATTAAGATATTTGAAGCAATCCCTGACTGCCATTTTATGATACAATGAAATATGTTTATATAACTGAAGTGTCTGTTATGTGAGAGAAGGAAAAGAATGATTAAATA
>WEIU01010560.1:92065-102486 GCA_013389925.1 Aegithalos caudatus | reverse complement strand
ATACAACTGTGTTAACAAAACTGAAAATATTTTCAGTCTGAGAGATAAAACCCCCAGAAGTGACTGTATGCAGTAGTTCTGGTTTTGAGTTGGAGTCCTGAATAGTTGTCTTTGGTTCAAAAAGTTTGTTTTGGATTATTCCCCCTAATATTCTTTTGAATAACTACTTCTTGTAGAAGATTCTCTAGCAATGAGATTAACCCCATAATATACAGGTTGTTATCAGGGGGAAGTAAAGAAGCAGAGAATGGGGTATGCTCTTATGGTAATTGTAACTTATTGTGCATTCAAACAGAATTATTTAGGGGAAAGTTAATTACCAAGGGAAAAGAAGGCATGTATAAGGAGAAGCAGCTACTGAAGAGGTAATGGAAGGGGTAAGTGCTCTTTCTTTGGAAGGTGTATTGTCCACTGTGCTCTACATTGCTTTTTACACTTGAAAGCATCTTCCTGGCCCAGAGAAGTAGTGGTTAAATACTCTACACCCTTGTAACACCAAATTAATTGCATTGCTGTCTATAATTTCCAGACTAGGAGGCACACACTCTCTGTTTTACGACAAGACTGGACAGGGATTATGACCCAGTGATTTGCAGAAGGACATTGAGATGAGATCTGCATTTGCCCTTTGTGCTTCCTGAATCCAAGTGTAAGCAAGATGATAGGGTTCAACATTTGAGATTTCCATCACAAATGTCTCTGTTCAATACAGGTAAGGTGATTGAGCCTTCACCTGCACAACAGATGGGAGAAATCTTTACTGAATATGTTTTAATGTAATCCATACAATATAGGGGTGTCCCAGTTACATGTTGTGTGTCATTTTTAGTTTGAAATGTGTTATCTCTGATCTGACCAAGGTGCAGAACAGGAAAAATGGGAATCAGCAAAAGGTGTGTAATGTTACCCTGCACAGTGACTTCCAAAAATTTGCCGCAGTAGGTCAGCACTGGTGTCATTTTGTGACAGCCCTGGAATTATTTTCTCGCCTTTCACAATTCTTGCCAAAATCATTCTCTGTTTCAGTACTTTCACTTTCCTTGCTGCTCTTTCTTCTGCATTTTGAAATGTCTTGATTTATGGAAGAATACCATACTAAGGCTCAAGGTAGTTATAAACTACCTTGAGATGAGTAGTTGCTGATGTGTACTCTCTGTGCTGAACTTCATCTTTGTCTATTAACCACAGCAGCAAAAACCTTTCCTGTAAAGTATCTGTTTATAACCTGTATGATGCCATCAGCTGAAGCAGAGTGTGGAACAGTAGTCAACTGAAGGGTAAGAGAACACTTCGTTCTATGCAGAAAAGAACACTTCAGAATTCACATCTTATTGGCACATACATTATTTTGTGCACATGGTAAGGGAAGAAGTCATGCAACAAGGGACTAAGGGAATATTAAATGAGTCAACGGAATGAGGAGGTGCTTGAAAAGGGTAATCAAAACCAGGAGGGTTTTTTACTCTAGAAAAGAAACACTACAAAGTATTCATCCTGGACATAATTTGAAATGTGCATGAAATGGGTGTGGGTTTGGTAATACAAGCTGAGCTTGCTTGACAATCTTCCAATAGCTTCCCATGAATTCCCAGAACAAAAGTTATTTAAAACTTCCCTTTTGTAAATGAGCCCATGATAATCCTACTATAGTTATGTTGGACATCTGCTTAGGCTTTGAGGTTTATCCCTCCTGAAGTGTCAGCTTCAGGGGTGGGACATGGATCCTGTGGGGTTCAGTTTTACATTCTGGTTAAAATTGCCAGTGGGATCATACATCCTTCATTCCAGCCAGAAGTGACCTCAGGGAAGAAAATTAAGACCCATTCATAGGGACAAGGAACTAAAAATGTGTGCGTGTCCTATGATCTGTCATGTGTGCAGTTTGTAAGAATCAGGTGCACTTGATGTGAGGACAAGGGTGGTGCACGATGGCTGCAAGTGAGATTTAGTGATATGCTGGTATTTAAGATGACTCTGAGTCAGTATGATACCAGGGCAGTACTGGAATTACAGCGAGAGCCTTCAAGATGTGAAAGAAACAGACCACTGTGAAGAGTCTTAAAGACTAAAGTTCACCAAACAGACATCAAGAGTTTTTCTCTCCAAGTTGCTGAGTGTATTATAAATTTTCCAGAAGTCACTAGCTAATGCTTTAACAAATAACTCTGGCATGTGAGGTCCAGTCACCACAGCAGATCATCCCAAAGGCTTGCCAGGCAGTGGGAAGGGAAGAATCCTGGGGCCCCTCTTCTTTGAGTGGCAAGCACTACAAAACCATGTTCTTTTGCAGTGTCAGCATTGAGCTTCTCATGGCCTGAAGCTTTGAATACTTTGCCAGGATATCCTAGCTTTTTCCATTTTATTTGTTTTGGTTTATCTGCCTGCTAGGCTCCTGTCTTCCCTTACCTCACAAATAGATTTGCTAATTTCAGTTAAGAATGTGGCTAGCAGCCCATATCTGTACTTAATCAATGTCATTCTTTCTGTTTCCAGAACAAACTGATAACGTATGTTGCATGCACCCAAACTTCCTCAGGTTGAACTTGGCTTAGTTTTCACTCATTTCTCAGTTGTAGGTTGGGTTTTCTTGGCACAGAGACTCTGTTTCTGTCACCCTTGTACCAGACACAAAGAGTGGGATGCTCCTTTTTGTGACATGTCTCTCTGTCCCTCAGAGATTTGATAATTTCATGGTTTAGATGGATCATAGTGGCACAAGTTCCTCATCTTGACTTTATAATAAAACTAGTATTCCTGCAGCTTGTCTTTGATGATTCAGAGTTTATCCCCTGAATGAACTAGTGGTATAGCCTGCTGCCTTCTAGGCCCTGTGCTTTCCTACCATTTCTCCTCACCTTGCTATCAGCTCAGTCTTCTCACTGGTCTCACTGATCTTCATGTCACTACTGCCATCTTCCTCAGAAGTGCATCCTGACTGTGCTCTCCTAAGACTTTTCCCATATGATCTCAAAAACCACGACAGTACACTTAGGAGTTGGTGACATGGGTCAGCCTGCAGTCCCTCACAGCTCTACGAAAAGAAAGAAAAACTTCCCAGCTCTATTATTGTTACTGAGCTGTTCTCAAAGGCATCTACTGTATGATTAGTCCTGAAAGAAAATCCTGCTTTTGTAGCTCTTGCTTTTCCAACACAGACAAATGCACAGAAGTGTTGTATTCGGTTTCTTCTTAGTTTGGTTTTTTTGATTTGTTTTGGGTTGTTTTGTTGGTTTGTTTGTTTAATAGAAAGAGATATCCAAAGGCTCACCCACATCCTTTATTCTAATGTGATATTTTCTGCACTAAAGACGGAGTCTAGTAGGTAGCAGTGTTATTATTTTACACACATTAATTTTAAGTGAAAAATAGATTCCTATTTGATTGTAAGTAAGGATGTCTTATTTATCTATCTTATTTTATGTCATATTCTTTGTAGAAAACTGTTTTGTACAAGAGCTCAGGGTAAATTCCTGCCTCAGGTCCATCCATGGAAAAGATATATGAATTATATTTTGTAATTTGTTTATTTTGAGCCCCTTCCATAATACATGTTTTCTTGAGACAGGTCATATGTCACCAAGTGTATAGATTTGCCAAAAATATTGAAACTCTTTGCAAGCCAATGACACAGACCTCAGGAGAGATTTTATTGTTTTAATTGTCTCATTGGATCAGAGCATTTGGAGATCAGATGAGATCAGATTTAGGGTTTGTCAGAGCAAACCTAACAAGTAGAAATGACAAACTGCAATGGGATTGCAAGCTGCACCACAACAAGGATTCTAAACAGGTACTGTGCTCTGATGCCAGAAGAACATACATACTAAGAGGTTAAACTGGAGACCTGCTTTATTCTGTTTATAAATCAGGCTCAAACCTTAGTACATTTCTGCCAAAGGCCTGCCAGAAAGAGGCCCTGGAAAGCAGACTGTCTAGGGTCTATAGGGATATACAGAGCTCTGGCCAATTTGATCACAAGTTGACACGTAGCCACATTCTGGAGTGAAGCACAGGTTTGTTGGACCAGTATAAAAGGGAGTGTTTTGTGAACTTCTTCAAGAATTCTACTTTTCAAAATATGATATCTGGAATTTGGGGATAAAGATGATGTGTAGGCTTTATATCTGTTGGAGTCTTTAAGCATCTATCAGCATGGGAATTCCCACCAGTAATCTTCAGGTCTGACAGGTTTAGTGAAGATTTTAATGGAAAAAAAGTGTGGGGAATAACTGTACAAATGTCTCAGTAATTTTTGAAAATCTGACACATGTGGCAGACAAAATCTGACAAAATGTGGCAAACAGTTTATAATCTTAGACAGATTTAAAATAGTATTTTGGAATGTGAAGTATATTTAGTTTTTTGTTTGTTTTTTGATGATGATAAGCCAGAAGAGCTTGCTGTAGATGTGCAATAATAGGGCTCTGTCCAAAGTGAACTCCCAGTACAGAAAAATCAAGCATTTTCTTAGGAAAATTGACTAAGAAAGATTAAGTTGACATTTACAGATATGGTGACTGTAAAGAAGCAAAGCAGTCAGTACAGAGGACCCAGCCCCCAAAGCATGTACATTTTCAGGGAGTCATCTTTGGATAAGCTGTGATGCCTTGGACCTCTCTCTTCTGTGTCCTGGACTGAATGCCTGTCAGTGGCTGGAGTGCACAATGTGCCCCTGGATAAAGGCTTCAAAAGTCCTGACAAAGACTGAGCATGGCCCACTGTTCTGGAGAGCTGGACTGGGTGGCACCAGCCTAGTGCAGATGAAGAGGTTGTTTCCAGCAAGAGCAGCCATGGCTTTCTCTTCTGCTATCCTCCTGTCCTAACAGGAAAGCAAGCCAGACGCACTGAGGTTCTGCTTGTTTCCCTTTCAGCTCCCTCTGCAGCTCTAGGGCTGAAGTAAGCTTTGTGAAGCATTTCCTGTATTTGGCTGTTGCACTCTTAGGCTTGCATACCATCCAAGAGCCCTCCTTGCAACAAAAGCAGATGAAATCAGGGGAGACACATGGGTCCTTGATCCAAATCCATTGGTCCAACACCATGGGTGAGAAAAAGTTTACAGTATCCCAGTGCACCACTTTTTCAAAGTTTTATTTGATATTCCTCATAGAGAGCTGATAAATTTCAGTATGACCAGCACTATGATAAGTACTACATTTCTGGTTAATTTCAGTGAATCTCCCAGAAAAATAATGGGCATCTAAAAGCTTGTAAAACATACAATAAAAAGAGCCAACAATTAAAAAAAAATTACACCATTCATCATATTAAGTAATATCAATCGAACTACTTCCATGCAATCTGACAGGATGCAAGCCTGAAAAGAATATTTGGAGAAATAGTTGAAGAAAAGCTGATAGCTCTACAAATTGTTTTTAAGTGCAGTAATAATTGGAAAACATTAAACTTTAACAGGAGAAAACGTTAAATGATGTCTGGAAAAAAAGTTTCATGGATACAGTCATCCTTCTTTTATTAAATCTGCAACAATTTTCTTTCAAAACTTCATTCCAGAGTGCATTGTTCCAATGGGGATTTTTCTTGCTAAGCAGACTGATGAAAATATGATGTTTCTTTGTTATATAGCCTCAGTTGCAAGACTTATTTTATCAGTCCTATCGACTGCCTGCCAAAATTTGAAAGCCAACTGATAGTATCACCAGTTATAAAAAAACCCAACAAACTTATAAAAATACAGCCTCTTTAATTGTCATCCTCTGCTTATATTCTGGTTTGTGGGTCTCATGTCAGCTGTACATCTTTGTTGCTTTCCACTCTTCTGTGGATCCCTTCACATTTCCTAGAAATGCTTCCCTGACCGTCCCTGAGGAGGAGGTGCTTTTCCCATATATCCCACATTCAAACAGGGCTGCAGGTTGTGCTCACTTCTTTGAGCACCCTCAGCTCTTTGGAGGGAGTCTTCAGCCCTGTGACTGCTCACGGATTCATCATTTTTCTGTTTCACCCATACCATTTAGAGACTACTCTGTTGTCCTCCACAAGCAGAAGTAACTGAAGAAATAGCTTTGCTGTGCCCCGGTGGCTGTTCTTTCTACAGTGGTGAGAGCTGTTGCTCCCACCCAGCATTTGCTCTGTAGATCAAACCATCCCAATAGTACATGGATTTACAGAGGTCAGCAAGGCCCTGGTGAGCAGCTCGCAGTTGGTCCATCAAATGAGAACAGAATTGACACATTTTTTCATGGTTTCATCATCTGCAAGACAGAGGACTATCAGTGGCCTGTCAGTCTGAAACACCAAGGAATATAATTTAATTCAAGCATGGGTTAAAAAAAAAAGCCCTCCAGTTATAGATCATACATCATTGCCAATAATGGTAGTATGTCAAGCATGCTTCCCTGCATACAACTTTTAAAATAGATGTATAACTTACAGTAAAAGCACTTGATTTGCTCATATGGTCATTGTCATTGTCACTGCACAATGACACCTCACTCAAAACCATTAACCTGAATTTTCAATTTTGTGCTTTTTGATGACATTGCAATGCTTGGTCAAATGTGACCCTTTTAAATTTGAAATCTTCTCCA
Source organism: Aegithalos caudatus (assembly GCA_013389925.1). Lineage (NCBI taxonomy): Eukaryota > Metazoa > Chordata > Aves > Passeriformes > Aegithalidae > Aegithalos > Aegithalos caudatus. The sequence goes on along the minus strand of WEIU01010560.1, from coordinate 95,938 downwards.
CTTTGCCTTTGCCTTTCTATATTGCACTGTAGTAACCAATTAAGACAGTCTTGTCAACACAAACACAGATCTATGTTCAGTTGCTACTGTGACAGCTTTTAAACTTTATATTCATTTCCTCTGTACTCAGAATTCTCAGTCCTGTACCAGGTGTGTGCAAAATCTCTTGAGGGCAGAAACAGTGGCACAGAGTCTGGTGGTGAGTTTGGTTTCTGTTTGTTTTCTGCTTGGGTTGCTTGTTTGCTTGCTTTGTGTTTTTAGTGACTTTGGTTTGTTGGGTTTTTTTCTTACTAGGGAAAGAAATGTCATTCTTTCAAGTCTAATTCTAGTGACTTGGTAACAAGTGTCACATATGTTGAGTTTGATAATGAAGATACATACTCCATAAAGATTGACATGAAGTATCCATCCTGAGTCCGTAGGAAGGCTGAGAACTTATTAAACGTGTCCAGAGAGAAGATAAGGTCCTCAGCTGCTCAGGCTTTGTTCATCTGTATAAAACTTATTTGCAGCTATGGTAACTGTGCATGGACACCTGTAGCTCACAGTTCCTACTTCAGATGGCTGAGAAACATGCTGAAGTACCCACTTGCTCAGGCCTTCAGAGCAATGGCAGAAGTCTGCAGCTTCAGAATCTTCCATGGAATGGTTCCTGCCACAGATGCTCCCAGCTATTACATTTTTTGCTCTGGTACATTATTGTTAAAGAATGAGAATACATGATAGAAAATAAATTACACTTTGTGAAATGAGTCNGAGGCGGGGGGATGAGGTTGATTTCACTGTGCACATGGATTTCTAATGCCTAGAAATTCTGATATTATAAATAGAGAAGAAATCAGGCACTTTCCCAAAACCTGAAGAAACATGATCAGATGTATTAAAAATGAAATTTCAGGAGTGCCGATCACCCTCCACTGAATGCTGGAATTGCCATATAATTGCCATCATTCTTTCTCAAATTAGAATGAACAAACCACTAAGAATGTGATTGGGGGGATAATCTTTCAGCATAAAAATTATTTCACATTGCTTAAACATGTGATTGTCCTTTTTCATGGCATTCAATAGATATGGTTTATGATGACATTACAATATTTTTTAATGAAAGCAATACTATTAACCTTAAAATATTGGAAAACTCTAGGGGAGGGTCACTGTAACATTTTGCTACTTGAAATATGTCAAATTTCCTGGAGCAGCTGCCTCAGGAAGTATTGTTTACCTTACTGCACCAGAATAGATAGTAACCCCATGCTTTCAGATGTGAGCTTTCTCTGTTGTTCAAAATTTAGGGGACACCAACAGTACTTTGAACAGCTGGTGAGCATGGCACAGACCCCATCATCTGAAACAAGATAATAAAGTTTGTCAGATGCTTTGGTGCTCTTCAAAGCAACAGAACTGTCTGACTTCAGATGATTTGTTTCTACCTTCAGATATGTATTAAAAGCTTCCTGCAACTTAAATTAAGCCCTCTGTTCCTGTCCAAGGTCAGTATTTGATGTGTGCTATGGCCTGAATAAAAAACTGCCTTGCTTGCCATGGTCAGAGTGACTGGGTCAGAGTGTCTTGGACCTACTGCATCTTCAAGTCCAGGAGCATGTCATTCAGATGTCTTAACTTTGCAAAGTTCAGCAGAAGGGATAAACTGTAATATTTGCACCAGAAGCTCTTCACATGTTTTTTACAGCATGCAAACTATTTTCCCACTTCTAACATTCCCTGGTATATGTGTTCCCATCAGAAAGGGAATGTCCAGTTGTGGCCTTCACCCATCAGTCACTTTGTGAGATTATAAATTATTTGAGGGGAAAAGGTAGTTAAACAACATTTTTTAAAACATTTATTCTAAGTCATAGCTATTCTGGGTTTATTATTAGTGTTATGTTAGTGTTAGTGGAGGAAAGTAGCAGGTTTGAATTCTCCACTGAAAACAAGAGAAAATAAAGTGTGTTTTACAGACGTGAACTGTAAACTTTAAAACATATCTGGCACTGTTAATAAGGGCAACCTTCCCATGGGGTCTGCACTGCTTATCACTGGAAAGTTCTGCTTCTTTTCACAGATGTGGAGTGAAATGTCTCAGTTTTAATTTGCCTGTGCATTGTTTTGAGGAGTTGAATGGATGAGAATGGCTTTACTGAACAGTGTTGAGGATGAATAAAAAAAAAATTTGGAAAACAAGGCATGGGCATCCTCCTTAATTTTCTACAATATCTGTGCTCTTCTTCCCATTGTGTCCTTCTCTGCAGTACTGTCTTTTCTATGCTGATCTTTCTGGGAACACACTCTTCCTGCACTAGTCTCCCTAGTGTGTCAGTGCTTCTATGAGGTAGACCAATTCTTTGGACTGGCACAACAAACTCTTTCCCAAGTTTACGATATCTTCAAAAAGAAAAAGATACTTTCCTATGCACTTGAAAACATTTTCTGTGAAATATTTAAGTCATGCTTTTTGGAGGGCAGTTAGTTCAGGGCTGCAGGTCCAGCAACCTCCAAGGAGTTGACTGGAGGTTATTGTAAAGTCTTAATAGGAGAGCAATATGGTGGATGTTGCAAAATATGCTAGGAGAAAAGGGAGAGGCTGCTGATGTGCAAGATGAAGAGTAAAGTTGTGTGAGGCATGCACAAGGATGATGGCTTAAGTGGAAAGAATACAAAGGTGTGAACCAGGGAGACAGAAAAGTCCCAGAGTGTGGGTGGGGAGGACTGGGATAAATGAAAACCAAATGAGAAATGAAGCATGAAAACAGAAACATGTAAATCAAGCTCTGTGAAAAAAAAAGGATGGTGGGTGAACCAGCACCAGAAGACCACATATTTTGAACCTAATGGGCAACAGCAGCGAAGGTATTGGGACAGGCAGCAGATGAGGCAAGAAGAGTGGGAGAGAGGCAACCAGCGGAACACGCTGTCCGAGGGTAATCCCTCATTCCTCAAGCGACAGGAGAACAGATTGTAGTCTTCTGCTGGAACATGAAATTTTCACAGTGCAGTGGCTCAGAGCTGTTTCCTAGACCTGGAGCAGCCAGGCCAGCTGTACTCAGCATGAAGAAAGCAATAACCTGTATTCTGCATAGGACAACAGGAAAATTTACTTCTCTCAATTAACAACTAAATTAGCAGGAGATACAACCTTTAGAGTGAGATTGTTGAGGTGAATTTGCTTTAACTCTGGTGACAAAACAGATTGTAATATCTAATCCAATGCCTCAGGTTTTGCAAACAGAGATGCTTGTTGTTGAAGGTGGCTCTTGTGCAGACTACAAACCCCAGGAATTTGGATTCAAGACAATGCAGGAGGCATGTGTTATTTGGAAGTAAATTAAAAGGAAGGAAAAAAAATAATCGAGAGAGAGAGGAAAACCCTGCTTGTAATCCTATATACAAAGTGTCCAAGGCAATGGCACCCAAGAGCCACTGTTCCTGGCTTCTGCTGCTATTAATGCATGGTTCATTGTGATTTTAAAAAGGAGCTTCAGCTGAGAAAAAACACCAAGAAATTTTACAAGGTTTCATTTTTCAGTCTTGCTGGCAATCTGGCCACAACTGGCAATCCCTTTGAGTATGTGTTTAAATGGGAACACAGGATTAATCCTTATAGATTGTAATGGGGTTAACTATGTATGGACAGCACAATGATGTTTATAGCCTCAACTGAACTACACAGGAAATGAAACTCTATTTATTAAAAACTAACTTTGGTCGCGCTCTATGTATTAAAGATTTTTCAGACTCAATCGCCTAACAGTGTGGATTTGAGAACAGATAACACTCTAATCACAACACTTGCTCTCCTCAAAGAGTGACCCCACCATTTTCTCGTCTCTTCTGACACTGTGGTAAAAGACGTAGGAATATATGTGAGTT
>WEIU01010560.1:40516-53734 GCA_013389925.1 Aegithalos caudatus | reverse complement strand
TCTTTATGATGGGATGAGACAAGGACCTGAGTGGGCAGAGGGAGAGGCTGACCTTGGCTGGCTGTGGGATACCCATTGTGAGGGAGGAAGAACATGATGTGGAAAAACTTATAAGACAGGGAGATCACTTACCGACTATCATCAGGGCCATGTTGTAGTTAAGGAATGTCACTCTCCACTTTAGTGCTCCCACTGTGATGCCAAACCACATGCTGCCTGCTCACTCCCTCCTTCCTCCTCCCTCTGCAGCCTGATGGAGAGGAGGCACAAAAGGCAAAAATTACAGATTGAGATATGAACAACTGACTGCAAACAGCAATGAGATATGAAAACAACAGTAACAATACTAATGACTGACAGTACAAGAAAAAGGCGAAGATTCACATAGAAACAGCATCTGACCTGTCCTTCCACTGATCCTGGAAGGGATATCTTGTCTCCAGAAAAGACTCCCTTCCCTGTGGGAAATAAGAAAAGCCTTACAGAATAAGGACCTTTTTCACCTTTGCTAAATCCCCTTCACTTCTGTTCACTTTTGTTCACCAAAAAGCAGTCTGGGAAGTGTTCAGCTGTGGGTTGGATGAGTGGGTTGATACTTGCCCCCTGCGTGAGGCAGTGCAGCACTGGGTGGGACTCTGGACATGCATGATCTTGGATAAAGGGAGGTGTGAGCCGTGACACCACAGTGGCAGGAAGCAAATGGATGCTTATGTCGGTGATTGATAGAGACAGGACTCCATTTCTTGCATGCAAGCAGCCGATTTATTGATTCTACAGATTAGTTTGTATACTCTTGCAACAGCTAAAATTAGTAACAATCACAACATTTATGTCCTCTTAGTAACATTGCTTAATCATAGCACTGCATAGACTCGCCCAGGTACTTAGGGTCTTGCATGATTCCTTTCACACAAAGCATACCAAGCACACTGTTATCTTTTGCTTCCTCCTTCAGGGTTCAAATTCTTGAGGTTCAACCTCAAGCCAAGGCTTGAGGCCTAGCAGGGTTAAAATATCCACGTTGATTACAAGCTGAGCAGTACTTTCACTCCTGCTCCCCAGCCGTATTCCCATATGCTTGCTTCAGTTAAGTAAGTTTCCAGTATAAAAAGGCTTGGTTCTTTACAATTAACTATATTCTTTGAAGCAAACAGGGAGGTCTGTGTGTCTTTTTTTCCCCATTGTTATGCTTCCCCAGTCCCTGGCAAACGATGTGGTGGTACAGAGCAACACCCATAACATGAGTGTCCTGGACATGCCTCCTCCTAGTTATTGCAAAAATTAACCTTTTTCTAGCTGGAACCAGAACAGGGCAAAATAGACTTCACTTGGGGAAAATAGTTTGATTTCTTGCTATTAAAATAGATGCCTAATATTTGTTGTTCGTTAAAATAGCCTTTGGTAGTGAGAAACAAAACAAAAAATTAACCATCCCCACACCCTTCCTTGTTCCCATGCTCGTCTTCGTTCCTGAAACTTTCACCTTTGCTCCTCGAGTAGACCAGGGGGAAGAGAGGAAAGCGAGTTGAGGTCAGTCCCGAACCGCTGCTTATCTGGCATTCCTTCCTCCTCACTGTTTCTCTTGCTCCAGCGCGGAGTCCCTCTTACGGACCGCAGTTCCTGTAGTGAGCATCGTCCACCTGCCCAGCCGTGGTGCTCTCCAGATGCCTCTCCGCAGGCGTCGCTCACCTCGGCGCTCGCACCGCTGTTCCTCCCGTTGAGGCTTCCCCTCGTTCTTCTGCTCGCCGGGCGCTTTCCTCCGCAGGCTTCCCCCGCCCGCCAGGCTGCGGGGCTGCAGCCGGCAGGGGAGGGCACTGGGGCCGCTCTCACAAGGTGCGGGCGACCGGGGCGACGCGGGAGGAAGGCGAGGCAAGCGAGTGTGGGCGCGGCGGGGAGGGAGCAGGTGCAGGCGGGGAGCTGGAAATGGGAATGTGCCCCCGGGCCACGGAGGCTATACGGTCACACCTCTGCTTTGGGCTCGGTCTCACGGCGTGGGTCTGTTCGCCTGCAGACGGGAGACGGAGCCGTGAGGGGTGCGTCCTCAGCGGCAGATCCTCCGGCAGGAGGATTTGCAGCCTTTTCTGGACAAGGGGAGTTTGCTCTCCCCGGGCGCCTCGCACAAGCCTTGCATATTCTCTTCTGGCCATCTCGGTCACTAAAATCATCTCCCGGACTTTCACGTTCTTCTCCCCTGTTCCGCCCTTTCCACCTCACCCCGTCCTTCGCAGTGACTTGCCGATTTGAACATGCAGGAAGAGGCAGACCTGATAAACCTAGTTTGGAAAAAAATTAGGGTAGAGGGAGGAGGAAGAACAGGAGGGGGAAATTAATTATAAAATGGGAGGAACAGCACTCGGTCAAAATTTTAACAAATCATAGAGATCCAAAGAATTGTTTGCAATAGGACAAGAACATCACAGATTATTGTTTACACTGAAAAGCTGGGGTTTTTTCCTCTTAAGCTGCCCCATTTGTCTCGCTGTAGGTGCTACTGAGCACATTGCAGTGTGTGTTGGGGTGTTCCCGGAGCAGTTAGCCTGACCAGGAAGCTCAAGAAAAATGTAACACATCTGCTCCCCTGCACTTCCCTCACCCCATGTAGGGACATATTTGTATTATATCTGCCCATGTGTATTCACAGTCCCATGCTCACCATGCTCATGGTGGGGAAGACTTGTCCTTCTAGGAACCCCTAGGAGTTTCACCTCTGAAATCAATCTTTCTAAATGTCACCTAAGATTTTAATCCTCCTATGTTTTCATCCTTGTAGCCTGACACCCACCCAGTAGAAGTTTTTCTGAGCAGAGTGCAGGCTACATGTTATCATGTATGCCATGATAAATACAACTCGTGCACAAGCAATTCAGAAAAAGTTCAGATATACAAGTATAATTAGCAAAGTAGAAAAGAGATATTAAGCGTAAGATGGTTTAATTACAGCATTTATACTGATAAAGTTAATTTCTGTTTTCTTCATCAAGTAGAATATGTGATGCCTTGGAAAGGCTGACCTGGAAGAGGGACTGGACACAGCTTGAGATATTTTTTGAAAGACCTTTGAAAGGCCCACCTTGGGCAGGACAAGAGCCTGGCCAGGGTTACAGCCAAGGTGGACTTAGAGTGGTCACAAAATGAACAACCAGTCATGAGGTCTTACACTTTTATAAGTTTTGGTCCATTTGCATACTGGAGTTTAATTGTCCAGTTAAAGCTTCGGGTTGTGAGGTCCCATCCTTCTTATTTTCTTTCTTCAGTCCACCGTTGTTTATGCTTTTGGGCCTGAAAGTTGTACTTGTCCTTTGCCTTCAGCAGGAAAAGATTTGTTTTGTCCACCTACCTTGTGAAGACAGCTTACTAGCACTTAGTATGAGGCTCAGAACTATACACCTAGGCAGCACAGAATCTGAAAAACATGAAAGCTAAAACTTAAGGCATCATATGGAGAAAGAAGAACCTTGGAAAAAATTATGAGAATAAGACAGGCTGTAGGTTTTTTGATTTTGGTTTGCTGTTATATAAGTACCCAGGAGAGAGTGATTTTTTTCCCCTTGAGTGATTTCTGGTTTATTTTTCACAATAACCACCCCCAAACCACTCTGTGAAGCAAAATGATGATGTGTAGCAGCATCTGCATCACCTAGCTAAGGTCTGCTGCTTGAATAATATGTCAGTTTGGGGGTTTAAAAATGTTTGGAGGGAAGGAAAAATATGGTAAATAAAAAAATCTACTTGCCTCTCTCTGGGTTATAAAATACCTCAGAGATTGGTTGGATACAGCTGATTAAGATAAGAAGACATGTTTGGCTATTTTTTTAAGCCACAAAAGGAGAATTTATAAGACTTGAGACTTTCAGATACTTTGTAAGATTTAGCTGTGTTCTAGAGAAGAATAATGAAAACCATTAGTGACTACGGCATGCTGAAAATTGGCATCTGGAAGTATCAGGAGAAGCCTCTATTGTCTGCACTAGTGCAACAAATAAACTTGAAAGGCAGCAAGCTGAAACATGAGGTTACACTTCATTTCAGTTATTGGAGAGCATATTTATTTTTGCCTTCTGGTAACAGTGAATAGAATCAAGAACATTTTGTCTAAAATGGTAAAATATTTTTACTACTTCCATGTCCTAAAAATATATCACTTTTAAAAATTTTAAAAATAAAAAATGCTGTAGTTTGCTACAGGATATTTTTCTTTACTTATCTTTAAGAAAAAAAATCTCTAAGAAATATATTTGCTGTGTTGTTCACAGATGCAAATGAAAAATTAGGACACTCATTCCAGTTTATCCAACTTGTTCATTCCCACTCTTTGTGATAAGTGCTATATAAAAGCCATAAATAATGAGACAGAAAGTGTGAGGTCCCTTAAAACAGTTACCTGGCACTGTCTTCAGCCTGCTTCTCTGGGGAGCACTGTTTTGATTATTTGTCTTCTGTTTCAGTCTCTCTGGGGTTGATGTCATACTTCTACTATCAGAGGAATTGTGGAGGAGTAAATCCAGACAGTGCCATTCCCTTCCTCTCTTTGGTAAGTACAATCTAGGATTACGGCGACCCTCCTCGCTCTCTTGCTGTCTGCTCGGAACTGAACACACACCCTTCAGAACCACAAATTTTCAGAAACTAGGTAAGTACCTGGCAGATCTCTTCTGCCTATTACATGACAACCAGAAGTTGCACCTGATTTTATAATTAACTGTTTAACTTCAGCTACAGGCCCCTCACTTTCAGAAACAACAGAAAGTGTCTGGGTTTGCGAGGGAGAACTTATCAGGATTTATGTTATTTTACTTGGAGATGGATATATTTGCTCTTCCAGACTCTATTAAAAGAATGGACCTGTCACCATATTTGTCAGGGTTCTGGTAAACCAGCTGAGGTACAAGAGATGAGACCTGTTTCTTCTTCTGGCTTGTGTTTCCTACCTGGCTTCAACGCTGTCCACTGAACTCACATACACATTCATGGCTGTGGGAGAAGGCACAGAATAGGTGCCAAGTGGTCTTTCCACAGCTTTACAGTTCAGTAAAGAACTGTAGAAAGAGCTCTGAGAAAGATTAATTTATTCCCACTCTTATTTTGGCTGACATCAGATGTCCTATAGAAATTCCAAGATTTGTGCTTGAATGTGCCACAAAATGGACTTTTATTTCCTGAGCCCACAGACATCTCTGCAGAGCTAGGCTGTGAGGAATGTGGGACTATTGCAATAGGTCTGTCTAATCCATGTGTGCATTGGGGGATTAAAGCCATAGGGGCAGCATCTCACCTTGACCTGATGAAAGTGATGAACATGCTCACACATCTCACCAGAAGGTCTCCAGTGGCACAGACAAATACAACTTGAAATCAATGTGGATTCACTCTGGCAAGCCCTGGAGAGTCACTAGCCTTAGGCTGCTGAGATCAAACAGGCTGATGCATCTGGAATGCTGGTCAGCACATTTCACACCAGCTGAAACATTTAGCTGTGTAATCTGCAGGGATCATAAACAGAAATATTAAAATCTTGAAAAAACAGCTGTAGGAAAATACTTATTTTAGGAGAATCATAAACAAATGTAATTCTTTCCAAATCCCAACAACTTCTGAAACTTCTCTCTGAACAGAAATGTCTGTGTTGTGGATAAAACTCTTAATATAACACAACCTCTGATTTTCTTCCTCTCTTACTCTGCTTTTAGCCTGGTCAACTGTTTCAAGGCCCTGTGCTGAAATTGACAGTTCTTAGCCATACACTGTAGCCACAATAGGATGTTCAGCTGTGGGTGACCACCTCCATAAAAGTAGATGCTGTATTCAAAAAGCATGGGAGAACACAGGTTTTGGTGGAGGGAGAGCGCAGTTGGTGGTTATCCTGAGAGATGAAATTATTATGGAAGAGACCAATGTTCAATGCATTGCCCCTGGATTAAGCAGTACAGTCAAACTAAAAATAGTAGAAGAAAAAAAAAAAAATCTGTTTTAGGACTAAGAATATTTTCCTTTGTATAATTAGGTTTTCCAGATTACATAGTGGATGTCTTTGTCTCCCTCATTTCCATCTCTCCTCAGAACACAATATGGAGGATAACCAGTCCTACTCACTTTCCTGGTCACATTCTGATTAATTTCTTGTTATGTCTCCTGGACATTAAAATTCAACATTATATAATTAAAGTATATGTATGTGGAGATAGAAATCTGCTACTTTCTCTGTGCTGGATATTTTTGCTGATGTGAAAGGGTATTTGGAACACATCTGTGGAACAAGATGCTTGTTCTTTTCTGTATTTAAAATGAGGTTTCTGATTTAGTGTGTTTGGTTCTAGATGACTCTCAGGACTTAGTTGTCAAAGCAGTCAAATTTTTGACCACCACAGGACACTTGGAAACTGCATGCTTACACTGGTAGCTCCTGATGGCTTTTCTGCTCCTGAATCTGGCATGCTGTGAAAAAACGGGCATGGATGATGATCACGCATACTCATAAAGTGGTTAACAATGCTAGATGTATGGTTGGACTCAAGAGGAAAGCAGGAAGCAAATCCTTACAAGGACTCCAACTTGAGTGCAAATGAAGAACAATACTCACCTTCTTTAGAGTGTTGTCCTTCATTATTTATTCATTTGTGGACCCCTAACAAATTCCAAGTAGGAAAGCAGACTCCCCCATCCAGTAAATATTAATTTCCTGGTATTAGAGTTCCTTTTCTAACCCTAAAATGATATTCAGGTCCCAGAACTAAAACAGTTGCTGTCAAGCCTCCAATTGTGAACAGTGTCGCATCTGTCATTCTTCAGGTTACTGAAGAGAAGAGGAAATCCCCTCTGAAACAGGCTGAAGGCTGTTTCCCCTCTCTAGAAGACATCCAGGTAATACAAAGTCACTCCCTTCTGGTTCCTATATTCACTTTGACTGTCTTCCTGCAAGAAGTGGCTGCAAGAGAGGAAACCTGAGGCTTGAACTCCTCATTTTCTTAGAGAGGTCCTGGTCCTTCAGCAGTATTGAAATGATAATTTTCCCTGAGACAGGGTTGGGGTCAACAGTCGTGAAGTACAGGGTAAACTGATAGAGGCCACTGTGCTACCTTTCAGAAGTAATAGGAAGGACTGGCCAGCACGTGGGGAAGGGCTGGAGGAACTCCAGAAAAATTATTTCTGGTTGTGTTTGATGTTGAAGTCTGAGACACTGGTATGGTATATACTGCATAAATTTTTTTGACTAAGTATCTGCACAAGGTTGGTAGAGGTAGCTAATATCCATCCTGAACCTATGTTGGTAACAGAGAGGTGATGGTTGGTATTTGTAGGATAGGCTCAGAGAACCCACGGACTTCCCTGGGTACAGTGTTAGAAGAGTGATGCCTTTTTTCTATTAAACCTAAAAGGTCCACATTCTATTTTATTAAAACAAAAATCTTTTGCAAAGGAGTGAGATTCAAAAGCCAAGCACCTTGCGTTTATTCCGTTGGTTGGAATCTCCGGGAAGAACATCGTGGATCCGCTGGGAATGTCGAAGGCGGGCCAGCGCGCACCGCCGCGCACGGCTGGAGCAGCAGCTCCACCTGCGGGCTGGCGCGGGGATTGCGTGCGCGCCGCGCCCAGGAGCACAGCCCTCCCGAGCCAGCTCCGTGTTAAACACCAGTGCTTTTCCGACGTGTGCTTTGCGAATTATAGAGTAGCTTTGATGATACAGCTTTTGTATATGCTCGGGATATTGTTTTAATACAGTTTTAAAATCGACCCTGTTACTGAGACACATTTTGTTCTGCATTTGCTGCTGATTAAGAGCCATGCATAAAAGCCTTGTGTGGATATCACCTGCTTACCTTGAAACTTTAAATTAAAAGTCTCTTTATATGGTTGTATATGTTTAACAAATAGGTGCATATTTCACAAGAGTGGTCAAATGAGTGATCTCATGGAAGAAAACTGCATGGAAAGCTATTCTTCCCAGGAAATATCTGCAGAAAAAAACGTGTCTCCTGCTCAGGACTGCTCAGTAAGACAAAAACAATTGGTATGACTTCTCCAGTACAATTTTATTGTCAAGATACTTACAATTGCCTTACATTTCTTAAGTCATTACAAAAATAAAGAACTGGAGTCAAGAGGAAAATATCAGTAACCACAACAGTAAAATGCATCAAATTTGCAGTGAAGCGATTTAGTGGGCTAAGAGCAATTCTAAGTAGGGAAATAGAAGAGTAGTCTTAGAGGAAGGAGTATCACCATACCTTATTATTCTTTTGAAACTTAAAATTGCATTATTTATGATTATGAATAGTGATGATGTTGAAAATCTACCCCTGAGCCCAAAGCAGACATATCTGAAAAAGGTGCATGGGATTGCCATGTATGTTTTCAGGAGGATGCAGCTGAAGATGCACAGCATCAACCACCTTGTAAAAAAGTGCACTCAAGTGCATGGACATTTCTGAATCACTGTATCAGCAGATTGGGCTGAATGCCACTGCTTTCCCCTGAGAAAGAGTGAAAACACTCAATTGTTTGTGGAAAGTCACTGTGGACTTTGAAAGGAATAACATCTTACAGGGAAGCTAAGAGACGACAAGGCAGCTCCATTTACATAACAAGAGAAAAAGCTAAATTTGTATGTATTTTTTTTCCTTTACATAATGAATGACAAGTGTACGGTCAAAGTTCACAGTCATTGTCCAAAGGGAAATTATTAGACATGATGCTTATGTTTGTTTGCAGTGACTTTAGAAATATCTGTCAACATACATGGACTATGTGGAATAGTAATACATAGAGATAGTATTTTAGCTTCCAAAAGTATTCGGCAGTTTTAGCTAATTGCAGACTTGAATTCCACAAAATTGGTAGAAAAATGCACGCTCCTATTTCTCAGAAAACCATGCTTGGTTGAATTTCTTTTTTTTTTTTTCTGTGTGTTGGGGTTTTTTTTTCTCATACATCTCACTTGTACAAATGCTTCCATACTGTATTAATTGCTCCTTCAGGCATTTTTCTTGCCCTCAGATTATTTGGACAAAGATAGTTTCTAGGCATCTGAGAGAACAGTGAAAATAAGAGTGAATACATTTGAGATGCTTATAATCATAGTACTTGTTTTTTACCTTTTGAATGAAACTGAAGAACAAAACACATGGCCTCTTGCAAAATCCCTGCTGCTTGTTGAGGAATATTTAGCAGAGAGAGTCCATGATTTGTTAACTTCAGGATTGAACAATCCCTGCTTTCAGAGCATTGTATGAAGTTTTGTATTGTCCCTACTGTATATTGTGCATTGTGCTGATCCTATACTACCTTGAGTTAGTAAGTAAGTAGCAAAAGTAGTAAATTATAGGTCCTTCTCATGGATGCTCTGTCATGTGGAAGACATGTAACAACTTAGTAAACCTTCTCATAAGCACTAAAGGCAAAGGCATTGTGTATTAGACAGAACAAAGAAAGACATATTGATAACCAATTAGGAGATGTTTAGTCATATTTGCTGTTATGACAAAAGTGTTTGTAACCAATTATAGAAGTGCTAATAATGGCGTGAGCTTTGTGATTTTTCTATATAAACAGTAAGCTTTCNAAAAGCCAGTGAGGGCACTTGGAAGCTAATACATTACATATATTATATAGTTAATATAAAAATATATTTTCCAATTTTACTAATTACCAAATTTCTGTTGTTTGTTTATAGCAGAAGCTGGAGAAACAATTAAAATTGTTAGCCTTTCAAAATCCAGGACCTCAGGTAGCTGACTTCAATCCTGAAACTAGACAGCTGAAAAAGAAAGAGTGCATGTTACAGATGAAACAATTTTTTTTTAATGAGTCCAAGTAAGATCTCTAATTTATTACTCATTTTACTTTAAAAAATGGCTGGTAGGCTGTTGAGTGAATCTAAATGAAATTAATAAAAGCACTGTATTTTGCAGACTGATTTCTTATTACCCTTAAAAGTGTTGGGAAAACAAGATTTTTCTGTGTGACTTTAAGGGAATTTTTATATAGTATGGCATGCATTCATTTCTTAGTACCAATGGCTGTTGCAATTAGGATATAATACTGGTATTTCATTTTGCTATGAGTTTTTTAAAGACTAAATACTTGCTATACAAATGTTTTCCACTTGTTTGGTTTAGTGTCTGAATGTGTTGATGCATTGTCTGAGAATAACTTCTGTTCTTTTTCACAGATTTACAAAGAAGTATGACAAACATGGCAGACTGCTTTGTAATGGCATAGATTTATGTGATTGCCTGGAAATAGACTGCTTGGGTTGCTTCTATCCTTGCCCCAAATGCAATTCAAACAAATGTGGACCAGAATGTCGCTGCAATAGAAAATGGGTTTATGATACGATTAAGACTGAAGCTGGGGATGTGATCAGTGTGGCACCATTTTTTGTCCCTGACTGATTGTGTTCTGTTAGTTTTTGTGCCTGAACATTGTTATTTTTTCTTCATGTTTTATTAGAGTAAATCTCGGTGCCACCTGGCAGTGGTGCTTGATTTTTTACTGCTGCCTACCCAGCAAACTTTACCATTCCCTTCAAGTGAAAGTACATATTTCATTCATCCTCATCCCTGTGAGATTTGCTGAGGCATCTAGTCAATCCTTTCTAAATCCTGACTTCCTAAACTTGAAGGTGTCTGAACTGTTACGGGAAGATAATTTCCTTACCCTGGGAAGCTGAACTGCATTACTTGTAATGAGGGTTTTTTTTTTCTGCTTGTTCATTTACTCAGATATGTATCAGAGATCTTTCTTTTGTGTAGGCTTGTCAAAGAGCCTTTTCATCCTGATGCATTCATTCTTCATATGGGTGAGGAAAGAGGCATTTGAGATAACACTGTTCTTTGAAACTAGGTCACTACTTTCCATGTTTGTCTGTATATTAAGCAAAATAGAGTGGAAACAGCTCTCTATCGGTCTTTCTTGCCACCCAGGCTGAAAAAATGAAACCAATATGTTCAGTCAGCAGTATTTTTTAATGGTGTGTGGCACATTAAATGTTTGCCAGTCATTAATTACATGGCTAAGCAGACTGGATATATTTCCTTCTGGACAGAAAAATCTCTTTAGTTCCAGAAGTTTCCTCTTCATGTAAGACATGACAGATTTAAAATACAATAACTTACATCCAGTCTTCTTATTAGGTAAGTGTTCTCATTCATTATAGGTATCCATGCCTTTTGTGAGGAGTGAGGATCCCTCTGGATCTTGAAGGCAAGAAGGCTGCAGATGGTTACTGGTGATTTCCAGGAGCAGGCTGCTAAGTGGGGGAATAATTCCTAGGGCCTAGTGTTTTTTTTTTGAGGATACTCTCCGAGCTTTGAATGTGGCACCATTTTTCTTTCTCTCTTACCAGAAGCCATTCTCTGAGACAAAGATCTTCTGCTCCAAGACAGATATCTCCCAATACAAGAAACTTGGGAACACATCCCAAGAATGTCTTAACACCAAAATCTCCTGACTTGCTACTCTGGAAAGACTTTTTGTTCCTCTCAACTAATGACACCTTGTATCATGCAGGCAGCATGGGCAACAAGCTGGAGGAGCTGGAAGCCATAGTGCAGTGGGATTGCTGTGACACCATCACACTGCATGACATTATGGTTTTAAAGCCCTTAAGAGAAATGGCAGAGAACCTTTCATAGTCTCTTGTGAGAATGGTTAACCTCCAGATGACATCAGATCATCTTACACCTTATAAATCAGTCTAAACAGAATACAATTTTTTGTATAGAATAAGTTTGCTCTAGAAAGCTATTTAAAATAAGAGAAAGCAGATCAATGAACTTTTCCTTAAGGTCTGTGTGTCCTTATTCTCTCTCTCCCCAGTTCCTCCCCTTCTCCCCAGATTATGCAGGTTAAACAACTTGTGACTCTATGAATTTACTTCTCCTGTCTTTTCCTTGTCCATGTGGCTGCTTTGCTCATGGCTACCAGTGATCCCACTGTGGCTTAAAGAAAAGGAAGAGTATAGATAGGTATATATTAAACTACACCCTAAACTAAAATAGCATCTCTCAATCTCTTGCCTAAAAAAATTGATTCAGTTTATTTAATTTGAAAATTGTGTCTTCCACTCTATTTCCCTTGCTTACAGTCATTATCTATCTGGAAGGAGATATTCACCCTCTGCTTTATTGGACATCGTTACTGCAAAGAAGCCAGTCTCAGGAAAATGAATAGTGTGTCTCTTTTTTTTTTTNTTTTTTTTTTTTTTCCATAAAAGTGCTTCTTTCCCTCCTAGCTTCCAAAGACTACACTGTACATCACCTACCTCTTACAAACTTGAAAACTCAGAAAATAGAATAAGACCTTTGCACAGTGTCTTGTTTGCTTTCATCGCACTGACCTAGACAACAAGCTAGAAATCTATCCACTAAAGACATTCTCTATTTAACAATGTGTCTACTTCTCCGTACCCGAAGTTGTCACAGATCTGAGGAAAAAAGGCCCACCAATATCTGTTCTTATTGTATCCATATTGTATTGGATACTTACATCTGCTTCTGCAACAAAGGCCATTTAAAATGAAGTATTAATAGAAACATTAGCATGTGGCTCAGAAGAAGCAAAGGCAAGAGCCAGTAAATATTATGACTTTTAAGATGTGAAGTTATGCAAAAGACTACGAACATCTGAAGCTTTATTGGGTGAGTTAAGAGATGGGAGTTTTGAATATGGCAGACCAAAGCTGTATTGGTGCACAAGGCTGACTAGCTAGCCAGCTGTAGCTGGACCACCACTCTTGTCTACCTCTCTTTCTTTGCTACTAAAAGTGACACATGATGATGATTTTTCCCTTGCTCAGTATTTGCAAATCCTTCATGCAAAGTTCCACAGTGAAAATTNNNGTGAAAATTATGTAACATTATGCATTATAACATTATAACATTTCTGAAACACAGACGAGGAATACAACAGATGATAGCACTGTAAAACAGCAGGCAGAAAATTGAGATCTTCTTTCCCAAAGTAAGCTCCCACATTTTTTAAATAAAAATTGTTATGGGATTCCTGTCCAAATGGGGACTTGACACTACATAACTTAAGTAAGCCACAAGGTATTCAATTTACCTTCAGTGCTTTAAAAACTATGAAAAACAGTCAGTCCTAGGAAAAGTCAGATCCAAAAAGTCTACAGTTACAAGATCACTTATCTCTTCCTCTTGGTTTAAAATTAACTTCTGCATGTAGCAAAGTGCCACTCAATCCCACTGCATCATTAAAAAAAAA
>WEIU01010560.1:19902-32292 GCA_013389925.1 Aegithalos caudatus | reverse complement strand
CGAGTATTTGGAGGAGTGGGTGACTGCATGGTGTAGCATGGTGCAGTGACCTTGTAAACAGAGAAAGTTTTCTGATTCCGTGGTCTAACTCTGGGAAGCTGTTGTATTACTTGGTAAATATGGTAGCTGTTTTAAAAATTAAGCCAATGATGTTATCCAGCCATTTCATGCAAACATAGAAAGTGGAGTCTTGTGCAGAGGACAGGTGTAGTGATGGTCTTTTANAAACCTGAAGTCACCTCCAGACTGGAATTTTAAATTTTCTTCTTGGCAAAACAGCAGAATTACCTGTTTATTGCCTTGTCCTGATTTCCTTAGATTGCTTAATTTATATTTATATAAATAAATATATCTATATTAATTATTATATTATAATTTATAATTACTGAAGAGGAACAGGAAAAGCAGTTAATTCTCCTCTTGCTTCTTTTGCTTTAAAAAAAAGGAAAGAATATTAATATCTGCCAAATCAGAGAGTCCCAGATGTTCTACATATTTTATGAGAACTCTTTGTTTTCCTGCTGATAGCTGTGCTTCTTGGAGCAGCTGCTTTTTCTGTCAGATAATAGCTGTTTTAACAGCCCTTTGGTCTGTGGAGGCATTATAGATAAAAAGACTGCCATACAGTCTTTGCCACATATGTTGTTTCTTTTTTTACCCTGACCTGGTTGTGCCACAAGTCCCCTGTTGATAGTGAAGATCCATATAGAGTGTCTTCCACAAAAAAGTTGACCCTAGTAGGGCGGTAACTCACTCAGTTTAGGCAAACTGTTCTTGATTTTTCAGAATATTACCTAGTTTGAATAGTGTGAATTTGGAAAAGTTCTCCTTTCTTGATCATCACAATTGGCTTCAAAGCCCATCTTTTTTTTTCATTGATTGCTGCTTTGCCATTATATGGAAACCTGTACATATACTCACATCTGGCTTGTGTCTACTTTTTTGTAGTTTGTCTATCTTGAGAAAAGTGATTTGTAAATCTGCATTTTGAGATAGTTGGAGTTTTCCATCTACCATGTAAGAGGGTTAAGATGAACAGGATGCATATAGTTCCCCTACTGGAGTTTCTAGTAAAAATCTTGTTTGACCACAGTGGCTATTTGTGCTAAAACATGTCTGCTATGACTTGTAGAACAGCACTTAGTAACAGCAGTTTTTTTTTCCTTTAACAGGCAGTCTATCACAATTTGAAGCCTGCTTCATTGCAACAACAGCTACAAAGCATTCACCTGGATCAAGACAAAGCAGAAGCATTTGCTAGTGCTTGGGCGACTGCAGGTCAAGATATGATTGAAAAGTTCAGGCAGAGGGTTCTGACCCCTCAGAAGGTAATGTGTGTGGTTTTTCTTCTGAGAGAGGATGAAGTTGTATTTGTTGGGTTTAAAGCAAGGAGGTTAAACTAAGTTGCAAAGTGTGTGACAAGGTACTTGGTCAATTACAGGTACCAGATAAATTTGATCCAGAGAGTTGAATTCTATTGTTTTTAAGAGATGTTACATGTTAGCTGAGGTGCTGTAACTGCTGTAACCTGGCTATATAAGCATTATTAGCATAAAATGCTAATTAGCCTGTTTGTGAATAGGCTTTACAACATGGCCAGGGGACAACGTGTTCATGAGCACTTGTGGTGATTGAGCTCATCAGGCTGGTCATTGTCTGCACTTGTATCTGACCTCCTGCCATCTTTAAATTTGTAAGCTGGTTGCTTAGTGAATTATATGAGATATTTACTATGATTTTGTGTTTCTTTTTCTGCAATGGCACATAATCTTGCTTCTGTGTGCCTATTGTTACTTAAAACTTGCTATATGCCTTGGAAGTCTCATTGTATATTTAGACATAGACATCTATATCTGTGACAAAGTATAGTAACATCATTTTGTTGGTTCATAATAACTCTTCAAATGCATAAGGAATTGTATGTAGAACACCAGTGTCAGCCAGGATCAAATTTTTAGAAAGAATTGTGAAACACAACTCAATTATTCTTACTTTATCATTGCTTTATATCTTGTTGGGATGAAATTCAGTTTGTTAATAAATGATTTGGTGAGAAAAAGAAACATAGAAAGTAAATTGTATATATTAAGTATACATGATGCACAGAGAGATCTAGAACAATGTAATTTGTACCAGCCTGCTTGCTCCTAAATAAACCTGGGATTTCACTTATGTGTAAAATTCACATTTTGTGAAGAGGAGGTTTATCTGTGGAACAGATTAAAGATACTCTGAATTGCATCACAGTTGATTTTTTTCAAAGTATTTAAACTTTATCCTTTGTAAAACCAGATAATTTTAGACATAAAACTTACAGGATTCTGATATGCAAAATTATAATAACCCAGGAATCTAACAGAGTGACTAATAATATAAGTATGATAAAAAAATCAGCAAGATATCTTGGGTGTCTGGGTTTTTTTGTGGTTTTTTTTTTTTGTGTGTGTATTTTTTGTTTGTTTTGGTTTTAAAGATCAATCTGAGTGTGTGATTTGTTGTACTTCACCACAATTATTTCTTTTNTTTTGTTTTTTGTTTTGTTTTGTTTTGTTTTGTTTTGTTTTGTTTTGTTTTGTTTTTAAATAACGTTACCAATGCCAAGTGTACAAGTCCCAAAGTTTAAATGGTCAATGGTACAGTCAGGTATAACTGTCCATTGAAGGAGGTAAGTAATTTGAAAACCAAGTGAAATAATGGAAGATAATAAGGTAAACTTTTCAACAGAGTATATATGCAGAATGGAAGGCAGTTCTGAAGACAGCCTACAAAGCAGATGTCTTTAAAAATCTTCTTTTGGGAGAGTATGCATTAATGCATATTTGACTGCTGTCTCCTCAGCATATGAGAAACTAATAAAACATCTTTCATCTTCTTTCATTTCCATTTTGTACCATAAACACCTGTGGTCATTCTGTGACCGGGTTTGGGAATGGCATTGCTCTATTACTTGTCTGGGGTTTTGTGAGCCCTGTAACATACAATGTTTTTGGTTTATGTTACTTTTTAAATTCAGCACCATCTGCTAGTGCAGTGGTGTTTTCCTAATATATTGCATCCCATATAGCAAGGTTTTAAACTGTTGTTTTTAACTGAGCTTGCAGGAAAGCAACTGCAAAAATATCATAGTGCCATTTTCTTGCTTTTTAGTGTGAAAGCAGGTTTAAATACAGGTGTGTGCCCCTACATATGCTTAAGCCTTCATTTTTCCTCCTGCCTTTTTGCCCAGATAACAGGTTGAGTATCAGTTCGAGTGTAATTTGAGTTGGAACTCTGATTTGCTTTTTCATTTTGTTTTGAAAATCTCTGAAGTATTACTCCTGTAGACTTGAAGTTCACGAGTTTTCCTTAAAGATTAAGTTCACAAAACTAATTGCTGAATAAAGAATTTGTTCTGCTAGCAAGAAGTAAAATATTTTAAAACTGAGTTTGTAATGGAAGAACAACTTCTGATGTCCTTGTAATCTTCTGAGTTTCTTAGTAATATCGTTTAGGCGCAGTAGGTGTCTGCGTTATTTTCTTCAATATTGTGTATAATTGCATATCTGCATGTATTTTCTGTATTACCTTTCCATACCTTGAAAAACAGTGATCAAAATATTATCTTGTGGTACATTGCTGTACTATCCAATTTTCTGTAAATGTTCATCATTATCTCTTCAGTTGAAGTTTAAAAAAGTTTATAATCCTGAAAAGTACTTACAGAAGGGTGATTGCTTTTTAGATTAGATATACAATTAAGGTATTTATATTGATTTAGAGATTATATTAACCTACTTTTTTGTACAAGGAGATGTGTATTAAAATATTAATACCTTCTTCAACGTGTAAATATGGGTGTAACATATTAAACAATTGATCCTATAAATATGCCCTCTATATCAGTATTTGTTTACATGGCCATATATGAATTCCTAATTTACATTGTTCACTTCTCTTCCAGAAACAATGTTCTGTACAGTAAAAGAATGCCATATTATCACAAGTTCTAGCAACATAATCACAGAATAGCTGAAGCTGGGAGGAACCTTTGGAGCGTATCTAATGTACCCCCTCTGCTCAAGCAGGGACATCTAAACTGAGTTGCTCAGGACCATATCTAGACAGCACCTGCACATCTGTGAGGATGCAGATTCCACAGTCTTCCTGGGCACCTTATGTCAGTTCTTAGCCACCCTTGAAGTGCTTTCAGGGGTGGCTGGATGTTTTCCTGTGGCTCAGTCTATATAGCTTTCCTTCACATAAGGAGTTTAAAAGCTCCCTTGTGGCTTCTTCTCATATGTGAGATGCTCCTATCCCTTCATCATCATCGTGGTGGCCTTTGCTGTACTCTTTCCAGTACCTACATGATTCTTACTCTGTGGAGCCCAGCACTGGTCATGCTGCTCCAGGTGAGGCCTCACCATTGTTGGGTACAGGGGAAGGATCATTTACCTCAGCCTGTGGGTGGTACTCCTAGAGCAGCCCGGGATGGCTCATGATTGACTTGGTGTCCACCAGGAGCCTCAGGTTCTTTTTCACATTGCTTTTTTCCAGCTGGACAGCATCCAGCTTGTACTGGTGCTTGTCCTCTCCAGTGCAGGACATTTCACTTCCTCTTGTTGAACTTCATGAGAAAAACTGTCAGACCATTTCTGCAGCCTGTTCAAGTCCCTCTGGATGGCAACACAACCCTTTGGTGGACCAACCAGTCATCTCAGCTCTTTTCAGACCTTACCTGGAGTAAGGAGGGGCCTCCAGCTGGAGACAGACTCAGATTTGTTGAAATGGGTCCACAGGAGGGCCACTGAAGTGCTGCAAGGGCAGAACACCTTTGCTGTGAAGACAGACTGAGAGAGTAGAGGTTGTTCAGCCTGCAGAAGAGAAGGCTCCAGAGAAAATTGTTATAGCCATTCAGCACTTAAAGGGGCCATACAAGAAAAATGGAGAGAGATGTTTTACCAGGGCATGTAGTGGCAGGACAAGGGGCAATGGTTTTAAATGGAAGGATTATGAATTTAGATTAGACTTTAAGAAATTCTTGATGAGGGTGGTGAGAGACTGCATCAGGTTGTCCAGAGAGGTTGTGGATGCTCTGTCATTGGAAGTGTTCTAAAGATTGGATACGGCATTGATCAACATGATCTAGTGATCAAGATGTTCCCAGCCCATGGAAGGGAAGTTGGACTAGATGATTTTCAGAGACCCTTTCCAATCCAAACCTGCATTCTGTGATTCTATGAGTGCTAATTCTTGGTTGGTTTTTCTTTTTTCTTTCATGTTCTTTTAAAAATACATACAGCTTTTTAGTTATCACTGCATGTTTAGTAGGGACTGTTGTTGACCTGTTGAGATGGTGTGCAGCACTATATATGAATTCAGAATTTAGTTCATATGTGATTCTTTTGTACTTTCACTTACATGCGCTTCCTGCACATTAGTAACTCTGAATTTTCTTTAGAGCAGCTTTAGTA
Organism: Aegithalos caudatus; assembly: GCA_013389925.1. NCBI lineage: Eukaryota > Metazoa > Chordata > Aves > Passeriformes > Aegithalidae > Aegithalos > Aegithalos caudatus. Next base: position 26,842 of record WEIU01010560.1, on the reverse strand, counting down.
GGTGTGTAAAGGGATTGCTTGTGGATGCAAGTGCAGAATCAGGGTCATGATTAACAATACTGACATCTTGATAGTTCTGTTCCAACACATACACAGTGTCCTTGCACACACTCACAAGACAGACTTTATGAAATAAGAAAGATCTACCTGGATTTTTATATTGTGTTTTACTAAAATCTCTGTGGCAAAATAATTCTAAGTCTTTCCTGACCATGGTACTTAGAGGTTGTCTGTTACAGAGGTATTGAAATGCTGACAGTAGAGTATTTTCTGTTGTGTACAGAAGAAGGACTGTGCAGTAATCTTCCATTTCTGTTTCAAAACAGTAAGAAATGGCAGACATTTTTAGGACATTTTTGTTAGGGGTATATTTACACATTAAGCAAACCTTGGAACCTGTGAGACTGATTAGCTTATGGTCAAAACTAGTGGGCCACTGAGTGCCCAATTTTGTTATTCCACTATAAAGCTAAAAAATTTTACTTCTGCCATTTTTGAGAGTAGGCCAGTGCATCTTTTGGCTTGCAGAAGTGGTCAGGTTTGGACTCAAGACCACTAGTTATTATGAAAAATAATTTCTTACAGATACTTTGTCTGTATTGACATGTTAGTTCTTTTAAACCAGATTAATTTCTCACCTGCAAAGTACAATTTGTTAAAAAGTAGTATTCTGAGTTCTGGGTCTGTCAGTTCTGTGCAAAAGGTGTAGGTGGTAGTGTGCTGGTTGATACCTTTATTNTGCTCAGGACCATATCTAGACAGCACCTGCACATCTGTGAGGATGCAGATTCCACAGTCTTCCTGGGCACCTTATGTCAGTTCTTAGCCACCCTTGAAGTGCTTTCAGGGGTGGCTGGATGTTTTCCTGTGGCTCAGTCTATATAGCTTTCCTTCACATAAGGAGTTTAAAAGCTCCCTTGTGGCTTCTTCTCATATGTGAGATGCTCCTATCCCTTCATCATCATCGTGGTGGCCTTTGCTGTACTCTTTCCAGTACCTACATGATTCTTACTCTGTGGAGCCCAGCACTGGTCATGCTGCTCCAGGTGAGGCCTCACCATTGTTGGGTACAGGGGAAGGATCATTTACCTCAGCCTGTGGGTGGTACTCCTAGAGCAGCCCGGGATGGCTCATGATTGACTTGGTGTCCACCAGGAGCCTCAGGTTCTTTTTCACATTGCTTTTTTCCAGCTGGACAGCATCCAGCTTGTACTGGTGCTTGTCCTCTCCAGTGCAGGACATTTCACTTCCTCTTGTTGAACTTCATGAGAAAAACTGTCAGACCATTTCTGCAGCCTGTTCAAGTCCCTCTGGATGGCAACACAACCCTTTGGTGGACCAACCAGTCATCTCAGCTCTTTTCAGACCTTACCTGGAGTAAGGAGGGGCCTCCAGCTGGAGACAGACTCAGATTTGTTGAAATGGGTCCACAGGAGGGCCACTGAAGTGCTGCAAGGGCAGAACACCTTTGCTGTGAAGACAGACTGAGAGAGTAGAGGTTGTTCAGCCTGCAGAAGAGAAGGCTCCAGAGAAAATTGTTATAGCCATTCAGCACTTAAAGGGGCCATACAAGAAAAATGGAGAGAGATGTTTTACCAGGGCATGTAGTGGCAGGACAAGGGGCAATGGTTTTAAATGGAAGGATTATGAATTTAGATTAGACTTAAAGAAATTCTTGATGAGGGTGGTGAGAGACTGCATCAGGTTGTCCAGAGAGGTTGTGGATGCTCTGTCATTGGAAGTGTTCTAAAGATTGGATACGGCATTGATCAACATGATCTAGTGATCAAGATGTTCCCAGCCCATGGAAGGGAAGTTGGACTAGATGATTTTCAGAGACCCTTTCCAATCCAAACCTGCATTCTGTGATTCTATGAGTGCTAATTCTTGGTTGGTTTTTCTTTTTTCTTTCATGTTCTTTTAAAAATACATACAGCTTTTTAGTTATCACTGCATGTTTAGTAGGGACTGTTGTTGACCTGTTGAGATGGTGTGCAGCACTATATATGAATTCAGAATTTAGTTCATATGTGATTCTTTTGTACTTTCACTTACATGCGCTTCCTGCACATTAGTAACTCTGAATTTTCTTTAGAGCAGCTTTAGTAGGTGTGTAAAGGGATTGCTTGTGGATGCAAGTGCAGAATCAGGGTCATGATTAACAATACTGACATCTTGATAGTTCTGTTCCAACACATACACAGTGTCCTTGCACACACTCACAAGACAGACTTTATGAAATAAGAAAGATCTACCTGGATTTTTATATTGTGTTTTACTAAAATCTCTGTGGCAAAATAATTCTAAGTCTTTCCTGACCATGGTACTTAGAGGTTGTCTGTTACAGAGGTATTGAAATGCTGACAGTAGAGTATTTTCTGTTGTGTACAGAAGAAGGACTGTGCAGTAATCTTCCATTTCTGTTTCAAAACAGTAAGAAATGGCAGACATTTTTAGGACATTTTTGTTAGGGGTATATTTACACATTAAGCAAACCTTGGAACCTGTGAGACTGATTAGCTTATGGTCAAAACTAGTGGGCCACTGAGTGCCCAATTTTGTTATTCCACTATAAAGCTAAAAAATTTTACTTCTGCCATTTTTGAGAGTAGGCCAGTGCATCTTTTGGCTTGCAGAAGTGGTCAGGTTTGGACTCAAGACCACTAGTTATTATGAAAAATAATTTCTTACAGATACTTTGTCTGTATTGACATGTTAGTTCTTTTAAACCAGATTAATTTCTCACCTGCAAAGTACAATTTGTTAAAAAGTAGTATTCTGAGTTCTGGGTCTGTCAGTTCTGTGCAAAAGGTGTAGGTGGTAGTGTGCTGGTTGATACCTTTATTAGGATGACAAGTCAAATTTTGTTTTTTAGAGCAGCAGAATGAGTATTTCCTGGAATAGTGATTAGGTGAAGTTTGCTGTGGCATATTGAGCACTATTTCAGGTATTTATATTTAAACACTATTTATAATTGCTTGAGAAAAACTATTCTTTTTTGAACATAGTTTTTGAAATTTTTTGTGCACACTGCTTATTAGATAGAGATGTTATTGACTTGAGAAATTAATAAAAACTGTGGAGTTAAAGCTGTACTGTTTAATACTATTTCTCATTTCATCTCTTCATTTTTCTTTGCTGAATTACTGGCAGTCTTCAGCTGCACAGATTTATTAATTATGTATATTCTGCTGTTGCATTAATTGGTTCTTTGGTCCTTACTCATATGGCAGTGCCTTTATTATTTCTGCTGATGATCATACAATTATAGTTAATTGAGATGATGGTATTTGTACAATTTTTTCCTTTGAACACATTCTTAATCTGGCCTTTAGAATGATAGGACAGTGATAATAGTTTGATATCAATCTGATCCAGTTTTTAAGTCTTGGTAATGTATAAGTTTAGAAATGAGGGCACACTGATCAGATTAAAATGTTTTCCTCCCTGCAAAGAAGAGCTAGATTTTTGATAAGAGTTCATTCTGAATTCTCCTGGCAGTTTTACATCAGTTTTATTGCTTTTCTCCATTTCTCCTCCCCCTAATATTATGTTCTCTGTATGTGTTTTGGATTCTGTGCAAATCTGTTTTAAAGGCAGATCAAGCTAAGTAAGTGCTTCATAGCTTTCTAGTTTTGGAAAACTATTTAGGGTATCCTTAAAATATATATAATGAAAAAGATAAAAGTCCTATGTTGCCAAGCAAGAGTAGTTTTTTATAGCTTTCAGACAGCATTGCTTAATATAATGATGCGTGGGAATGCAACTTCTGAAGTTATGTAGCTAAAATTCTTGACAGAGCTGTCAGTTCTGTATCTCGAGTGCCTATTTGAAGCCATATGGGAAAAACTCTGAAAGTGGTTTTCTCAGAAACTGGCCTTCTTGCTAACGTAATTGTGTATGTAATGTATGTATGTAATGCTAATGTGCTAAATTCCCTCTGCTAAATGCTGCCACATCTACAGAAATACTCTGAAACACATGCATCCTGTGGTTATGGAAANAAAAAAAAAAGAGAGAGAATTGGTGCGCTGTGTGTGTATGTCAGGGCAGAATTTTTTTTTCTGATACCAGAAGAATGCAAAAAAAGGAGGAATACAGCTCAAACTATAGAAAGAATTTTACAGTTTCTTGTTAGTATCTGATCAACTAATCATTCTCACAGTGACAAGCTGAGGTCACAAAAACAGTGTTGTACCTACGGGCATTTTCACAGTGAATTGCGAACCAGCTTGCATTATGTCATGCCAATACACTCACAGAGACAAAGAGACTGCAAATGATGAAATACAAATGATAAAAACACATTTTTTTAATCTAATGAGATTATTTTAATCACCTGCTACAGCACAACTGTGTCTGATTCTTTCACTCACTTAGCTTTGTTAGCAGGAATTTTAATTGTTTACAATTTTTAGGTACTACTTCTTAAGGATTTCTTAGTGAGTTGCTTCCTATCCTTGCCCTCTTCTGTCTTCTACCAAGAAAGTATAAGTTACGAAGGTTGGAAGAAGGTACATTTGAGAATGTTTAGAAAGATCTGTAAATTTTGCTCTGTTCCTACAAGCAAAATTGCATTTTAAAAGATTATAAAAATGAGTCCTCTCCTTGTCTTGTGCAACTTCCTGTGTAATACAAAACATAATTTTTTCTCAATATGTAAAAGAGCTTTTGAAACAGGGGTCTGGTTGTAATTTCAAGGCTTGAAATGGCAGGTGACTTCTGGGGATTTTTTTTTTATGGTTACTAAAAATGTTTGCCTTATCTCTAACTAAAAATTGTCCAACTTAATCTTTCCTCCATTGGATCTTGTTATATTTTCTTCTAGATTAGCACCAGTCAGCCATGACTTAATAGAAGGGGTCATAGACTGGTGTGCATTTTTACTGCAGCTCTGTGCCCACAAATTTGCCATAGCTGGAGCACAACAGGACTTTTACATTTTGTACAGTGAACCCCTAAATACTATGGTTTTTGAAACTGGAGTGCTGTTTCTAATGTTTGTCATAGAATTTCTTTCTGTTTGCTTTCAAGCTAGCTGTTTATCAGTAAAAAACAGTTAAAGATGAAAACTTGCAGCATTCTCAATTAATGCAGTCTCTTGAAGTTGTTGCAGCTTAGCAGTAGTCTTACTCTACCAATCTCATGTCATGTTTTTTATTTGTTCTTTTTGGAGTGTTTCTTTTTCCTGATCTCCAGGATTAAAGAGGTGAGGGGGTTTGATTTGGATATTGAACAGAGAAGTCTGAAAATACCACTTTTATTGGTATACATGCTAATTAAAGTTTGCTGAAGAGAAAAAAGATTTTATCCTTGAAGACAAAAATGGGAAATCAGAAGAAATTTACATCCAGCTTGTCTTGGATGAAGAATCTAGTTAAACTTAAATATTCACCAATAAGGTGAATTTAGGTGCATAATTTCTGCATTTTTTCCTTTTAGAGTTAAATCCTCTTAATACCTTCTCTGAGAGGTAAGTGAGGTACTGGCTCTTTGTTCCTGTTGCTTTTTCTAGCATTAATTACAGGCTGAAATTAACAGCTTACAGAGTTAAAAAACTCACTACTCTTAATTTTAATTTTTTTTGCTGCCTTCTTTAGTTACTTTTGTTATTTGGGAAAGTTATGCTGAGGGCATAATGGCAAACATGACGTGTTTGTTCACATTAGTGAAGATTCTTCACATTCAGTGCCTCTATCTTGCTTGGTTTAATCACTTGACAGAGTTTTTGACCTAACCTATTTTCTGTTTCTTTGTCATAACAGTGCCTTCTTTTGAGGCTGAGATGCTTTTATCTCCCCCCCTGCCCTGGGAATTGTGCTCCATTTGATCAATATTTTACATGATTCTGTAAATTCACTGTCTGCCTAGCCCAATCCAAGTCTTTCCTTGCCTTTATATTACAACTTTGTAATAATAGTTGAAATAACTACCTTTATTTCTAGTTATTCTTGTCTACTGGTGAAAAATATAGTTCCTCTTTTTTTTTTTTTTTTTTTTTTTTTTTTTTTTTTTTTTTTTTTTTTTTTGTGTTTTTTTTTTTTTGTGTTTGCCTGTTTGCTGATGGTCTCACAGTATCTGCAAGATAAAGACAGAGTCTGGTTTGACATTGCATTCTAGTATTGTGTCTAGGTAGATAGGATCCATCCAGTTATTCTTTCTTTTGCTATCATGACTGAGAAACATAGCAAAAATATCATTGAATTTTTAAAGTCCAGTCTTAAAAATTTTGTGTGAGTCACTGTAGACTGTGCCACTTCTGATTAACTTGGCTGTTGCATGTGTGTTATGACTGACTGTAACTGCAGACTTGTAGTTCATAAAAATCTTCACCCTTTTGTACTGAATCTGTTATGTGGGTGAGTGGTTGTACCTACAGTTTTGTTGATAGTTACATACTATTTTTTTGGGACTGCTGCAAATCTTTTGTTTAATTTGAAGATTTGCATAATACTGTCAGCTGAAGATGCTAATCACTTATTTTATAATTCATATATACAGATAAAATATGAATATTACAATTTTTAAACCTGCCATTAAAGAGTACTTATCACTGAAACTGCAAAATGCCTCAGTAACCCATTTATGAAACAGGGATACTGAATTGCATTGAAGTTGAATAAGTTTGTCCAGTAGAGGGACAGATTTTTAACTACTACATGTTTTATTTTCTATTTTCTATTAAAAAATAGAAATGTTCTCTATTGCTATTAGAAATGTGGTAAAGGACTGCAGCCAGAAATTTCATACGACCATATGAAAACCCAGCTGTTTCACTGCAGGATTGCTCACCTATGGAGAAATTGTTAGAGCAAGATCTGTTGAAAAGAAGCTGCATCATCAAGAACTTCCTTCAAAGATGTTCATGCCACCCGAGTTCAACTGAAGTCAGTAGCAGCAATGGAGAAAATAAATCAGTGTGTTTGTGCAGTCATCTTCC
>WEIU01010555.1:44302-83294 GCA_013389925.1 Aegithalos caudatus | reverse complement strand
CATGTAATTTCCTGCTGTGGAGGAATCCTAGTGAAGTTAGGAGTAGGGCTGGTCATAAGCATCAGCTTTTGTAGCACAATCACTGTAATAACTGGGTCCAATATCTTGATCATTGATGTTCACACAGCTCTTAATGGATTGCATTATATAGAATTAACACGGTTAGGAACGTGTTTTATTTCTTATGTGTGGAAATTCTGACTTGTACACTCTGTCTAATCTCAATGTAAAATTAACAGTGGTTTTCTCTCGGTTGTGTGAGATTTTTCTTTGCAGTTCTTAAAACCCCTCTCTGACTTTCAGACAACTCAAATTGCAGTGAGACTGAAAATGACTGACAGTGAAATAATGCTGTGATGCATGACATGGAAGAAGACAAGTTGTTTCCTCTGCAGTGACAGTTGGAAGTAATAAAGGCAGCTACAGCTTTAGCTGTGAATGTTGAAGCAGATCTGAGGTTTACAGAATTCTTGATGCTACTCTGCTTTACCTCTGAATTGTAACAGCCTCTGTGTGTGACTTAAATCCTTCTTGTTAGTGTGTAGGGTTCAACTTGCTCGTACATTCCATTAGGTCAAGCTGAAGAGATCTGGGCTGTTCTGAAATTGTGTCATCTTGATGAGTAGTGGTGTGATCAGTGATGTTTCATTTAACGTTTCTTGTTCGCTTTTTATTAAAGTGTAGGAACGTGTAATGGAAAAGTAAGACTGGCATATCAATCAGAATTAATTTTATCCTTGAAAGCCATGCATCTTAAATGTGAATGAAGCATCTGAGTCACATATTAAATTTATGGCATCGTGCAATAAAACTACATGTCTCAATTCTTAGGGATCTTTCTTTAACTCTGCCATTTTGAAAGTTTATTTTGGAACTTCGTATTCTTACTGCATCATTTTTTAGAAGTCAGCAAGATGACATAATTTTAGCTGTAATTGAGGTAAATTCAGATAAATATGGAGATTTCACTCATTTAAGAATTTGTGAATGTGTAAGTAAGTGTATGGATGGGGGGAAATTTGTCACTTCAGCTTAATCTATTTACACTCCTCTTCCCGGAGGTGGAGGCTCTACCATCTGGAAGTTGGAAAGATTAGAATAAGGGATTTCATTACTTTCAGCAGAGGATCCCTCTGGGTTAGATCTCTTTGAGAATAGGGTAGAAGAAAGGAGGTTAGGCAAATTAATTAATGAATATGTAACCTAAATTCCATTTTGTGTGAATTACACTTGGTAGGGAATACTGCAGTGAGAAATATATACTGGTATTGGAATTTAGATATTGGTCTGGAATTGACTTCAGCTTTCAATGGATATTTTTATAATATAACAGGCATTTAAGTGACGATTCAAGTGACGATTTTACAGCTCAAAAGTGGGAAGCTGCTTAGACTCTTCAGCTGGTATTTCTAGAACATTTCTGCATGAATTTCTTCCCCTTACAGACTAGATAGTGATCTTAGCATAATGTTTGCAGTCTTATTCCAAAATGCATATTGGGGGGGGGTATGATGGTGTGTCTTTTTGTTGATTTGTTTTGATTTGGTTTTGAATTTTGTTTTGGTTTTGTTCCCACAGAAATTCTGTTTCTGAAGATTTCTCTTAGCCTGTGTCTGTTCATTTTTAGTACTCAGCACTGAGCGCCTTAAAAAGACCACCTCAGCCGTCACTTTGCAAGTGTTAGTTTGCTGAGGCTTTTTTTAGGCTCCTTCTTTTACTATGCATTTTGTACCTTCACTTATCTAGAAGTCATTTACTGCACGAACCAAAACCATGAAGGAGAAGGTGTTAGGGAGAGGGTAGGGTTACACGGAAAGTCATTTGCATGGAGATGTTTTCGTAAGTGAAGAAGTTAATGCAGACAAAGTAGCATAGGAAGGGTTATTGCATATGAACTGATGCAAAGGGAGGACAAACCTGTATTGTCTGGCGTAGGAGGGGTTATCACCAGGATCCTGACAAGAGAGTGTTTTAGGTTTAGTGTAGGATGACTACGTGAGGTTGTTTCTAAGGAAACTGGTGCTGGGAGAATAAGGTAACATTTCTGTGGCTAACCTTCGTGTGTGTGTGTGTATTTTTAAGTGCGTCAGGTCTTTATAATAGAATAATTAATCTGTGTTTTGTGGTATTTAAGGCTGCAGGATAATGTCTTTATTATTGTTGTTTCCAAAATCCTGTAAGTAATGTAAAGGAATATTTTCTTCAAATACAGAAGATAAGTTTCTTGTTCCACATTCTCGATCATCTCAACTCTTTTCTTCTTTATTTGTTGTGTGAATTCCTAGGAGAGGGATTTAGCTATGAGTGTGCAATTGTGTTTAATTCAGGTTCTGCTTATTTGCCTCTGTGGGGCAAATGGCACCTAAATTTTTCTCTGTAGAGTCACCTGACTTCTGTAGCTCTCTACAGCTACTCTGTGCAATACTATGCATCAGCCTCAAAGCAGTTTTTTTAAACTGTTACATAGTTTCTATTTTAAGTGTTGTATTTTCATTCTCACTGTCCTAATTGTTTGTCTTCAACAATTTTGTATCTATAAAGCACAGTTTCATTGTAGAAATGGTAGGAAGATGGAAGGTGGCAGCTAAGCTTTGTGGTGCTTGAAAAGGCACAGAAGGTAATTTAGAGCTTAAAATGACTTAGAGAAGGCTTTTTGGAACAGATGGGCTGTACCTTTTCTTTACCCCCTTTTTGGCAGCTGCTGAAATTGATGTGACCTTTTTGATAAATGCATCTTCTGTGCAAGTATGGTACCATGAAAATTTACAAGACTGTTATCAATCATCTTTGACTTCTCTGTGGTAAGGCTTTCTCTCATTGTTTTCATATAACTTTCCTCATTGCTGATACCCAAAAAGAAAGCTTTTTAGCCTGGTTATTACAGTGAGTCAGAGTGGGCAGGGAAGAAATGTCTTATCCAAGTTGTTTTGCATGACTAAGGCTTGTCTAATAAGGCTGGCAACCTAAATCCCACATACAGAATACATCAGCATTTATATTTTAAACTTGGAATGCATGCCTGTCTGCTAAAGCTTGCAATTAAATTACCTAAAAACTAGAGTTGGAAGAGTGCTTTTTCTGTTAAGGAGAAGGTTTCAACTCATAATTTAAATTAATAACTGTCCAAAGGAGGTTTTGTTTCTTTCTGTCTCTGTCAGTCTTTACCTTTTTTGTCTGTACTGTGGAGCTGTATGTCCAAGAGAATTCTGGCAGAATGTTTGAACCTGTTTCTAATGGCAAGTTGTAGTTGTACCTCTGATTTGTTGAGTACAATAGTTTTTAAATGTATTATTTTATGGTCTTACCAAAATGACAGTTTATATCAGTGTCTACTAAATAGGATTCTGGCAGAATAATATGCTTATGTACATGGATACAAGGAAATCACAATGGTATTTGTACCATATTTATCATAGGAGATGTATATTACAATACATATGCTTTCAAATAAGTACAAGAAGTCATCCACCAAATCTGAACATTTCCAAGGCTGGTTTTATTTTTTCTTGGGATTAGATTAGCGTAAGATTCAGACCCTTTTCTAGTGTAGAAACAGACCATACTGTGGCTGTTTAATATCTTCTGGTTTATAACTTTGGAGTAACTGGATGAAGCTGTTTACACCTATATACTGAATGGTCAAACAAGGAGAAGTGGTCAAGCTTTTAAGGGAAGTTGTTTTGTAAAGTATATCAGTGAAGTGCTAGTTTACACAATTAAATTTTCTTCTTTACTCTTCTTGTTCTGTTACAACAGAAGTAACTATGTAAAACAGGTGAACTGTTTTATCTATATCTAGATAATCTTTCTATATCTAGATCAATCTTTATCTATAATAGCTTCTTATTGTCCTGATATTTTAATGTAAATTACAGTGTAAGAAACAGTACACTATTAACAGTCCAAGATTTCTGTTTTGGTGGATTCAATCACTGTATTTTTTATTACTCTATTACAAGAAAATGTGCATTCTACGTTCTCAACCAGTTAATTCTATGTGTTTCTAAGACAAGGAGTTCTTTATTTGTCTATTTTTTTAAATAATTATTCCCATATCCAGGTTAGAAGTTAATTTTTAGAATCCTTGTCTTCAACTGCTTCTTAAACATTTTTCTACCTTATATATACTTCTTTTTAGTTTGCTTGCATCAAATGTAGGCAAGTATTTCAAATAAGAGCATATTACCAGTTTAGTACACTCTTACGTTTTCAGATTTACTTTAATTGGCTTTGTTTGATCAAGCATCTTGGTTTATTTTCTGGCTGCTGATGCATTCCTGAACAGATGCTTTCATTACATCATCAAATGTATTACCTACTCTTTTTCCATGTAGCCTTTTACACCTCTGCATTCAGGAACAGCTCATCACGAGAAGTTCAAATTGTGCTTTTGTTATCTGCATTTATCAGCCTGTTGCCTGGTTTTCTTCCTCCCAGAGTTTCCCAGTCTCGGTAGCGTGGGTGTGTGGTGGGGAAGCTCCTTCCCTGTGTGCTTCTGACCACCTCATCTCACGTTGTCTTCTGTCTATTCTGCTTTTCAGGGTGTTAATCATGTTTAACACAGGTGCTCTTCTTACAGAGCTATGAACTTTCTGGATCAAAGGAACTGAATGTATGTTTAGTTGAGACTAAGGATGCATTCTTGATGCTTTCCATGCTACTTTTTTACAGAGGCAGCGTAGAAAAATCTTTCTTCAAATACATTTCTTTCTATGCTCAGTAATGAATATGAGAGGAGTGTTTACATAGCTTGGAAGAACATGCTGTAGTTGATAATGGAGCTTTCTGTTCTTTTAGACCTGTCAGTCCTGACACAGTTCGGGTTTTAGTTGCAAATTATTCTTCTTGTGGCCTTTAAGGTAAAATACATTGTATTTTCATTCATTGTGCAACTAGGTCTAAAATTGCATTTTATGCATCATGCCATCTAGTACATAATGGCCAAGAACTGGACTTATTTTGAAGTGGATGTTGTGTAATGTAATCTCTCCCATTTATGTTTAAACCAGTAAAATTACTGGCCTCTTTAAAGCAAACATACAAACAAAAACCCTGAATAAAATACAGGCCACCAACAAAAAACCCTCTGCATACTTGAATAATCTTATCTTCTTAAATATCATCAGTTATGAATATCTAATGGGTGGCATTTTATTTTTCTGTCTAACCCCCACTGTTATAGTTGATACTGTAGGAGGTGGTACCTGCTGATATGATTTGGGTAATCATTTTGCTGTTGCACATTGATCTTGGTTAGTAGTTTAAATTCAGACTGGTAAATAGTAATATACTCAGTATGTCTTTCTTCTAAATATAAGTGAAAAACAAGCTCTCCAATGAGCATAGTTGATTAAACCCTTTTGAATTTCTTTTACTGTAGTCAAAGATTCTTGGGGAGTTATCTGAGTTTTAAGTTTCATTATAGCAGTGCTAGTATATTGTCAGAATAAACTTTTTTTTGTTTTTTTATCTTTCATATTTTCAAAGGCAGAAATATTGAGAATGGTGAATTCATCATCCCTGGAGGGATTTAAAAACCCATATAGTTGTGGCACTGAAGGATGTGGTGTATGGGTGTTGCTGGTAGTGCTGTGTTAATGGTTGGACTTGGTGGTCTTAAAAGTCTTTTCCAATGACGATGATTCTAGGATTCCATGATTTGTGTGCATAGCATGACCTAGGAGAGTGCCCTGACTTGGAAAAATTCTGTTTACATCTTAACTGTAACTGACAGATGCACAGTGCAAGACTGCGACTTCCTTCAGAACAGAGTATTATAGCTTTAATATTAAGCATAAAGATTCCAGGTCTAATATAACAACCTAATGTGTCATATTCTGCTTGTATATGCCAAATGAGTAAGCTTAGGAGAAGACATTTAAACTACCATTTCAGGTGCTTTAATGGGGAAGCTTTTTGGTAATTGCTTTTTTTGCATTTGATTTCAACATTGAGTGACTGCATTCCTAACTGTAACTTTTCCTTCCTGTTCCATGCTTTAGTACGAATTCAAACTTGCCTACTTGTTCAGTATTTAAGAAATCTTCATCAGATCATATGTAAAAATATTTTAGTGTTTTATTCTTACTGTTACTAATAACTAAATTTTTTGTTAATAATTTTGGTTCCTATATAAGAACCTTTGAATCATAATAGAAAAGAAATATAATATTTTTAAATAAGCATGAGAAATCTCTTATATTCCCTGTATTTTGTTTGCTTTGGGAGAGGTGTGAACAGTCTGGAAATGAACTTCAATACTCTTAGTTCAAGCTACTTCAACCTTGAATAAATACGCACAGGGCTTAATATATTGAACCACTTTACTTTAGGGACACACCCACACGCTGTTTGATGTATTTATATTTTTCCCCCCAAAGGTACAGCAAACCAGGGAGTGGGTTGTAAGCATGAGGTGTGCTTTGCAGATGGCCATTTGAAAATCCCAGGCCATATGTGTGTGTCCCAGTGCCAGTGCCAATCCCAGAGCTGCCGTGCTCCTGTGCCTCCGGAGCAGCGTCCGAGTGCAGCCCGGCCCGTGCGGAGCAGGACGGGGCACCCAGCTGGGGGGCTCACCCTGCTTTTCCTCAGTGTCTGTGCAGGGTCACTGCAGCTTCCCAGGGTGCTGGGAATCCATCAGCTCTCTGCCTCTTTGTACAAATCCTTAAAAAGGTCTTTAATATCCAGGTAGATAATTTGAAAGGGAGAGATGATTTGTCCTAAAACAGAACCAGCAGTGACTGTAGCCAGAGTAGACGTGGACTGCTTCTGTACTGATACAGCAGTTGTGGTTCTCGAGCTGATTTACACTGAAAGAAGTTCCCAGATAGGGAAAATTGAAGCTCAATGCATGGCAAATACACCAATATACCTAGAATTTGCTTCTGTGTGTGTTGTTTTCCTCATGCTCACTATGAAGGGATTCTTCAGTAAAAGGTGAAATTCAGTGTAATACGTGATTGTCATGACAACACTGAAATTTTGGCTCTGTAAGAAATATATACTGAGGAAATTATGGTATGGGAAAGTCTTTAATCTATTCAATTGAAGAATTACATGTTCTCCAAAGTCAGGATATGAATTCAGTTCACATTTTATAAAATTACTACTTTCTTCTTCTATCTTACACTGTTCTTTGTAAGTACTGTGCCTGTAATACTTTATAAGTACTGTGCACTAATACGGAAGGATTTTCTACTTTCTGCTGAGTGACAAAAGCCTTTTTTTTGGACAGAGGCAATTCCTCCCTTCCTCCTGCTAAAACACTGAGTATTTTGTAGTTTTGTGTTTTTGTTGGTTTTTTTTTTTAATGGCAAGTTGCTTTATTGCATAAGGATTCATGTGGACTTCAGAGGATTTGATAAACTTCAGTTTGTAAGGCTAAAAAGTCTTTACATTAATGTTTGCTTTGCTATATTTTTTCCTTATTTTGTCATCATCATACTTTTTTTTTATCTTTTAGAAAACAGGGCAGTACTTGAAGGCTTGACAAATGCATCCCAGGTTGAAAAATTTCTGCATTCCTTCTCCTCTTCCTCCTTTAGAAAACTGACTTTTTTAAAGAGGTAAAGTTGAATGTCATGCTTTTTTTTCCAAGCAGAGTGAACTAGAACTCAGCTTCTTCTGTAGCATGCCCTATGATGTTTTAAATTAAATTCTTCCATCTATATCTCAGTCTGATATGGTGTCTGTTTCCCTATATCAGAAAGGATGTCTCTGTAAACTATTGTTCACAGAGATCTAATTAGTTGTTCTGTTACTTTACAGACTTATTTTTCAGTGTTTCTGCTGAAATAAGTCACTCAAGTGTTACTTGAATTTAAATTAACGTTATTTCTGAATTTGTTGTATTTTAGGATATTTAAATATGCTTTAGAAATCTGTAGCAGTTCCTGACCCACAAGAGAATTGGTATTCTCTTAATGACTTCCTGCCAAGGGCCATTGAAAAAATGATACATTAACTTAAAAATTGTGTTGGGAGGCCATTTATCTTATTTCACTTCTCTTTTTGTTTAACAAATACTGATAGTTCTTAAATACAAATCTTTCAGAACTCAGAACAAGTGTGTTCTGAGAAGAGAATTGGTGATTCCAGTCATGTAGTCTGGCTATTAAAAGGTCATTTATTGTAAGGCTTCCTTTTAGTGATGTAACTTGTATGTCAAACATGTAATTTTTGGTTAAACCTAAATAATTTTCAAAACACATCTGAGAGAAAATTGGCTTGAAGCACTGAATCCTTCTTTTTCCTCTTTCCCCTTTTATGCACAGCCTTTTAGACTAAGCAAAGAAAACAGTTACATCATTGTTAAATAATGGGACTGATTGCCCAAAATGCAATTTTTTCTATTGTTTTGTATTATATAATTCTATTGGAAAGATATTAACACGTTTTCATTGTGTAGGTTTGTAAAAAACTAAATTTTCATGCCATAACTAATATTTAACTTTTCTTTCTTATAAAGGTAAGAGAGAAGCAAAAGAAGTAAGAAAATGCTGGGATCAGAACGAGGTGTTGTGGAAGAATGGCTGTCAGAATTCAAGGTGAACTGAGAAGATGAATGATACCTAAACATTGGCTTAATGCCACCAAACATAGTGGGGTTTTTTTAATGTCAAATACTTAACATTTTAAATATCTGTTACTTGATCTTTCAATTTCTTATAATGCATAAAAGCATGCAAAGGTCTGTGTAATTGAGTTGGCTGGTACATAATATATAATGCTAATTCTAATAATAGTTTATTTTTATTGTGTGTTATTGTAGAGCAGAACACATCAATAGCAATGTGGTCTTTTAAATGTGTTTTGTGTAGGTCAAGCTGATAGAATTTAACTAACAGGTGGGTAGTGCTGCCCAAATTTCCAACTGAGGAACTTTTTAATTAAAAAACAATTAGTATATATTTATTTGGACTTTTAAAAAAGTTAAAGAGAAATACTTGACTTGCCCCCGCCATGATCTGCATAAAATAATTTTGTCATGAAGAAGTTGAAGTGTTTTGAAGCTATTTTGCATGTTGATAATTATGCTGAGTGTAATGTATCCTGAAATACAGGATAAGGTATATACAAGAAAATGGTTTTCATGACTGATAAGAAATAAGTCTGTTACTTAAATTAAGAATTAGTAATTCCTCACATCATTGATGAGAGTAAGTCATTATGTGTTGTCACTGGAAATTTGTTTAAGTTCCAAGGATGCAAAATCCACAAACGTGTTTTGCTTGGGGAAGACTCGAGGCTGTCCATGCTCGTTCTGTACTCTCCACACCTCTTAAATAAGTTGAGTTGATTTGATAAAGTCTTCAAAAAAAGCCTGTAGTATACAGGCTATCAAGAAAGAGACTCCTCATACCAAACTAGAGCAAATGATGTATGAAAGATGAATCTAGCTGCTTTTGGATTTAACCCTGGAAGTGGTTAAGTGCTCCCAAATGCTGTTTGTATGGAGAAGGACTTGTACTCAACAATTGGGTTACAAGTCTGAAAATTTAATGAACTTCAGAACTTTTCTAAGATGTTGGGGTGAGACTTCATTCTTTTGTGGAGATCTTGAATACTTGGAAGCATTTATTTGTCAGAGTAACCTTTTTCTTTTTCTTTAGGCATTACCTGAATCACAAATTTCCAGCTATGCAGCTACATTGCACCGAAAAAAACCACTGGTACCAGCTCTTTATAAGGTCATTCAAGACCCAAATAATGAGGTAGGAGATTTAAAAAAACTGTTTTTATTCTCATTCCTGGATCTTTCACATCTACAACTAAAACTAAAGTAATGGAGAAGATGATTGATTCCTTTTTCTAATGTAGTTCAACATGAGTGTCATCCCTCTTTTCAGTCTCTTGTTTTTTGACAGTTACTTTAGTGTCTTTCTAGTAAGACACAATCTCATCTGCTTCCAAAAATACTGTTCATGCTGTCTGCTAGGTTCTCCTTGCCACAGCTGACTTGTGTTTTACTTGGCATGAGCTGGTTTTGGTGTTTCAGTTTGGGGGTTTTTTATTGTTGTGTTTTTGGGAGGGGGGTGGTTCAAGTTTGGGGTTTTTAATTTTTTTTTTTTTTTTTTAATTCTCAGAAACCACCTTTTAGCCATAACTGAGACAAAGCAGGCCTTACACTGAAACTCAGAAAGACCAATGTGCTTCTTGTGTGGTGGCTTCTTGCAGTGGAAGATGGAATCAATTTTTTAAATGCCATTAAGATAACAAGATCTTCTTGTGCTTATACTAGTATCACTGTTGTGTTATTTGGTTTACACTGCTGTAAACAAGAGGAGAACCAGGGCCCCCAAAATATAAATAGACACAATGAAAACTTAGCTTACCCTTGTACATAATTCATTTTGCAAGTGATGTTAAACTGAGCTTTCCAACCCATTGGCTTCTGTGAGGAGCATTTCTGGGCAAGTGTGTGAAAAATAACTTCTGAATAAATTGTGCAAGCATACCATTCTCTGACATGTAAACTACTTCAGATAAAATGCTTACAAATACTTGATGTATCATCTGTGACTTCTCATATATTTATAAACTAAATGGGTAGTGTACACAGCAAGGAAGTTCTTTATTTTCCTAAATACAGCTCAGCTGCTTTAGGAAGCTGAATGCTTGATTGAGTTTCAAGGAGATTGCATAATGCTCATGCAATTTAAAAAAAAAAAAGGGCTTCATAGCTGTCAGCTTCATTTCAGTATTATAAATAACCTGCATAGTGACCTTTTTCTTTGTACTGAAAAGCTGCTGTTATTCTCTCTTCAACTTGAAGCCACCATTGCTATGTATTTGTGTTTGTGTAGACTCCTGAAAATGAAAAAGCATCTCATTGCTTTGAGAATAAACATTTGATATTTAAGAGCAAAGAACCAGATTTGCAAAAAGGGTATCTTTTTTTAGGGTGATCTTATGTTACTGCTCACTGATGCTTGTCAAATTTGTACTCTTTGGAACAGCTGTTGTTGTTTGGGCCTGATTCTGATACCAGGTGTAAGATAAGCAGTCCTAGACACAAAGATGTCCAGCTTCAGGTTCTACTTGTTAAGGCAGGATGTATTTCCTTGTTGCACTTCTTCCAACATTATTTGCGTGTGAGGAATATAACCAAAGTGAATTCATTACTTTACATAATTCTGTAGTAATACTTGTCTCTGAGAGGGGTTTTAAAATATGCTTTATAGGGCATTATTTGTTAGAAGGGTAATTTATGGCTGATGGAGATTAAGCATGTGTGGTAGACTATTATAAAAATACACTTTTGGAGTCTTAAACTTGATGGGCAAGTAATTCTTTAGTACAACTTAATCATAAAGTTGACTGATTTTTAAAACTTCTGGAAAGTGGTAAACTGTTTAGGACGCATTAATTTTTCTAGAATCTTATCATTCTGTCTTGGTAAGACCAGAATTATTAATTTAACATGGAATCAGCATGCCTAGGAACCAAACAAGCAAGGTGTTTTTCTCTTTTGACAGGTGTCTACTAGTTTGTGAGCTATTAAATGAAGGCAAGCATATTGACAATTTAAATACAATCGTTACTATTTGCATTTGAGGAAGTGCCCTGACTTTTTAAAATGTAAAGATGACTGGGGCAGAGATTTGCATAAAGTGTAAAGAGTGATCGTGCTCATAAACAGTTAATTTAACTGAATAATATATTGGTTTTTTGTGTAGTATTTGAATTCAGAAATAAAATGCTTTTGAAGTACTGTTTTTCAGGTATTTTTATAATTTTAGGGGTGTTTATGGCTGTAGACAATACTCTATGGGTGTCAAGTTCATACACTACTGAAATTCAAATACTGAATTTTCATGTGGGGTGAATTATGTTTAGCTCAAGGGCAGCTGTGAGGCAGAGTGAGCTCACCTTTGCAATGCCAAGCCATCCCAGACCCAGTACTCTTCAAATAATAAATGGTTTCACCCATTATGTGATAGTTAAGTGTAAAATAAGCACATTTTATTTTCTGCAATTGAATTTTTCAAAAAGGCAAGTATTTCCCATATTTGTCATGCATTTTATAAAGCATTATATTTAACTTCAAGATACGGCTCTTAGGATTTGGAAAGCTTGTAAAATAAGCCAAAGGAAAGCTATTCATCATCTTCCTTAAAACATGAGTGGTTTGCAATCTCTGTGAGGTATAAAATGAGTGAACATTAGATCACTGACACTCACTGCATATTTAAGCCAGTAAAAATGTCATTTGTTTTTTATGCTTATTGCTGCTTATGCTAATAGGAAAGCTCTTATAATTAAAATTATTTTGTTTGTTAGGAAAGAGAGAGGATTATAAGAGATATTTTACTTTGGATTTTTTTTGCTGACTTCTGTGCTGTTCATTTTGCTTTGGCTTTGGACGGAAAGATCTTTGGAATTAAAAAGTGTGTGCCACTTCGTGTATACACCCTCTACTGATGACAAAAGCTCTATTTCCTCTGTTTATCCAGTGTCTTCTCAGTATGTGTATTCAGAGAATTACTTGGAAGAGGCTGTCTCTTTGGAAAGCCAATAACTAGGATGCAAGGGAAACATTTGTTCTTTCTCAGAGTGTCAAGTTTTGTGTTTCCAGCTGGGCAACTGTCATACTTTGATAGGAAAGTCCTGGGTGTTTGTGCTTTTGCAAATATTGATGTTGTAGCATCTTGGTGATGGCAGGTTTTTCTTGTGGAAAAAGCTTGCAGCTTTTCTTACAGTTCTGAACACACCAGAAGTGCTATAGTAGTTGCAGGTTTTTACCTAAGTAATTGTAGTTGTTAAACATTTTCAACAACAACTATGACAACTACTAAAAATAAGGAGAATTTGAATGCTTGCAGCACCACTGACTGGATATTGCTTGTATCTTTCTAGGAAGCATGTCTCCCTAGTCTTTACTTAAAAGACTAATTTTATAGAATTTTCATTTGAAAGTAGGTAGAACAAACTTAGCAACTGCTCTGGTTGAGTGTCATCTGGCTTTGCTAAAATAAATTTTTCTTTTCCACTGTTTTTGATGGGACTTGGATTAGACTGGCTAATTTCAAATAGGAAACAGCTTTGGGCTGCTGTCATCTCTAATCTAATAGAAGCACTATTTATAGCATTGCCATTGTATATATCTGGTTTCAGCTAATATTTTTAGCTTTTCTTGCACTTGTCATCTCCCTGCAGATATGCTTGTATGTTTTGTTTTCAGAGATTTCTTTTTATTTATTCTGTCCTCTTCTTGATCATATTTTCTTTTAAAGAAAAATGTACTAATTTATTTAGTGACATTCAAATTACTTAGTAACCGCTTTTTAAATTTGAACATCTGAAATGTGTTAAGCCTTTCTTAAAACAAGGATAGAGTTCTGAGGATTTGAACATTTACTGTAACAGTTGGTTTTAATAATTGTCACTTTTAGATAGGAGTTTCTACTAAATAAATATTAATTAGGAGAGGATATACTTATGCCTCTTTTAAACATAAAATGCTATACATGTGTGAAATACTGGAATAAATATACTACCATTTTTTCCTTAAAATGATCATGGTAGAAGCGTTGCAGACTTCTAATTTCATTTAGATCCCAAGCCAAAACTTGGGATCAGTTATTTTATATCTTTCTTTCTGTCTTTCTATACATGCATATAAATGTAGATGTGTGTGTGTATAGATAGAGAGATTTATAAGACTTGTAAAAATCCATTTGTTCTAAATGACTGGACTTCTCTCATTCTGTATCAACACTGTCAATGTCTTCTTTCTTTGCTGTCCTTGTAGAGTCTCTCCTTGATTCTATTGTAAATGCTGGTTTCTAGCTTAGAGTAACAAGTCTGTCATTCAGAAGCCTTGTTACACAAGGTACTTATACCAGAGCCTTGTTTAAGAGGAGATTTCTCTGACAGCTGAGTTTTATTTTACGTAAATGTCATGTTATGGCTTACGTAATCAGTGGTTAAATATGGTGTGCTGCATGGACCAGAATATTGTGTGTTGGAAATGAAACTGTTTCCTAGGTGATGCTCTCCTAATAGATAGTTCTGTCAAATTTATGTTTTATGTTTGTGATACCCCAGTGTAAAACATCTAAGTGTAAATATAGGTATGTGAAATTGTACATTTGTAGAGCTTTACGGCATTGCACATTTATCAAACATTCAACCTATTCACTTGCAGAAATATTGGTCCCTCTGCTGTTAGCAGGGGACTCCTGAGTTTTCTGAGAGGATGGATGGTTCACAATAAACCATAGAAATATATCTTTGTGCAGCATAGCAGAAGTGTGCCTCTCAATACTACAGTAAATCTGTGGTACTATGATTATGATGAATAGACAAATTAATGAAAAAAGAATGCATCAAAGTCCATGAAATATGCTGCTAATGCTCTGAAAGTCCTAAGGTGCATATGCCTGGGAGTGAAAGAGGGGTCATACATGCCTTATCTAATCTGTGTGTATGTGTAAGAGAACTGCATGAAGTATGCACTGTTAGAAAGAAGACTTGAGATTCTGGCCTCTGGCCTTTTCTGACTCTATAGCTCTTCTATACAGATAGATGCCTTTGGTTACATGTATGCCTCTGTCTTTTTGGACAGTGAATAGTAAATGTTTTCCTTATATCAGATTGTCCCATTTAGTACAACACAATATTAGATAGTGGTCACAAACCTTACAAAAATTTGTCTTGGAAATTTAATTTTTTTTCAAATTTTTTTCCCACAAGTTTTGATTTTAGTAATTAAAACTTGATTAATCATGGGAAAGAATGAGACTGTTTAGTGTGGATCTTTCTGGTTTTTCTCCTGTTCCTTATCAGTTCCATGGATGTATCTTAGGTATTGGTTTAGCATTGTAGGATCTTAAAATGGCAGGTTTGCCTCATGCTTTTGGCACACTGATTTGATAGGGGCCTTCTTTTTCATTCTTGTACTGAAACCTGAAGTGCAACTCAAAATGAAATGATCAGTTTGCATTGTAATGAACATGCTCAATTACTCCTTTTGAGACTCAAAAGTTGTAGGTGATAAATGAATTCCTATTTCTGTCAATGGACTTGTCATTAGTAGTTGATCTTCAACCTTTGCACTTTTATAGACCTTACAACTGCACTAGAGTTTGACATGCTCACAGTTCAAACCACGTGTCAGCAACATGCCTTAAATTAGTGCCTGTACAGAAAATAAATCCTGTACTGATGGCCCTAGAGGAGAATCTTCTCAAAGCACCCATGGTAGTATGGCCACACATCCCCATACTGGATACCAGTGCCCTCAGTCTGTCCCTATGGATCTCCTTAAAGAGGATGCAGCTGCCAGAGGGATTCAGTCACTTACTTGCCATCAGGGAATGCAATTTTTACTGACTGCAGTGGCTATACGGTATAGTCCTTAGATTTGTTGTTTCACTCTCCTTTATTAGTGAAGCCCACCAGTAAGTGATTAGCTTTTTTGCCTTTCCACAGCTCCTGGAGCCTGTTTGCCACCAGCTCTTTGAACTTTATCGGAGTTCTGAAGTTCGGCTCAAGAGATTCACGCTGCAGTTCCTGCCAGAGCTGATCTGGGTTTATCTGCGCCTCACTGCCAGCAGGGACAGGCAGAGCAATGGCTGCATCGAGGCATTGCTGCTTGGCATCTACAACCTGGTAAGTGACATGAGTGGCAATGGATGAGGAAAGCCTTGAGCTGAAGTTTTGCATTACTCACTGCTGGGAATGAAGTAAATTATTGGAACAGCGTATTTTAAATTACAATACTCTTAGAGGAAAGTGTATTTAATATGGAGAAAACGTAATGTAATGAAGGTTTAGTAAAGATGTGTTTGCAAAATTTTTTTTAGTTTATAGTTACCTTTTTTGGAAAAAAAACATTTTCACTGTAAAGTATCATCTCATGGGCTTTCTCAAACTCTTATATACTTCTGTTTGTAAGAAAATTAGGTATCCCTCCTTACTGTTGCAAAATATGACCTTTTATGATTGTCAGGCTCATGTGCTTAGTCAGTCTTGATGTGTCACTTCCCCTGCCCTCCCACGTACTCTGAATGAGTCCTCCTTAAGGGTAATTTGAATGTGGAGCCACTCTGCATGTGAGCACTCAGATACACGCATGTGTACATTTGAGTCAGGTAATTTTCTTGAGGGGAGAACTGTGGTTTTAAGAATAAGTAAAAGTAACTGTAAAATACTAAATTTGGCTGTTGGATGCAAAAGCAGTTTTTTTAAATCCTTACCCTAGCCTGGAAGTGTTTGCTTTTGTAGTGTTATGAGGCTGTTTAATAAATTCAGCAATACTGCCACAAGAGACATTCTCCAGTGGGAATTTCTGTGCTATAGGACCTTAAAACATTCTCTACTGAAGTATCACTCTTCCCTCTAATGTCACCCTTTAAATTGAGGGTTGTGTTTCTACACATAAGAGACAGAATAGCTAAACTGTGATTCTTAAAAATAAAATGTATTCTAGTTATTTTTCTGTAGATTATAGCTAACAACTGGAATATCTAGTCATTATAGATTTCTTCTGATAGAAGAAAGCACAGGAAACTGCTTGGAAACTGATTTTTATTACTGTTTATTAGATTGAAGTAGCACATTTGTCTTTTCTCCCTTTCTATCATGAATATTCTGCAGTTCACTCGAAAGTCATGTGAGTGATTCATATTTTTTAAGGACAGTAATTTCTCCATTCTCTCCATATTCAGAAAGAGACCTCAAACTAAACAGTGACTTTCTGTATTTTTTATCTCTAATGAAGCTGATATTTTTCTGCACATATACTGAGCGTGAAGTTGTTTTCTGAATACTTAGGAAGTGAAAGGAATAAATAAATCTTCTGTGTTCTGACAAATTCTGTCAGCCATCCTGTTTTAATCCTTGAAACCTGCTACAAGTACTGAGCTACCTTGGGCTAAACTTTTACATAAACTGGAATGACTGGAGCTTATTGTTTGAAAATTTTCTGTACAAAGTGCAAAGGCAGGGTTTTAAATTCCTTTTTGGTGTAGTCTTATGTAATTGCACTTAGTATATTTTCTGTAAAAACTGCATGGTTTGCTTATGTAGTAACCTAGCAACTACAAAATCTGTCTAGTTTGAAAGCCTTTGAAGAAAACCTTGTGTGTGTTTCCTCCTGAGGGAACTTTGCCAGTCCCCTTGATTTCACCTTTTCTCTGTGGCACATTTATTATGAAATACTACCCTTTGTCAGCAAGTGACTCATCAGCCCTTCTGTGTCAGTGTCTTTAGTCATCAAGGATCCAGTGCTGGGGTTTTTTAAGTATTGCACACGAATTCTGCAGAGCAGTTTGTGATAGAGGTCTTTTCCCACTTAATAAATATGTATGTTGGTATTCTGCAAATGCACAGAGTCCTTGGGGTGTTAATAGTCTTATCAAAGCAGGACATTAACTTATTTGTTAAATTCTTTCTAAGAGCTGAAAGTTATTCCAACTCCTGCCTCTTTACTGCTGTTTGTGTTCTGGTTTTGTTTTTAATGCAGGAAATTGCTGACAAAGATGGAAACAACAAAGTTTTGTCTTTCACCATCCCTTCGTTATCGAAACCCTCAATATATCATGAGGTAAGAGAGCTGCTGTGGTGAATTCAAATTTGATCTGTTAGAGGAATGGAAACTGGATCCATTTGATGCCACAGGCAAATTTAGATGCATCTTGTTGCAATAACTTTTCAATGTCTGTAGCTTACAGTTAGTGTAATAGAGTGCAATAGAATTTGTAAAAGAATAGGAATGTAAATGTTAAAAAAATCTTTGCTGACTGCCCATTTTTAATAGAGTTACTTATAGTTGTAACTATTTTTTTGTCTCTTACATGTTATCATAGAAGTAGTTTTCCTTCTAATCCTTACTTCAGTTAGAACTTGGAACTGTGTTTTTCTTTCACTACTGTTTCTGGACAAAAGATCTGTGTGATCAGGACAAACCTATTGTACATGGATATGTAAGAATCAAAGTTGAAAATTGCTCTCACCTACTGCATTACTTGTAAGTGTGTAGACTTTATAACAATGAAACTAGGTAATATTTTTAGATTTACTGTATTCTGAAGTAATCTTTGTTTTTACAGATCACAAGATATGATGACAAGTGTGTCTTTTGCCTTAGGTAGCTGGGAGTTTTAATGCTTTTGGGGAATTTTTACTTATAACTTCTCCCCCTCCTTCCTTTCTCCCATCACCTACTTCTAGCCCTCTACCATTGGATCCATGGCTTTAACTGAAGGAGCATTAAGTCAACATGATCTTATCAGAGTAGTTTATAGTGATCTTCATCCTCAGAGAGAAACCTTCACAGCACAGAACCGGTAGGTGGATGTACTCCTAATATTAAAGGTGCTTCACAAGGGAGACGAGTCCTTGAACAAAGCCAAACAAAAATATTTTGTGATCAGTCCTTACTCAGCATTAAGTGCTTGGAAATAAATCGAGAGAATAATCTTAGTAGTCTTGAGGTATAATTTTCTTTTTCTTTCTTCCATCCTTGTATGTTCTTCTGCTAGTTCATTTTGAAGAATAACTTCTCTGTCATTTCTGTGTCTGCAAAGAATATCTTTGGTTTGATGGCTGTCTATTCAATTTTTCCTGGAAGTGTAACAAAATTGAGCTTTGGACCAGGGGCTGTGACTCCTTTTTCTACTGGAAAAAGGGAATGGAGCTAAGTGGATAGACAGAACCAGGAGTGAAAGAAATAGCCCTGCTGTTTAATGACTGCCAGCTTTACCTGTGTCTAAAGACAGCACTGGGAAATCTGATAAAATAATTCTGAATGCATTGCAGACATTTCCATTTCTGTAACTATCCAAATATTATGCCATATCTCGTTTACTTCATAGTTACTGCATATGCTTATGGCTTTCAAGATTTTCAGAATAATGAATTTAAGTGTTTATAGAGAACCTTTGATAGCCTGTTTCAAGTTAGTGAATTATAATGAAAGAGGATTAAAGGATTTGTGTGTTTTCTTCTGACACTTCCTCCTATAGGGTGTTTTTTTGATTTGAATTGTAGATTTCTTGTGTTAATTTTCAGTGAAATATTAAGAATATAAACAATGCAAAATTTTGCTCTTTTCAGGTTTGAGGTGCTGAGCTTTCTTATGCTCTGCTACAATTCAGCTATTGTCTACATGCCTGCTTCTTCTTACCAGTCACTTTGTACAATGGGTTCCAGGTGAGACCCTTGCCTTTGAAGTAGTCTTCAGGGTCATCTAGACTTTTAAATATTTTATCCAGTAAAGAAAAGTGCTTTCTGATGGGGATGGATTGGTTCTTGGAATGCTTCCATCATTTTCACTTGAGTTGTGGCTATGCTAAATTTGACAAATAGGTTTCATTTTCATGCATCTGAAAATTCGATCTGTTCTTTGAGTAGAGAAGCAAGACATTTTATATGCAAGGGATTTCTGTTGTTTTGGAGACAGTGCCACAGTTGCTGTGTATCAGTGGCCATGTGTTGCTTCCATCAGGATTCAGATAGTAAACTGATTCAATAAGGATATAATAAATTATCCTGGTTTTAATGTAGGCAGTATATGGGAAGGCAGGCCCCTTTTTCAAGGGTCAGAAATATTCCCTACAAGGCAGCTGAGAGCAATTCTCAAGGCTATGGTCTGTGTGTTATCTGACTTTAGGTTTAAGGTGGCTGCATGCTGTCATCATACATTAGATGGGAGGTGACATACTTCCCTTCTGTAGCACTGAAATGTTTCCTTTAAAGAAAATTGGTTTCAGTTACTGAATTTTAGGGAGAGTCTCCTGGCTGGTAGCAGAGAACATCTTGCCACCCTTGTTGTTGGAAGCTGGTTATGATCTGAGGAAAACAGGTGGAGTTATTGGCTACATGGGGGTAGCACTGGACTATCAGTGAGCCACATACCAAGGCACTGCTACAAAACTGCTCTAATGATTAGGAATGCAACATAAGAGTGTTCTGTGCTGTGTATTTATATTTAAAAGAATAAATTAGAAAATAACTAAAATCTCTGTGATATAAAGACATTTGGAGTGTTTGTGGAGTTAATACTTCCTTGTAACAATGTTGTTTTTAGGCTGTGTGTGAGTGGATTTCCACGGCAGCACGAGAAGCGCTGGAAAGAGCACTGTGGTAGAGTGGTGTTGGACCCTGACTTCATGGTGCAGCTGCTCACAGGTGTCTATTATGCCATGTAAGTGCACAGGGATTTCATATTTAAAGATAAAGGTTTGCTTTTACATGAATTAAAGTAGAAATGCCACTTGTTTTATAATTGAAAAAAATAGTTAGACTCATAACACAAGTTTGTACTTGATTAGTGTATTTCCCATTACTTGCTTATTCAGCCAACAGATAATTTGAAAATATTTTTGTCAGCACTGAATTAGGTGATGAATGGGCAGCAGTAGGTGCTGAAGAGAGCTGGGCTTCTGATTCCAGCTTTCTCCACCTTGCCACTACCACAGATACCTTCTGTTCACAAGCATAATGAGCTTGGATGCCAAGATAAACTGATGAAATTCAGAGCTCTTAAATGTCAGTAGCATCTGAGGTAGCAAAAATACATTTCTGGTGCAAACTCAGTTCTGCTAAGTAGCATTAACTTTTGCACATTGACCCCGTTTTTTTTTAAAGTTTGTCCTGATTATGGCATCAATTTTGTCTTGTTTGGAGAACGTGGAACAGCTTTCTTGTTACACCAACAAGGTAATAAAATACGTTGTAGTGTTAAAAGAAGTGAATGTACACTGAGGTGTACATAGAGTTGATGAATTTTCTACATAAGGTGAGAAGTACAAAGCTGGATTTGGGCAGAAAAAAGGACAAGTTTGTTTTTGTAAGATGTGCAAGATAAATATCTTTCTTTAAATTTTAGATACAATGGTCAGTGGGAGCTTGGCCAGGAGGTATTGGAGGACATAATTTATAGAGCACAGCTTGAACTCTACTCCCAGCCCCTGCTGGTAAGAAACAATCCCTTGTAATTTATGGCTTTGGTTAAAAGGAGTGTGGATGTGTTTCTGAAGTGGCCTGGTAATGAAAGCTTTTGTGTCCATTCACTGCACTATCAAATGCAAGTGTTTTGTTAACAGCTGGTGTTTGCAACATAGCTATCTATACTATACTTTTTCCACTGAGTATTAAGCCAGGGTGTTGGGATCTTGTAGGACTCATTAAGACTGAAAGCTAGGATTTTGCTAATATATTACAATCATCTCAAAATGTTCGTATTGCTTTGGCATAAGCTGCTGGTTCCAAGAAGCTTAACTGAATAGTACAACAATAGGGCATTGTTGGCCAAAAAGGTGTTTTCTTTGCTTCTAGACCTTCATCAGGGTTGAGAATAAACTGTGGGTTTTAACTGATAACAAAGTAGAGAAAGCAACAGCAGGATACAGGTGAAAGTGAAAAGGAGCTCCAATCCCAGAGTCAATGCCAGATTTTGTTTGATAAAAGTCACACAGATCTTAATCTTTACCTTGTTTGGAGGAACAGCAATAAAATGGAGTAGTTCTGATTGGGGTGGGGATTTTTTTAGTTTTCACTGTATTTGCTGTTCCAGTCATGAAAAGAGAGAAGAGAAATGGGGAAAGTGGTAAAACTGGGCTGGATGCAGGTGGATATGATTGGGAAGGATGAGAAGGTTGAGAGACAGAAAGGGGAAATTTTTGTCAAATGTAGGAGTGAGAATCAAAAGAAGAAGGACAATTAGGGAGGATAAAGTAAATTAGATTGCTGTTTTAGCTTCTGCATCAGAATTGTGGCTAGAAGCCTTTAGTCCTCCTCTGAACTAACAGCAGTAAAATGTCATTGCTTTTTACATAACTGACAAAGGATTGGATTGGCAAAAATCTTTTATGTGGCAATTTGAGATCACTCTTTTCTGAACTAAATTGCATAAAATTATTCCCCAAATGTATTAATATTGGCTGTAAAATTTATCTACAGGCTTTCTGACACTGCTGCATTTAAAATGCCTGCTATGCATTGAATTATTATAATAGTTGGTTCCTTTTGGAAATGACTCATCACTCCATTAGACTGAAAGTTTTAAATTAAATATTGAACCTGCTGAATTGGGCCATCCTATCAAACTACTACATTTGAAAAGTGTGTAGGAGGATCTGGAACTTGATGATACAACAATTTTTAGTTTTCATTGTTCATTTTTGATCAGTTTGTCCTTAGAGATTACTTCTAGTTGTAAGAATCTTCTAGAATGTCTTTGTTTTTTTTTTCCAAAGCTTCAATTGATTCTCCATCCTGTTCTTTGGTGACATCATGACATCACCAATTTTTACCCCTTCCTGCAGGTTTTTCCTGCATATGCATGCAGGCTTATTGGGGGAGTTAGGATTTTTTTTAATACTCTCATCATTGCTTCCTTCCTGTCTTGTTTTACTGACATTTCTTAAAGTATCTTTAAGAAATTGTTCATTTTACTTTAAAAATTACCTGCATATCTGTGCCCTAATGCTATATATTCAAGCAGTTGGATTTTTTCAAAGCTTGGAGCTCTTTGGTCTCCTTGAATTCTTCAGGAGATGTGGATAATTTAGCAGCATTATAAAATACTGTATTTTAAACCTAAAATTACTAGCACCAAATAAATATCATCTGGGATGATTCACAGGTAAGTTTCTAAGCTCAGCTTCTGCCTAGGTTTTCCTAAGACCAGCAAACTCTTTGAAGTTTATTTAATATTCAGGCAAACTCCCACATTAGGATTATTTTTAGATACTTGTATTCAAGTATCTATTTTTGTAATTATGGGAATACCATCAGTCATCATTACAAAGAGAAACATCATGATCCCTGTATTTGTTTCTTGGAGAAACAATTTTGAGCATTTAGTGGATCCATACTCTTATTTACATAGGGTTTTATTGCCTGTAGAAAAAAACCAAAAACCTAAGCCTAAAAAAACCCAAATGGAAAAACAGCATCAGAAAGCTTTGAAATACCTGTAATGTAGAAGTGGTCTTCTGTCATTTACCCAGAGACTGCAGTGGAAAGGGCAGGGAGTAACACAGGGGAAAGGCCTTTTCTGGTTAAAGCAAAGTATTTCTGTTAACAAATGCTGGGTACTGGTCAGGAAACCTTTTGAGCTTCTACAGAGACAAACTGGTCACCAAGAGTCAGAATTAGTAGCACTTGGACCTGGGGAGCAGACCAATTCCAGTCAGTCTTTTCCTCTGCACAAGGAGTTCTGCATACTTTGCATACTTTTCAGACAGAAATCCCAGTCTTCAGAGCAGAGACACACA
Source organism: Aegithalos caudatus (assembly GCA_013389925.1). Lineage (NCBI taxonomy): Eukaryota > Metazoa > Chordata > Aves > Passeriformes > Aegithalidae > Aegithalos > Aegithalos caudatus. The sequence continues at coordinate 60,066 of WEIU01010555.1, read as the reverse complement.
GGGTTTCCAAGTTCAGTGCACAGGAACCATGGATCAGCAAGTCCCTATTGTGACAGCAGCTTTATCCAATGTATTTTATTGATGCACTTACTGCTCTTATTGAATGTTCTTTCCTTAGAGCTCCTTTCTGGTAGGAAAGAGTGGATGTCTGGCCTGAAACCAACCTTCCTTTGTCATTGATAGCTGCAGGCTTGGCTTGCCAAGTCTGAATTGTGCCGTGTGTTTGTTTTCCTGCCTTTCAGTGCTGGATTAGACATCGTGAGCAAGTGTTTTTGCATCCTGAAAGATGGTGGTTTTGAGGGTGTTTTTGTCAGACAAGGACTGTGACTCATTCAGACTGGTTGTTTAGATTGTTTCAAAGATTTTCTGTTGCATTGATTTTTATCTCCATATGGTTTTCCTCAGTCCTCAGAAGTACAGTTTGTGCTGCTAGGAAGGGCCAGCTGTTAAAAGGTTCAACAAGCAGAAATGCTCTGTCATGATTCTGGTCATGGTGCAGAAGTCTTTGGCTATGAATTTTTAGATTTTTTTGGTATACTGACAAGGGTATCTATTCAAAAGAGGCAGCAACTCCAGTGAGTAGATTTTGGAAAATCAAGGTGTGTTCATTTTATGGGTTGTGATTTTGTGTGGATTTTGAAGCTTTAAGTAATACATCATGTGCATCAGCTTTGTTATTGTTGAATATTGCACATGCCATAGAGAACCAGTTTGCTTTTCTGGAGCTGGTACACAAATTCACTTTTGTTCAACAATTTACTTGTAAAGTAAGAAACATTACTGAAAGTTGTTTTTGTCTTTCTTAAAGTAAACCTCTAATCCCAAAGGCATTTTATGGGAAACTCAAAGAAGCAATTAAAACATCAAAGCCAAAAGAAGTCACTTGTTCTCCTCAAAGCTGCAAAACATAACATGTGACTTTATAATAGGCTATTACAGTAAAAAAACTAGCTTTAATAAAGATGAGTGTATCTTAATAATTTGAAGCTCATGGCTTAGGTTGCAAATATTTTTCTTTTTCCTAAATAAATCTTGCAAGTACCAGCAGTCTAATCCCCTTGGTTAGGTTCAGTTGGGGTTGGTTTTAGGGAGGGGAGTGGTATGGTGAAAGGTGTGGTGGAAATCAGTCCTGTCCCCCTGTGCACAAGGCCACTGCCTGTTTGCATTGACTTGGGCTGTGACTTAGTTTTATTGACACTTTTGTCATAAAACATAAATGGTATTTGCCTTGTCATATTGCAGTCTCTTTTGGATGGAGACCTTCCTGCATGTGTTGTTAACGTCTGTCACTACAGATGGCAAAGATAGAACAAAATAAATTGCCTCCAAAAAATGGAGAAAATTAGCTCTGGTTTTGAGAAAAGGTTTGTGATGAGCTTTTCCATGTAATCAACTTTGAATCCTGGGCATGGTCACCCATCTCAAAGGGAATCTGGCATGATTACCAATTCTTGCTTGTTCTCCTTTCTGTATCCAGCAAGAGATCCAATATTGCCATTAGTGCAATCAAGGACAGTAGTAGTACAGCATCTAACTTTTGTCTTAGGTTGCAAATGCCATGAAGAATTCGCTGCCTTTTGATGCTCCTGATGCATCACAAGAAGGCCAGAAGGTACTGAAAGTAGAAGTTACTCCAACAGTTCCAAGAATTTCTCGGAGTGCTATTACAACAGCTTCTATCCGTCGCCATCGCTGGAGGAGAGAAGGTGAGCGTTCTCTGCCAGGAGCACATATTACAGTGTACTGTAATCATCATCATCACTGTAATCTGGCTTCTGAGTTTGAATGTTTACAGAACTTGGGGGGAGGGGGCTTTTTGTTTGTTTTGTTTTTGAAAGTGATACTCCATAAAAGTATATAGTATTTTACATCTTCAGAGCACTGCATGAACATGAATATTTTGGGTGTTTGTTTTGGTTTTGATTTTGTGATAAACTGTGAGGTAGATGAGGAAACGGAGAAACTGGAAAATGTTTAATAAGACTTCTCTTTTCTCCATGTAACACAGTATGAAATTGTAGGAGTAAAGTGTAGCTTAGAATTTGAGTTCTTTGTTTAATCTGCACTAAAACTCAACTGCTTCCCACTATAAATAGCTCAGGGAATGAATACTAACATCTAGACCTTAATAGGATTCCAGCTGCCTAAAGCTACTGATGGCAGTGGGAGAGGGAAAAACTGAACATCACACCTACCATCATATGACCCAGTTTTTTGAGGGGCTATAAAACAGGTTTGGATAGTTTAGTCTTTCCTCAGTGAGTACTTACATTGTATGGAAGCGTGCCTGACTGTATAAAGAGAAAAAAAAGTAGTGCTCTTTACCTTGATGTGATGACATCTTCAGTGTAGGTGTAGCAAAAGACTTGCTTTGAAATCACTTTGTCTACTTTTAAAGCTTTGTTACTTCATGTATAAAACACCAGTTTTAAAAAGCGGCATAAATCAATGAAGGTAAAAAGAAGAATAACTTAAGAATCAAGTGAGAGTAAAATGTCTGAAAACAGGAATTACATATTTTCCTGTGGTATATTTCTTTCCCCTTCTATTTTTTGCTATTCTTCTTGGTCACGTGCAGAAGGATTTGATGACCTCTGGTCATCAGCTGAACCAGGATGCCCAGGACAAGAAGTAGCTGTCTCCTGTTTCCAGGACTCTTTGTCGCGTTTGTCTTCGCTGTAGTTGCCATTATAATTCATTTGCTGGTCTCTGGTCTACAGTACAGCCCACCTGTCCCTTTCTGTGGATGTTCTCACCACTTTTAACTGAGCATGGGTAGTGTTTTGTGTTTGTTCCGTGTCTGCATAAACTTTCTATTTTTCTATTTTCCCTGCCTGGGTTGGAATGCCAAGAAGGGAATAGAAAAGCACTAAAATGTTATATGTTGAATCCCAGATGGCTTTGACTTCTCAATCGAGGCTGACTCAAGCATTCCTGGCTCACCGATCCAACACGGCTCCACAGACCTAGGGATCAAACGTGAGCAAGAGGGGGAGGTGCTGATGCGCAGGACCCCTGAGCATGGCTTCCCGGAGCCCACCTTGGCAGCAGCCACAACAGAGGGTAGGACAGAGATGAGGAGGCAGAAGTCAGTGAGGCAGTTGCTGGAGGAGGATCCTGGCTCCCTATCCCCAAGCAGAACTTCTTTCCATTCTAGTGTGTGTTTCCGCTATCCCAGGGTGTATTAGCTTTCTTTGCAATACACACATCCCCTATATACCTAACATCAGGTCAGGAACTACCTTTTGTTATCATGTGGGCTGGCCTGGGGCTTGCATCTGTGTGGTGAAACACTGCTTGGCATGGCACAAAAAAAAAAAGACAGGGGTGATATCCAAGAGCTTTGGGATTGCTTGGAAACTTTCTATTACTGAGCATGTTTAATCTGATACTAAGAAGAAAAAGTATGCACCAGATGAACATGAATCTAGTCCTGAAAAGTAGACAGTACAGGATATAAATGGATTTGGCTCCATTTTAGTTAAAATAGTGTCTTGTTAGTCTGCAGTTTTTGAATTTTCAAGAATGAAGCTTCCTGTTGCCATTAAAAGTCAAGCCTGTCTAAAACAGGTATACAATTACTGATGTTTTATTTGTCAGTCATCCTTTAATTGAAAATTCACATACTACAACTCATTTAGAGCTGGTTGCTCTACAAGCACTAAAAAAGTGCTTTGTGTTTTCAGGAAGAAATGAGGTTGTCATGTTTCTAAAACTTTAGAAACAATTACTACTTTCTTTCTCAGTCATGTTGTCCACACAAATGATGTAGGGCTTCAGAGGTCTGCTTGGCAGCCAAGAATAGCAGATAGAGTAGGTGGTAGAATTTTATTTTACTTAAGTTCATCTACTTTTGAGTAAGGATTATTTCCTTGATGAAAGACATAGTTTCAAGTACTGAACTTGAATCATGATTTCTCCTCAAGATGAGAATTAATTTCTTACAGATTTAGCTGAACATATTTTCAAGTACTCTTATCTTAAGCCTTCTTCTCTATGTGAACATTCTTTTGGTGTTTCCAGCCTCTATAAGGATGTTAGTTGATCATAAATGAGATTTATTTGCATATTCAGATATGAGCTACATTTCTTCTTCAGATTTGTTCTTCAGGAAACAATCTGGACAATTTGGAGACTTAAATGTAGTGTTATCACAGAAGCATTACACTTAAACTAGTGTATAGTCTCTATCAAACAATAATTAAGATCTCATGCTTCTGTAGAAGAGAGTCCATAAAAATATTTAGTGCAGGTTTCTAATCTTCTTGGTGCATTATGAATTTGAGCATGCTCAGTAAATGATCCTGTCTTCTCTTAAATTCACTTTTCACTTGATCTTACTCTGTTTTATAACTCTTTGCATGTGCATGACCTGAAGGATATAGAGAAGCTAAAGAAGAGCTGCAGAGAACCTGCTGGACAGACAGGAAATGGGAAGAGAAGTTGATAAAGATGATGCATTTTAGTCTTGTTTGAAGCCATTGATATAATTTGGCATATTATTGGATAAGGCATCATTCCACATTCTCTTCAGTACAAGTGGATTGAATACCATTTACTTCTGTAACGTCAGCATTGTATAATTGCATTCTCACTCAAACTGAGTTCTCCAGCTGACAGCATCTGGGAGAAGGCCAAGGAAAGGAGTTTGGCTTGATTATTCACATAAAATTGGGGGTGTATATCCAGGGGTCCTGTTCCTGACACTGATTTCACAGAAAGTTTCAGCCAGAAAATTCACTCTCATAAATACCAGTTTGATGTCAAACAGCACAAGGAGAGACTGATCACTTCTGGTGACTTTTCAATCTTCAGGTATAGGAAGGATAAACATGCTAAAAGTAATTTTAAAAAGGTGTATAAAACCCCTTCTTCAGATCAGTGTTTTGACCCCTTAAGTAGAAAAAGATAAGACTTCAAGAATGATTCAGTAATGCAGTACAAGGTGTTCTGCTTTTGGGTGGTTGCAGCTGTGGTTATGTGCACTGTTTTGGGTCAGTGGAGAACACAGAGTCTGTATCTAAAGTACTAGTTGAGTATATGCACAAATGAAAAATTATTTGAGGACTGATTTGTTCTGATAAGGAACAGTGAGAGTCCTGAATACACACTGTAGTGCAATGGATATGGATTGCACTGTCTCATTTTCTTTTGGCATTAAAATGAAGAGTATTTGGAAGGGAATAGATTTTTAGTTTTTATTTCCTTTTGAAATTTTCTTATTGGTCTATTGGAATATAAACAAAACCAAAAACAAACAAAACAAAAAAAGGGAGAGAAAACTTTGTTGTTGGATCATCCTGTTTTCTTTCCCAGAGTATGTAAGGACTCAAACATTTTTAATTATTTCTGAAGGCGGTTTTTAGAGGAAAAATAAAATATATTAGGAAAAGAATATGCTTGTGGAATTACTTTAATCCCATTGGGAACTTCTGTAGGTACGTGGGTCTGACTAGACAGAAACTCTCTTGCATGTTATCTTCTCTATCTTCTTCATTTTTGAGCACTGCTGAGCAGCTTGGGCCTCTGTATAGTTGCAGCATCCAAAAGCTTGCAACAACCCCTCTCAGTCTTATCTTTAAATCCTGTGCATAAAATGCCACTTTCTCAGTGTAACTACTCTGCTTCACTGTCCCTGAATAGGACATGTGCTTTAGCCTCCTGTTACTCAGCAATGTTTTAACGTAAACTTGGAAAACTACTGACCTTATAATAATAAAAAACTTAGCAGGGCTGTCTGGACATGTACATTCTTACAAATTCCACTTCTTTCTATTGAATAAGAAGGGCTTGAGAGGGGGCTTCAGCTGCTTCTCTTGCTGCTTGTAACTGAACACGCTTTCATCCAGCTTTGCATGGTTATATAAAGAAACATAAATGTTGGTTAATTGAAAAAGTGGTCTTGCATTTGGTATGTTCCAGTAATGTCTGATTTTTATCAGTACCTTTGTGTGTGGGAAGATTGAAGGGGGGAATGTTGATGTGGACTGTAGATAAAATAAATCACTGTAATATACCTGTAAGAAAAAACAGGTATGTGTCAAGGAGAAGAAGGCCTAGTTTGACCAAACAGGGTAGTCAGGAAGTGGGAAAAGTACATGCATTTTAAATATGGCTATGGGAAGTTAAAGGAAGTAATGCACCCTTCATTTCAATAATTGCTCTGGGAACCTAAGGAGCTTCTTTTTCTAAGGCAAAAGGCTTAGCCAAGGAAGGAAGACTGCAGTAGCACGAACTACTATTATTTTTCTGCTTCTGGGAAGCTACTGAGTCAGAACTACTGAAAACTACAGAATCATCTCTCATTGCATTGTTTTGAGAGAGGCTGAGAGTGGTCTGGTTTGGAGATGTCTAAATATTGTCATGGTAATTCCACGGCAAAGTTTCCTGAAAAGAAGTAGTAAATGTGTAGAGCAGAGTAATGAAACCTCCCTGAAAAGTTTTGGGTTTGCATTACAGCTCAGAAATGTGAAATTGGATCAGGCTGTATTCCTGCTACACAGAGGTGGCAACAACACCCAAAGCTTTCTGTCTGTTCTGTTTGCCATGATGTAAAACGTTCCTTAGCTAACACTCAGCATGAGAGGATGAGCTTCCACTCAAATGTTGGACTCTGTGATACTTGCCACCATGTTTTTCCCATTCCACAAAAAAGATTTAAAAACGTTTGCTTGGCAGCAAGCTGGGTTGACCAATCTTAACAGGAAAGCACCACATCAGCTTTAGCTGGGCTGGATCTGTATTTCTTCTAAATAATCAGACTCTACAGCTTGTACAAAGAAAAGCAAAATTCTTATAGCCTGTGTGATTCCTTTTTTGCTGACATGGTGAAAATTTATGCCTTTTTCTCATTTAAATGAGATACATGGAGAAAAAATGTAACTTCATTTTCTGTTTTGAAATTTAAATGCTGCTCAGTTTTCTACTAAAACAATAACTTCTTCTGAGAACTTGGAGCTTAGAAAAAGACTGGAATAAGATTAAAAGAAAAAAAGTATTTGTGTGCAGCCCTAATCATATTATAGGCCTGAAAATAAGGATTTAAGAAATAATGTTGTAATGCTTTTATTTACTCCTTGAGATTCCAGTCAAAAGCAGAGCACCTCTTCTGTAACATAAAGTGTTTCAGAGATTTATTTTCTCTTAATGCAATGGTTGCCTTTTTTTTTCCCTTACAAGTGTAGATGTTAAGATAAAAGCAAATAAGGTTGCATTTGCTTGGTATTGATGTAAATTCATAGAGGCTTGAATTTTGGAGAAGACAGAACTAGGAAATAGGTTCATCACCAATAGAAGGTATGGTCACATTGTTCAAAGTGCCAGCTGCACACAAGAGAAGCCTTCTACTTTTGTTGGAACATTGTGATTGCTAGCCTAGGAAGTAGCCTAATTCTGAAGCTTACTGAGCACTTACCAAAACTTACTCTGGAAGAGATCCTTAGATCTTGCCTCAAAATAGGATAAAAATAGTCTGAAAGGGTGGTGGGTTTGTTTTGGTTTGTTTTTTTTTTAACAGCATGTAGTAGGAGAATGGATAGCACTATCTGCAGACCAAGCTAAAACAAATTAACCAAATGGGGCCCAATTCTTGTTTATAGACAAAGTTTGGGTCCAATATTCTGACTGATAAGAATATTATGAGAGGCCAGTCAAGCTCAGGGAGCACTTACTGTTACTCTGTTACTCTGCTAAATATGGCAGGAAATTTGGCTGAGAATAAAAAATTTAAGCAAGTGGAATCCAGGTGGATTAGCGAATGAGGTTTGTTCTGACGTTCTATGCACATCTTTATCTTCATGTAACTTGAATGCATTCTGTGTTTTCTGATTGGTTTGGGGTTTTTTTGGTTGCTTCTTTTTTCCTTAATAGATACCGAAGGTATAAATGGAAGAGAGGAGTCCGTGAACCTTAATGATGCCGATGAAGGATTTTCATCGGGAGCTTCCCTCAGCAGCCAGCCAGCTGGGACCAAACCTCTATCCTCTGTATCCCAGAGGGGCAGCTTAAGGAAAACAGCAAGTGGGCGTTCCGCTAAGGAGAAAGAAACCTCTTCTGCAGCAAAATCCAGTGAGAGCCCCCGAGATTCAGTAGCTCGAAAGCAGTACACACACCAATCCTCTGACCTGGATGGAGATGTAATTGAGATGACACCGACTAAGAAACACCTCAGCCTGCCTGCTGGGCAGGTGGTGCCAAAAGCCAACAGTTTGGGCCTGATCAGGACCGCCAGTGCTTCCTCCAGTAAATCATTTGACTATGTGAATGGCAGTCAAGCAGGCTCCAGTGCTGGAGCTGGTACAGAGGGTTTTACCAGTCTAGCAGCTGGCAACACCAATCGGTTTTCAACTATCAGCCTACAGGAGGACCGGCTAGGCCAAGCTGGGGAAGGTAAAGATCTCCTTTCCCCAGGAGCTCCCCTAACCAAGCAGTCTCGATCTCCAAGTTTCAATATGCAGCTGATATCCCAGGTGTAACTTCGACTCCCTTCCTTAGTATTCCCTCTTCCCCCTTAATCGCTGGCAAGTTCATCCTTAAGCAAAACATGAACCGTCATCCCACAGTGTGAAAATACTGACTGTTGTGATCTCGTTTGATTTGGTTTAGCTCTCATATTGTATTACTGAAACAGCAATAATTCTTCCCTCACCTTCATCCTCCTTCCCCCTTGTAAACATGGTTGTGAAGCAGTATATAATGTACTGTATGCCTTTGTCCATGCCTTCCTTTCTCCTTGGGTGATGTGCAATCCATCGTAGGCTGATCAGTCCCATTTCAACACTGTGAGACTGGAGACACCGGCAGAAATGGTGAATGTGATCCCTATGAGATGATGCTTTGGCTTTGTTAAGAAATAGAAACGGGTTTGTTTTCTCGGTCTACAGTACTGCAAAGACTACTGGATCCCGACTTGTCTTTCTCAGAACCAGGAGTGCCTCAGAGATTCTAGTGTGACTTTGGACCTCTCTGAGTCTGTGCAATCAGTTCTGGGGAGGGGATTGTCATTGCTGCTCCTGGCTGCCTACAGCACTTTTTTCATTAAAATGAGGGTAGCTTTTACTTGACTGCCCTCAGTCTCTCATCCCAGAAGCTTTTGATGTTCAGCAACTGAGACATGTATATTAAGAAGCTGTTTTCCCTCGGAGAGAGGATTCTAGGTTGATCATGTAGGTTACAATGCACTTCTAATGGCGTTGTAGCCATTTGTAATGTTACATGTCTTCCCCACCAGGACACAGGGTCATTCTGCATCTAGACTAAAAGTTAGACACCACCATGCTGTTAAAGCAATTTTGTTTGTAAGTGGGGAGGAAACACTACTTCCCCAGGAAATAATGGCTAGCTCTGCTTCATTTTTGTCGTTGCTGTTGTTGTGAGGTGCTGATCACCGAATTGAAAGGTGTATTCGGGTAAAGAGTATTTCTCAGGCTGCTGTCTTTTGTGTCATAGCTGTTGGGACACCCCCACCCATTTCAGCTGCTTTCTCAATGTCCTGAATTCAGTGATGGAGTCATTTGAGGAATCCTGCAATCCAGACAGGCCATACTCTCAAGGTGCTGTCTCAGGGATAGGGACAATAGTTTGCTAGAAACACTGAAGCTTCAATGTGAAATGCTTTTCTAGCAATGCCATTTGTGCAAAGGGGTACTGACAGTCCTTTTTTTTTCCCTAGAGGGATCACACTTCATTGCCTTGGTATATATAATCTTTTGAGGTTTTTTTAATTCCTATTTTTGTGGATTGGCCCTACTCTAGAAAATGCAGAACTCGTGCCATTGAGCCAAGCCTCAAATGTGTATGATTGATGTGTGGGCACTGACTGGTACTTGTGTTGGAGGACACTGCTTAGAAGCACATTTCTGGTTACACTGGAGAATATTTGGCATTCTCTGTCTCTTTTTGGATAGATAGAAAAGAAGAAAGTTCATCCTCTCTGCTTAAGTCCTGCACAATATCCTGGAAGTTTGCAAACTGTAAACCCACAGGCAAGAGTTATGATTTTTATGTGGACATTTTGGTTTCACTGTCACTGTGAAGGATAAATGTAAGCAGTTACAAACAGCAGGCTGTCTTTGAATGATACTCTTTAAGATATTCAGAACAATGAATGACATGGTATGGTATTGCTGATAGTTGATTTTGGTGGGGATTTTTAAAAATTATTTATTTCAAATAGATTTTTTTTCAAATTTACATTAAAATTATTAAAATATTTGAAGGGTTTTTTGTGGCTTGATGAGTCACTTTGGTAGCCTAGTCTTCATATCCTATAGTAATAAAGTAAATTTAGCAGAATCTGATGTAGAAATTCAGTAAATAGACTCATCAGTAAGAAAACCTGACAGTTTCTAAATGGAAATTAATTTTTAAGGACCACCAGTCATGCATAGATGGAGCTGAGGCAAAAAGCTTGAGATGAAGCTACAAGACTTATATTTCTGTAAAAATGTCAAAAGCCATATATGGTTAAACTCTCCTCGATAAAATAAAGTTTTCTTAGTGGAGACAATTAGTAAGTCATGACTGGAAGTACCAAGTTTATACTTTGTAGAGAGTATCAAAAAAGGAAATTTGCTTAAATATTTGGGAAAGAAAAGGTCAGGCGTGTCAGCTAATTTTCTAATAATCAGTTGATTTTAGTATTTTAAGAAGTAAAGTTGTTCATTAGCAAGGTTCTCTACCTTATGTTTGTCATTAGATGAATTCCTCCAGAAGTTTTAGGACACTTAAATTGGCATCAGGTCAAATTTTATAAACTTTTTTTAAAAACTTTTTTTTTTGTGGGGGGCGTCCCACACTATGAAAACTATTTCAGGAAAGTGAAACAGCATTACTGGCTTCAGATAGGGAAGTCAAATGTACACGTGTAAATTCTAATTGGCAAAAACCTCAGTCAAACTACCTTTAAAATATTTTTACACTTCTCATTTTGATCATGTGCCTTTTGTTAGAGTTTGTCATTGTATTTTGGTTTGTTCTTGTGTGTATATACCTACTCCATATCAGTCTTTTTAAAAAGAGTTCAAATTTATCCGTGTTTATAAAAAAAAAAAAAGGTGTTTTCTATATGCTGATGTGGTACATTTACAACTTCTCAAAAATTATCCTTTTAGTGCAGTGTTCCAGTTGTGGGAGCTTGTTTTGTTGTTTTTCAGCCAAGTACTGTTGAACCTTTACCTTACAAATGAAATCATCACAAGTATCTACAAGCCAGCTGTAGTACCAGGCTCTGCAGTGCTGTGTATCATGTTTATCATTAGTGCTTCTAGACCTGTCTCAGGCTATGCTCAAGTGTGTCAGGATCATAGCAAATCCTTATACACTCTGTTCAGTACACTCCAAAGTACTGCAGCAGAAATAAAATTAGAAGTGTCTGGGATATGGATGGAGGGAGTAATCTGCTGAGTTTCTGATTATATATGCTAAATACTAAACAAAGTACAAAACATACTTAAATTTTCTGACACCTGTGACAAATGTTTAGACTTAAATCAAACCTCCTTATCCTAAATTCACTCGGCTGTCTCTTCTTTTAGAACATTTGGTACTTGGGGCACTAGATTTAGATTTCTGCACTGTTTGAGTGTAACTGCAGCATTATAAAAGGACAAGAAGCAGAACACTATGATTTTTTTCCCTCCACATGTGTGCATGCATGCACATATTCTTGGGTGAGGAAGGGTAGATTCTATATTCTGATGTATACATATACTTCAGTAGGGAAAAATGAAATACTCCTTGATACACATAGCAATATGCTGCCATTTTGCAACTAATTTTTTTTGACTTTGTAATTTTAAGAAAATACGAAATGTTGGGATGATGAACTCTAGCTTGATTATCCTTTTCAGGGATTTATTGTGAGCAGCTTTTTGGTTGAAAGGTGTTTGAAAGGTGAACCATATTTTCATTCTGCAGAGAGTAAAGTGATAAAGTAAAAATACCTATTAAAATTAATGTTGCAAGGTGACTGTTTAAATTGCTGTATTATCCCTTTAGTTTTCATTTGGAAAATTTCATAAAATGGATACTCCCGTATCGCTGTCTATTTTAAGTGCAGATTTCTTTGAACACCCTTTCTGATGTGAATTTGAAGTTCTTTAACAGCATACTCCATTCTGTGATGCTGAACATCATGCTGCAGCCAGTAAGCATTAGATCTAGTATTTGTAGTTTGCAAGTGTGTTGGTCTTAAATGCATTTCCAACATACTCCTGCTAGCTTTAACGTAATTAAAGTCATCAAAATAGTGAGGAAAAAAATACGTTTTCTGACAAAGTATTTATTTGCACTACTTATGAATACTGGAGTTTACTGGGACAGGGTTTTTTCTCACCATGTGAGGTTTACTTGTGTGTGAGTTGGTACATACATTTGTCACGTGCTGACAATCAATTGCCTCAACTGTGTGTATACTGTATGTAAATAGGAACGTATTTTTCAAGATTAAGGGGGAAACCTGCACTTAGTGGTGGTAAAGCTACTCTGGAGTAAGGTGACCCCAACTCTGCTTTTTGTCTTCAGATACTATGTGGTTTGTTTTACTTCTTTAATGAAGTTTATTAGTGTTCTTGGGAAATTGTAGCTCCAGGGAAATTTTCCTCGATATTTAATGTATAACATGTTCAGAGAATTATATTTTGAAAAATTAATTTTGGAATAGATAATTCTATGCTATGGCTGTATTTTAACCTAAGAGTTTGAACTTGTCCTATTTTATCATGAACCAATGGCTATCTCCTTTAAATGTTCAGCATTTTAACTTTGGTCACAAACCAAACATTTTTGTTTCTCTTGGCTTACAAATTTAAATTAATTTGAAGACTAAGAATCAAGAATAACTTTTTGAATAATTCATAAAAATCAAGCTGTACAGTATAGGTACTGTGCTCATAATCCTAGAAGAGGTGTGGAAAATACAATGGCATATTTTTTGAATGAAATGTATGTACTGCACACAAAACAAAAATACTTTGATGTTAGTGGATCTAATAATCTCATCCTTAAATTCTCTCATTGCCAAAGATATTGCTACCTTGGCATGTTTAATATAACATTAAAGCCACTAGCTAGGTGTCATTTCTAACAAGAATTTATATCATAGGAATAGTTTTCATCAGAAGACTAAATGTGCCCCTTTTATTTCAGTTTCTTGTTTAGGATAATTGCAGGACTAAAGCTGCAAAATATCACTCCTTTCCAAGCATGCTAAGCAAACAAGCCAGATCCTCTGTACTTGCATCACATTCTTTAATATAATTTAGATTTATATAATTTTCCAATATTTTATATTCAGGATTTTAAATGCTGTTTGTTTCTAGCATATGGGCCTTAATCTGTTCATTATTTTTGTTTTTTCCTCACGGGCACTTGGATAAACTTTGCTGTTGAAAGCTTTTCTGTAGGTGATGCAGGGTAGTAAGTCATGACATGGGTGTTGTGTTAGTGAACACATGTATCAGTCTGTCAAAATTTCTGTCATGACCATCTGAGGAAACAAAATGATTCCCTACCTTTTCCACAGTGGTGGAAGATGTTGGTGAGCTGTGAGCAACTTGGTTTGTTCCTGAAAACAATAAGTTGCTTTTGCGATATTTACGAGGTTTTCCACACAGTCATTATGAAATTTTATTTAAAATAAATCCTGGAACAAGATTTTAAAACAACAGCCAACCATATTAGATAAACTTGCCTAGTAAGTTTGTCAAGTGTCAAGGCCTGTGATATTAAAAGTTTAGAAGTAAGCTGTGCAAGTCTTAAGGGTACCTTACAGCTTCAAGAAAAGTGTTTAGTAAAAATCTGTCCCATTTGAATCGTCTGTATTTGAGATTAAACAAAAGAAAATACAGTTTTTGCTTCCATCCTTATATTTTTTTTTTCTCTAGGCATACCTCTCCCTGAATTTTTTTTAACTGTGTTCATCAGATTTTACCAAAGGTAGTATCTGAGGGACCAACTGAATTTAAAATGGGTCCATAAATTATCCCTTCTGTGATAAAGGATTACTAAGGTTTTCCTGTGAGGAGCTCACAGGAAAACCTTACTATGTTTATGGGAACAGATGTATATTAAAGCTTTATATCTGTACAGTAAAACGTTGCCCTACATTTTAGCTTGTGCATGATGAGCAGAGTGATGAGATCAAGTTTTATTGACCAGCTACTTGGTTGTGAGCTCCCAGTGTTTTACAGTCTGTAAGATTTAAGCTGTTTTAGACAGGAATATCTTTGCACTCTAATACAACTTTTTAGTGAGTGATTAATAATCTGTTCAGGAGTCAAAACTTAAATTGCTTTAAAATGTGGTTTAGAATTCTCACAGGTTTTGATTTTAGAGGGTAAAATGATCAGGGGAGATTTCTGTTTAGAAGTATCTGCTGGTAAAGTGTCTCTATGGTGCTTTGTCATGGAAACTTCCTTACAAATCAGTAGTGAGTCCTCTGTGTTTGAGTCCTCATCCTTCCCAGAACTGATCACAAAACAGAAAAAGTAGAGCAACCTTTTACCTTTAGTTCTAAAACAAGTACTTGGGAGTAACAGAAATACTGGCTATTGACACTGTTCTTTCTGTTTAGACAGTTACTGTTGTGCTAGAATTTCATGTTATTAGTTTATGAACAATGCAAGTAGTAAAAACTTTGTGGCTTCAAGTATACAGTAGATGTGAGTTAACAATCACTCAGGATAAATCAACATGTCAAAGTATTAATAGATTCCTAGTACTGGGGTGTGTGATGTGTGTGTGCGTGTCAGTGTTCAATGATTACTTTGAAACAAGACTTCTGTTTTCTTGCACATAGTACATACTTTAGGGGTGGATATTACTAGCTGGTTATTTATGGACAAATACCATATGATAAAATAAAACCGTCATTTAACACTTTTTTCATATTGAAGATTCCAGGAAAAAGCTAATAAAGATTTTTAATAATCAGCTCCTCTTAATACATTTTAGATTTACTACGGTAGCTTTTATTTGCTATTAAAAGACCCCAACAACTAAATTGATATATACCCCATGCTGCATTTTTTAAATTTGTAATTCCTGTACTTGACAATGAGTTTTTTGATCTGTTTTTGTCCTTGTAAGAGTACAGGACTTGCTCTCTGTTTTACTACCAAAAAGAAACATTCTGCAAGGTTAAAAGGTTATTTTCTTACTTTTTTGTCATACCAGGTTTGTTTCTCTGAACTAAGGTTTCTGAGGATTTTTACTACTTTAGCAGTATGTAATCTGATAGAAGGAGCATAAGCAGCACGTAGCCCACTTCTCGTGGACACACAGGCTGGGCAAAAGGACGTGGATGGGTGGTGTGAGCCCTGCTTGCTGGTATGAACCCCAGATCAAGATTCGGTACTGGTGAAGGACTAAATCAAACAGGTTTTTAATAACCGTGACCTCTGCTGTATGATGTCCTTTAACCTAGGGACCAGGGAAAGTCTTCATTCTTAGTCCTGAAGAAGGCACGTATTGAAGATCATGTTATTGGTGCATGTAAGCCATTATCTTAACTGTCTTACTGAGCTGGTTCATGCTGTTGACTTGTTGAAATGTGAAATGTAGTTACTATTGACTTTGTAAATACCTGCCAGAGAAGAAATATAATTATTTTAAATCATTGTAAATAGAGATGTATAAAACTCGACACAATCTGCAATGCAGAAAGAATTATATATATATATATAAATATATAAAGATGTTAAATAAATATCGTGCTGTTTCTGAGCAGAAATGAATACTTTGTGAATTGCTGGTTTTTAAAAGTG
>WEIU01010555.1:21114-44128 GCA_013389925.1 Aegithalos caudatus | reverse complement strand
CGGCAGCGCCCCCCGGCGGCGGGGCCGCGCCCACGTGACAGGTGCCGCCATGAGCGGGCCCGAGGGGACTCGCAGCGGCCGCCGCTGCCTGCAGGTGAAGTTCGTGCCCGACGAGGACGTCCTCAGGCACATCGCCGACGACGCAGGTACGGCGGTCCGGGGCATAGCCCAGCCCAGGGCGCTGGGACAGGGGTCCGAGCAGCCGCGGCGGCCCCCGAGAAAAGGGCTCTGCAACAACAGGGCTGGGTGCTGCAGAGCCTCGCAGAAGGACGAGGCCTCGGGGTCGTTCTGCCCCGCTTGACTCCTCCAGGGAGTGTCTCTGTCCCAGCCCGGCACTGCACAGGCTGCGGGAGGGGCCGCTACGAGCTCCCCCAGCAGCAGCAGCGTGTGCCGGGTGCCAGGGCAGCGGGAATTCCTCCGGCCTGAGTCAGTCAGAGCGGAACAAGGCTCCAGGTGTGTGCCGTACGAGTGTTATGCAACAGTTCTGACTACTTTTAAGGTGGGGAACCTCTGTGGAGATGCTTAAAACTTGCCAGTACAAGGCACTGAGCCTCCAGTTCAGACTTCACTGCTGATCCTGCTGTGAGCAGAAGGTCATGCAGTCGGTCTCCAGAGGGCTCTCAGTCTAAATTCTCTCTAAATTTTGTTAGTGTACTGACAGCCTACAGGCAAGGTATTTTCCAGTTGCTGCTCTTCTCAAGGAAAAAATCGGTGGATAAGTACCATCCGCTCTGCCTGCAATTTGATACCCTAATGTGTGAGCCAGTGCCATTTATCCCATTTCTGTCTGTGGAGCTGGTGTTCGCTGAGGGTGTCTCACCCTCATGGACTGCAGGAGCCAGCACTTGTGGTGAAGGAGGGATGAATGGCTATAGGGTCAGCTACTGACCCGCTGTTCTTTTAGTAGGACATCTCAGCGTTGAATTTGTTTAGTGATTTGCATAACAGGAACCTGGTCTCTAAATTGGGTGGCTGTGTACTACTGCAATGAAATAGCAGGAGGTTAAAGCTTTTATTGCTATTCTAGGAACTAAAGTACGGAAGGACAAGGCTCAGCTGAATGTCAGTGTGAAGAGATTTGTGAAGAAGCTTGAGAATATTTCTGATAATGAAGCTCAGGAAATCCTGGAAGAGAAGAACTATGTTGCTGCTCTTGGAATATGTGCCCAAGGTATTAGCAGGGGAAAACCTAACACATCTCTGACTTCAGGAGATTCTTGTAGTATTGGGGTTGTACAATGTTGGTGAAATTGCTTTTGAGGGCTCAATCTGCTCTATCAGTGCTTGTGGTAACAGGTAGAAGAGAAGATTATGACCCTAGGATTTTATTGTTATATTTCTTTTGTAACACCTGCAATATAAAGCCAAATAGTGAAATGTTGCATTCCATCTTTCTTGGGTCGGCAGTATCAATGCTTTTAAAATAGCTGCAAGTAATATTTCTTTTTACAGATCCAGTGAGAAATGGCTCAAATATAAGTGGTGGTGATGTTTACTCATTCCAGACTCCCAAACGTTCCAATAAAATGGCAGAGCTGGGTATGTCTTGCTCTTTTTTCTCTGTGAACTTAGGAGAAGCAAGCAGAAAGGGGAAGTTCCAGTAGAGGGTGAACTATTTTAGTTCAAATAAGGTGCTTGAGCTGGGTTGTCACTCACTTGAAGAATCTTTGTGTGTCCAGCACCCTCTGAACTTTTATGTTCATTTGTCACAGCTAATGATACATCCTACAGAGGATGATCTGAGGGACAGGGATCTTCCTACAGTATCACTGTACAGAAGCTGGTTTTGGTGCCTCTTGATTTCTGCTGTGTCTTGGGAAGTTGTGTTTCCCATCTTAGGCCTCCTTCTGCAGCAGGGTGGATTTCACTGGTGCTCCCTCCTGGAGCTGTGACTCAATTTGGAAACAGAGGGAAGTCTTACTGTGACAGTCTGTTAGTCCCAGTGTTGTTACATGGAGTTGGTCATACAGAGGTAGGGACTGTTAGCAGGGTATGGTGACCTTCCAGATTCACATCATTCAACTTCAGCTTGTACTGATAAGGAGTAGACGTGGGTAGATAGTTCCTCCTGAGAAACTGATGTGTTTGCAGTATCTGATGGTCTGTTATGTCCAGCTGAGCAGTCTTAAAGGACTAAGTGAGCCTGACCAAACCTTGCTCTAATTCAAAGATGTGATCTCCCAGGGATCAAAATGTGCTCGGCCATTGCATTGGCCATATTTATAAAATTAATTCATTGATGAGTTCAGCCTTTGAAAATCTTTGCTGAGGAATGCAGCCACCTTTAGGGTTAGAAAAATCCAGAAGTATTTGGTTCCTGAAATAGCATGGGAATTAAGATGTAGAGAGCATTTCAGGTATAAGACTCTATTTCTGACTATCCAGAGCTGGAAGTTTTGTACCTGACATGTTTCCTTCCCTTCCCCCTACAGCCTCTGAACTAGCCCACACACCAGAAAAGAATGTGGCACCTGATCACTCCAAGTGCCCTGAGAAGATGGCCAAAACCCCTCAAAGCAGTAAGTCCTGTGATGGCTTGGGGAACTGAAGCTGAGTGAATAGGGCTTATGTTTCTCTTTGGGTGATGCAGTGGATGCTTGAGTTCCAGCTTCTGTCATGCTTAAGTATTCTAGTCAGGATAACACCATGGGCTGAACTGTTGGATGTGTGTGTCCTTTAGGGTGCCTCCTCCAAGCCTACCAAGCACCTATGTTATGTATAACCAGATGTTCTGCTTCCCAAAGCATACACAGGGTAAACAGCAATATACATGGTGTATCTGTTAATCTGCATTGTCATTTGAGTCTTTGCTATCCCCAGCTGCATGGTCACAAGCATATTTACAACTCTCCTTGCCAGTCTTTCACTTCTAATCCATTCCTCCCAGCAACTCTCTGTTTTCTCCGTGCCTGCCTGTAAAATTCCCTCATAGGATAACTATCCTGGGAGTTAATATTCTGGTGCAGTGTACCTTTGAACAGTGAATGCCTGTTTTTTCTAATAGACCATCTTGTGCCACTGTTGAAAATTTGCAGTACTCTCTACAAAGTTGTTTCTTCCTTTTCAGAACGTTCAAGTTCAAACAAAGTGCAGCAGAGGGTGAGTAATAACTTTATATTGCTTAGATTTTGCATTTGGGTTTCTTCCCCTCTTGTACCAGCCAATTACTGCAGTTTTGGAAAGGAAGGACCTTGAAAAGCATAATCCACTGTAGAGATGTCTCTTCTGTTTTAACCAGACAGAGTAACTCAAGTGAGAACCATTAATCAGGACTATGGGGTTTGGAGTCAGTGGGCAAATAGTAGGTTTGACAGCTTAATTTTAATGGGTGAAAACTATTTCCTTGCATCACACAAGAGAGGATGCTAGCCAATCCCTTAATACACAGTTAAACTCACAGCTTTCCAGTTTCTCACTAAAGGCAGAAACAGCCCTAATTGTAAGAAATGCTGTTAGAACAGGAGTTCCAGAACTGTGGTGCTGTTCAGTTTCTTACTTACCATTGGTTTATGAAGAATAAATTGGGGTAATGGGTGGATGCAGGCTGATGTTGTGTTTTGTGACACTACAGAGGGATACAATCCAGAACTGCCAGTTGTGTTGGCTATGGAGTGAGGGCGTTGGCTTTCTAGAATGGTACAGCATCATAGCAGAAATGTGTGCACAGCTTTTCTGGTATGAGGTTCCAGGGTGAAATACACCTGAAAAAGACATGCTGTTTGGGGATGCCATATTCACTGCTTGGTGATTTCACATCCACTTTGTCAGGATCAACAAAAGTATTGCCTAAGTATTGCAGACTTGATCCAGTGCCCGAGTCAGGCGTGTGCTTTAGACACATGTAAAAAAGATGTGCCACTACAACTTGGTGAGCCCAGGCAGCTTGGATTCTTCTGCTGTACTTCTGGGCTTAGTGTGCTGAGTGGTCTTCTGTCATTCTGATAGTTGTTTTCATAGAGGACTTCCAGATGACTTTGAGTAGACAACATGGTATGGAAGGTGACTGCTGTGGGGTTGAAGCATTTCCAGTTTTTTGTTGCTTTGGTTTGACTGTTCCTGAAGGGCCAAGATTGGCATCCTGGTTGGAGATTTCACAGTTTTCTCTCTTCAACTTTAGCTGAAAGAATTAAGCTCCTTTTGGAACTTGATCCTGTCTCTCTCTGAATAGGGAAAGAGGATCTCTCCCTACTTAGCTGCCTCTGCTTTTCCAGTTTCATGTGGGCTGAAATAGTTTGGAAATGTAACCTGTCTTTGCTTGGCAGAAGGCTGTTTAGAAGAGAGATGTTTCTTCTAATGCATGTTTTTTCTTTGCTGTTCCAGAATAAAAAGAAAGAATTTGTGTCCACCACACCTTACAGACTCAGAAAGAGACTATCAGGTAAAGCTCAGCCTTTGCAGCCAGCTGCCACAGTCAGTGAGGCACTGTGTTCAAGGGAGAGTGTTTTCCTGTAGAGCTTCTGTCTGTGGTAGGAGTGTGAGTGAAACAAGGTGATTCATCCTGCAGTGAGTGTAGAAATGTCCTTAAGAAAATCTGGGTAAACCTTTCCCCTACAACTGATTGCTACTAAGGTGAGGGGTGGAAGGGTTAGAAGCACCAAGTTACTGAACTTCAGTAACATGATCAAAAGAGACAAAACTTTCAATAATCTTACCTATGCTGACATTTAGTCTGGCCAAATTGCTTGAACCAGGAATAAAACTTTTCAATGATGGCTGGAACATCCATGTCAAAGAATTTCCCATAACTGGCTGGTTAAACCAGAATAAATGCAAAGGAGAGTTTAGTACATGGTATTTCATCTTCTATTTCTTTTGTGTTGAGAGACCAAGACTGAGCCAGATTTCATCTGTGCTCTTCAATCTATTTTCTTTACTAACAGAGGTATTTTACAACAGCTTTTTTGCAGAATGTGACATAGAAGAGACTCAGCCTGCTATGATTGGCATTTGGGAAAACTGACATAGAGATGCTAAGAGAAATGGGGAATTCCATTGTCCACTTTTAGTCTCTTTATGGTATGATGATGTTTCTTAGTTGGTATCAAGGAAGAAGCTTTACTTAACAATACTTTGTGTTCCTAGAACTGCAAAAGAAATGGCCTCCTGTGTTTGCAGTTCTCTCAAGCATTGATTTTACTTTTCTGTGAAATAGATTTAGGATTCATGTGCTTGTAAAACATCTAGAGAATGTGTATGAGATGGTGCAAAATGAGTTCTGTGTAAGAAGTCATTCCTAGCTTTTAACCTTAAAATTTATGCTCTAGCTCCAGATCTCTATTTAGAAAGTGAGAGTGAGTATTCTGCTTCCTGCTCAGAGGAGGAGGATGAGGAAGAACGTAAAGAAGTCAGCATTGTTTTATCAGAACAAAAGACTCCAGCAAAAGCTAAGACTGCATCTACACCTCTTCCCAGAAACAGCCTAGCCAAAAAAATTAAGGAGCAAAAGATGGTGAGTGTGCAAAAAAATACCCCTAAGCTAGCAAACATGAAGGGATGTATAGTGACAATAAGCTGTTAGTGACCACACCTGACTGTAGGGAGGAAATGCTAAACTCATTTCAGATCAAACCAGCTGGGCTGTTCTTTTGAGTAATCCCTGTTGGACAGGAATCATGTGAACCTGTGTGCTAATCCAGTTGGCATCATTAGCAGCTTCAGGAGAAGTCTGAGATGTCCATGGAGCAGGAGGCCTTGTATTGAGACAGGATGAAGAAATTGATTCCTGTAGTTTCAAAAGGAACACACATTAGTGTGCTGGCTTGGTGTTCAGCTTAATTGTCTTACTTTCTTCTAGCACCAGGGATCTCCACATCAGTTAAGAATTACTGCTATGTTACCTCTCTCAGAATCTTTTTTCTGTCTCTCTCTTCAGGAAAGAATCATCTGACTACCTTAGCTTTGGCAGAATGCTGCTACAGAAGCCATTTTTGCAAATACTTCCTGTCTTTCTATATTCACCCTTGCTCTATGTCTCATTGGCCATCTTAGGGAGAGGGGTAGCTTTATAGCAGGAGGAGCGTTGCTGATCTTTCTGTCCTTTTGTAGGGCAACCTGGTGGAGGAATACTTTGAAGCTCACAGTAGTTCCAAAGTGCTCACTTCGGACCGAACGCTGCAGAAGTTGCGGAAAAGAAGATTGAATCAGGTACAGTTCATAGTGAGTCACACAACTCTGGGGGTTTGATTTCTGTGATAGAGAGTTCCCTCATGGACATTTTTGATGTTGCTATTTTCACTTTGTTCCTACTGATTATGTGGTCAGTGGTAATGCTGATTTAGGTAGCAATTTTCTACTGCTGCTCTGAGCAGGGAGAGTGCCCAGTTGTTTGAACCTGAGATAGTAGGAAAAATGCAGGGAGAAGGCACTCTCAGGTAAGCTCACAGCTGAAAGTTGCATCTTCTCTTTGGGGCAGGAGAAGATGGAGAAGCAGAATTGTAGAGACTTGTTTTAAAACATCAATTTTCTCAATGAAATGGTAGGATGAATTACAAACTGTCTTGACTTACTATGTATAGAGGAAATCAAGAGAGCTGATTTCCTTTGAACATTACTGGGTCAAACCACTTGCAGAACTGGAACAGCTCTAAATGTTGTCACCTAGTTTGTTAGGTGTACTTTGTTCCTTTCTAGGAGGAAAGTTTTGTTCTGTTTCTAGGAGACAGGAACAGTCTGATAGTGGTGACTGAATTACTTTTCTCCACATGTCACTTCCACGAGACAGTTCAAATCAAGCAGTTGTACCCTACAAGGACAGGTTTCAGGGAACTGGAGTACCTGAAGCTTTTGTGCCTGTGACTGCTTTTTGTATCCATTTGTGTTTTAAAAGATGGCATATATGCAGACTGCTGATACCTGCTGTTGTCTGGAACTGCTGCCCAGAGTAACATTCTGGATTCTTAACAAGTTCTTTCATAACAGCTGTGGAAAGAAATCAAGGCTTAGAGTGTTAAAACTACTGCTGGCTTCAAAGTAGTTGAAGGTCTAGCAGTTCTGTCTCTCAGTGCTTGGATTGTCTGATACATTGCAGCTGCCTTTCCAGTGTGAACTGTCTTCTACTGCAAGGGAGTGGGAAGCAAAGCTGCTAAAATTGAAGAGAAAGATGCTACTGTGCCATTTAAACATCAGCATCACAGCATATCTTCAAAGCTGAATTAATCCTTTGATTCTTGATGCTTTTCTACCTTGAGCTATCAGCTGCAAATTATATCCTTACTGCTGTATTTTTTTTTAAGATGGTGGGCATTTTGAGCTTTCTCTTGTAGTGACAAACACCTGAACCCTTGCTAAGCATGTTGACTGGAGCCTTTGTTCCCATGAGCAGGGATGTGATGTTGTATCTTGTTGGTGCAGTGCTTGGTGCTGTGTAAGCTCAGTATATCCATTTTTCCTGTATGGTTTTCCCCCCTACTTGGCAGGAGGAGAAGAATACAGTGTGTTATCTGTTCTAGTCCTAGTCTAGCTGCTATTTACCATTAATAAAGTTACTTAATCTCTGCTTTGTGTCTCCAGTAGCAAAACTGTGCTTAGTGGAGTCTTCATGGGAAGGAAAAAAACTAACCACAAACTGAGTGCACTGGCAATGAAAACTACTCTCTTTAGATAGGGAGCATGCTAGAGGGTGTTTTAAGGACTCTGGGTATATCTCTTGCTTTTTGTCAGCTTTGAATGACTGTCATCTCTTTCTCAATACAGCAAACACTGCATGATCTTTTGAAAAATGCTCCCCTTGCCTATGCTGCTGAAATTAAAGACCTTAACCAGCAACATGAATCCTTGTTTTCTAAGTGGATGCTGCAATTACAGTAAGTATCCAAGGAGAATCACTGAAAAAGCTTAATTAAAAGGCACTGCCAGTAAACTTACCCTTATGTCAGTAACATCCTGTGGATGAATTAAGCAGCAGTTTTCTTCTTTGATTGCTTAAATTTAAAAGTGGGTGATATTAATTTAATTCAGTGCTTCCTGACCAAATATGTCTGATTAACTCCTTGGACCGAATGTCTGAAGTGCAGTGAAGTTGCATTCTACCTGGTTAGTTTGCCTGGGCCTCTCTAAAACTAGCTGGAGGGCATTCACAAACAGGGAACATGAATAGTGACAGAACAGGGAAAATGAATTATGAGAAAAGTGCTCTTTGTGAGGCATCATTTTTGTCCACAGCAGTGAGTTAGTAGTGAGTAGCCTGCCCTCACCATCTTCAGTCTGTGGCTATCTCCAGTGGTGTAGTGGTGCCTAATGGCCTGGGAATGAAGAAACCCTCATGATTTTGGAAACACTGGCAATATAAATTTTATTTTGTTGTGTGTGCATCTTCATGGGGAGAAGTGTGAACATTCAGGAAAACAAATGGAACTATAGAGACCCTGTGAGATTCTGAAGCAAACTACCAGCTCTGAGGCTGGAGCCAATGCTGGTGATGAGAAGGGCTCTTGTAAGCTTTTGCAAGGAAGTGGAGTATAAGGAAATTGGTGGCCCGTGGGGAGGGACAGAGAGTATGAAGAAGACATCAGCTTTGAAAGTTGAAGAGTTGCAAGAGGAGGAGTTCTCTGTTACTTTTCATCTGGGCAAATGGTTAGAGATGTACATGGCATTTTAGAGATGTACGTGTACATGGCAGGAAACAAATCCCTTGATGACAATGAAGGCAGTGACAGCTGTTGAACACCTTACCTTTGCCCAGTGCTATTTAAGTAAGCTGATACTCTTCTTTCTGATCAAGATAATGCTTTTCCTGTTTCTCAAACCTAAACAAAGCTTTGTGATTCCTGTGATGACCCATGCCTGAAAGTAAAGAAGTGCTTAAGATTCAGAAATCTTCATTGGTCAAAGGGAATGACAGAAGTCACAGGGTCCACAAATAATCATAGAGTTTTATTAGTAAATCACACACTTGGCATGGAAATTGGTATGTTAGTCTCTGACCTACTATATAGGCACACAGCACTGGATTTTGGATAAAGGGGCAGGCTGAAGGAAAAAGAGAAATGAAAGAGCTTAATTTTAAAAAGGAGAGATGAATTAAAAAGTGAGAAAGAGATCACCAGCCCTCGCTCCATCATTGCACCAACTGAGGAGATGCTGATCCTGGATTCAGCATTGATCCAGGTCATAAGTTATGATCCAGCTGTGTTGGTTCAGCTGATGAGATGTCCAGAGTCTGAGGGGCATTGTCTGAGCTTGTGCAGGGGGGTTGCCTTTTTAAGGCCAGGTGTCTCTGCCCCAAAGACAGGTTTGTCACTTTCTGTGCTGATTTGTTATCATGCACAGTTTGTTCTTTTAGGCCTTTCTGGAAAAGTGTCAGAGGGCTTTGGGGGTCTTTGGTTGTTGCAGTCTCACGTTATAGTCCATGTCCACTTCCTGCCAATCGTTCCTGTGCTTGCACTGTACATTGTTGTACTTTCTCGGAAAGGTTTTGCCCTATCTCCACCTGGGCCCCCTTCTCCAGCCAAAATTTGTTCTTTCTCACAGCATGTTAGTATCAGTAGTCCTTGGTTATTACCAGTTACTCTTGTCTGCTACTGCTCGGCTACACAGCCACCAGGTTATTGGTGTTTCAGACATAGTATCAGTGAATTACCTTGTGGGAATTGAGAGCTCAAGAAGATCTCACTCTGGACTACTGCTTGTAGTGGTGTTAGAGAGTGGGCTTTAGTATGCAGCAGTCCCCATAATGGAGAGCTCAGAGGGTCTTGCTTTAAACTGCTTTTATAGGCACCCAAGACAATGGGCTTCAGTCAGAGTGGTTTTTTCATCCCGGCTACAATTTGAGTCAGTAACTTTCTTTGAAGGTTCAGCAACAAAAATATTATTCCCCTTGGATTGTTATTCAGGCAAGAAAAATGAGTTTCCAAGGCTGCTCATTAAAAAACGGTGCTCATTAGACGATATTATTTCCTGGGAACAGACAGTGTTTCTGGTAAGCTGGAGAGGGGTTTAGTCTTGGTGCACTTCATCAAACCTGAGAGAGGGTGAGGATGTGACTAAAGTCACCTTTCCTGGGTCTCTACAATTCCATACCATGTTGTCTGTATGATTTCCTGCTTCTTTTTCTATGGAACAATTAGGATAAGAAATATACATGAGTATAGAGTAATTTTGCTTTGAAATTGTGCCTGAGGATCAGAGTGGAAAACCAGTATGAAGGTTTGCTTGTAATTACTGTGACCTGTAGTAAACATGTAATATAATTACTGGTGAGGGGAGGCATGTGAATGTTGATTACCATTTCTTGCCTGAAGCTGTAGATCTAGTATTCTGTTCTTAGTCAATAGCATTTTCTTCCATCGATGTTCTGCTGTTTGTGAGCCTCTAGGCTGCTGAAATGATTCTTTTGCTAGGATGTGCATGGCAGGTTTCAGACTCCTTGTAGCTAACCTCATTTATCAGCTGTAAGCTTAAGGTAAGCCTGGAGTTGATAAAACATGAAATTTTTAAAGCCAATACTGCAATGGATCATTTTGCTTAATGAATGTGTGGCCCTAAAACCAGACTTGGGCCTTTTTTGATCTGATGTATTTGCTCTCTTTTCTGCAGCTTGGGTTTCAATATTGTGCTTTATGGACTGGGCTCAAAGCGTGATCTTTTGGAGAAGTTTCGTACTTCTCTGCTCCAGGATTCTGTTCACCTGGTGGTTAATGGATACTTCCCCAGCATCACTGTGAGATCTGTAAGTGTGGGAAAAGCTTGTGGGTTTATGTGATCATCCTGTGTTAGAGATACCTCTAGAGTCTTTCAGTGTGAAATGTTAAGGAAACCTGCTGCACCCTATAGCAACAGACTGAATGAAGAGCAGTTTCTCTCTCTTCTAATACTTCGAAGAAATTATCCCATACATTTTCCATGGAATTGCAGTAATTTCTGTCATTAATAGATATTCATCACTCTAAAGCCTTGTTTTATGTCGCTGTTTTGAAAAGGGTATAATTTTTTTTTGTTTGTGTTCACTGTTTTAGGGATTTTATAGTAATAATATTATCTCTCAGAAGGCAGCCAAGGGCTCAGATTTTCTGCAGTTCAGTGTCAGAGCCCTTCATAAGGAACCCTGTTTTCTTTTTCAGATTCTCAACTCCATCACAGAGGAGGTTTTGGACCACATAGGGACCTTCCGCAGCCCCCTTGACCAACTTGAATTCATTACCAAAAGGTTTAAAGAAGGTAAAAAGACTTAACTTTTTATATAAAAATGTTAGAGTCTACTTACTGTTAAGAGATCCTGGACATTTTCTTCCCTTACAGTTTTTTTACAGGCAGTTACAGTTTCTTAGTGCATTGTAGCTTTCTTGCTTGTAATCCATGCAACATATATGAAAACATTCATACACCAGGATTATATGTGTAAATACATGTGTAACAACCCCATGTAAGCTGTTACCTCAGTCAGTCTCTTACAGCAGGACAGCAGTGTCAAACAGGCAGGTTAGAATTGGTTTCAAAAGCAAAATTAAACAGGTATTGCCTCACAAAATGCTTGCTGAATTATTTCTGAATGTCTTACTGCTTGTATATTCATACACAAATTGCCATGGAATCTTAATTGTGCATGGCATTGGTGTTTCAGTGTTTACATTGTGTTTTCATCATTACCTTATGAGTGTTTCTGGTGGGACTAAGTGAAAAAGGCAAGGTAACAGCAGTTCCCTCCTGAGTGTATGTAAGTCAGTCTTGCAGTGTGCTACAGCTGATCTGACTGGTTTCCATTGGCAGGCAAACATGTATGGATTTGCACAAAAACTGATTACTGTTCTAGAAATGTTTCTGGACTCAGGAAATGGTTGTTCCCAGGGGTGAATACAGCAGCAAGAAGCTAGCTGCAAATTTTAACATCTACCATTTGCATTATCTGAGCTGGATCTCTTAACTTTTTTTCAGAACTTGTTAAAATTTTCAATGAAGTTATGATGCATTAGATCCAACCTTGAATAGAAAATGCATTTTTACTGTGAGGAGGAGCTTAAAGATCCTAGTCATGTAAATCAAAAGCAGCTGAAT
The DNA here is from genome assembly GCA_013389925.1 of Aegithalos caudatus. Classification (NCBI taxonomy): domain Eukaryota; kingdom Metazoa; phylum Chordata; class Aves; order Passeriformes; family Aegithalidae; genus Aegithalos; species Aegithalos caudatus. The sequence goes on along the minus strand of WEIU01010555.1, from coordinate 32,140 downwards.
AAACTGTGCTTAGGCTCTCATTGTAAAATATATTTCAATGATCTTCAATTGCAAAAGAAACACAGCTAAAGGGGCAATTCCTGGTAAAGCTGTGAGCAAGTGGAAAGTGGATTATAACAGAAAAGCTTAAACCGAAAAAACCAACCCTCTAGCTGTGATGACAGTGAATTGAGAAAAACCCTTTTAGGTGCTCAGAAACACCCAGTAGAGGTTCAAACTAAGCTGTACAAGGAAAGTTATATTGGAGTGATGTATATGGAGAGGGGTGGAATAGACTTGTGCTACGCTGCACTGGGAATGGGAAACCAGCTTATGTGCAGGTTCTTTGATTGGTTCTTTGCTGTTTTTTCTGACCTTGCAGATTCATCTTTAGAGCTCTATGTCCTCATTCATAACCTGGACAGCCAGATGTTGAGAGGAGAAAGAAGTCAGCAGATCCTTGCACAGTTATCCTCCCTGCCTAGCATTTACCTCATTGCCTCTATCGATCACATCAATGCTCCCCTCAGTGAGTTCCCCTGGGCCTGATTAGCCAAGAGAAGGGTCTGTGTTCTGCTTTGGGGCTGCTAAGCATGTTTATAAGCTCATGCACTGCTTACTGTGTATTACTATTACTCACTGTGTATTGCTGTTGATGTATGTATAGTCCTCACTGGGAATGTGGCTGTGTTGAACCAAAACTGTATGAAGATACTGAGAAATACTGCTAAGCTTAATATATGAATAGACTCCAAGCTTTTGGCACCCTTTGATTTTGGGAACTTACTTAACTGGAGATTGGATGTTATGTGTGTCATTGCATCTAAACAATTTCCTGTTATTCCTCAGTGTTGTGGGCAGAATGGGAGCTTCAAACAAAGTTTATTAGAGAAGCCCTCCTGTTGAGCCAGGAGGTGCAGAAAGGACCCCCCTTCCTTTCTGAACCCCTTCTCAGACAGGATCTAGGTGTGGCTGAACCCAGTCATAGCCCCAGACTTACTTAGTTGATGGATTAAAGAATTACATACGTGTAATTGAACTTTTGTCTCACAAAATTAAGGATGCCAAAGCAAATATACTTAAATAAATTACTTACTTATATTGATTACAGTTACGATTAGACTAAAAGATCTAATCAGAATTATTTACTACACAGCACAGTTAGCTATAGCTATTAGTATAGTTCACTCTTTTTAAAGCAATATTGAAGCAGTTATATTAAATCTAGCAAAAACAATACAAGTAGAGATTGATGTTACCCATACTAACAACCATGGCATATCTCTTTAGCTCAGCCTGGAGGAGTAACCTTGAGGGGCATCCCCACTCCAGGGAGGAGTCTCCACACACTCTGAGAAGGACTTTGTTTCAGTTATTTTACAACCCTCTCTAGGCAGAGCTTACAGCTACAGCCAGAAATTGTTTGACTGTGGAAGGATTTATAATGTATCTGTGGAAAAGGGATGCCTGCAAATGTTTTGTTGCAGAGAATTCCACTACAATTACCAGGGTGTATGCAGTGTGAATTTCACAAGCATATACTACTGTTTCCTCAATCCTACAGAAGAACTACGTGCATTTTAATATTGCTTTTTTAACACCTTAGAAAACATAAATCTCCCAGTTTTGTCTGCTCTTTCTTTTCTCTCTGCCTAGTGTGGGATCAGGCAAAGCTGAGCCTCTATAACTGGCTTTGGTATGAAACAACTACCTTTAATCCTTATGTGGAAGAAACATCTTACGAGAACTCGCTTTTAGTACAACAGTCTGGATCTTTGGCTTTGAGCTCCCTGACACATGTCCTGCATAGCCTCACTCTCAATGCCAGGTGAGACACTGTTACATCAGTCCTTACAGTCTGTGTTTTCTGATAATAGTGTTAGAGACAAGATGGTAGGACCTGAGTTCCAGTTGATTGGGTACTTTAAATGAGCAGCATTTGGGTAGCAAACCTTGTCCAGTGATGAGATTCACAACCAGGTCTTTGTGCATAAGGTAGAATTAGTTAATATTTTTCTAATGGTGGGAGTTTGAGGCTGTTTTTTAATTATTATTAGTTTGATTTTGCCCTTCTTTATCTTAGGGGTATATTCAGACTGCTTGCTCAGCACCAGCTGGAGAAAAAGGACAATCCATCTTATCCAGGTAAGTACCCACCTTTCCTCATCTGTTTGGGATGTTTCATCTGTTTTTCATCTCAAAACCCACAGCAGCCCTGGGTTCTGGTATGCAGGTTACATCTCCAGCAACAGAAGTGCTGGAACACTTGGCTCAGTGAGCCTCACTGTCTTTCTGGTGGCACTGTGTCTGACAGACAGGAAATCAATAGACTGGCTGGTTCTGCAGGACTGCCTCTCGCATGCTTAGACATGACTGAGACCATTTGTGGGGAGCTGTGGAGTAAAAAAAATTAAAATGAAGACTGAATTTGCATAACTTGCACTTAAGTGTCCTATATAAATTACTTCTGATGTATCCCTGCTTTCTAGAATACATGTGGAATATTCTGTCACTGTGTAATAGCTGTTGCAGTGGGAACGAATAGCATTTTAATGGTAGAGAAAGCAAGACAGAGGAGTTGAAAATTAAGAGAGATTAGTGATTAAGTGTATTTAAAGTGCTATTAAAATTCCATTAGGCAACAGGGTGACTGAAATGCTAATTCAGTTGTTTTCCGTTAATTACTGATGTATTCCCTTGGCTGTATACTTGCAAGAGGTGATGTTACTGTAGCCACTCTGGTCTAAGCCAAAGCAAGACTTTCAGATGGACAATATGTGGAGTGAGACCTGGAAAAATCTGGCAATCTTACTACTTCAGTTTCTTGTTCTTGCCTTTTTCTGTCTCCAGGGCTGTCTTTCCAAGACTTCTACCAGCAGTGTCGGGAGGCTTTCCTTGTGAACAGTGACTTGACACTCAGGGCTCAGCTGACAGAATTCAGGGACCACAAGCTCATCCGGACCAAGCGGGTGAGTCCAGGGAAGAATTCTGCATATTCAGTGATTTTGAATAAAAAAGATGCTTACTTACTACTAGGTTAGGCTGTATTGTTTTAAGCACCTAGGGACTGGCAAGGGGCTGAAATTCTGTAATTGCAGCTCTTTCCATGACTCCAATTTGTCAACACCCTTTACATGCATAGAGGGCTGTAGAAATGCAGTGTGCTTTGGTTATTTGGCAACCTACGTGTCTTCTTTTTGAAGACTGTGAGAAGTAGCAGACCATGGAGTCTGCTAGTCTGCTTCCAATAGTATTACCTGCATTTCTATAAGGAAAGAATGCAGACTTGTCATAATAATGAGGCAGTATAGCAGTACAGGATATAGGAACACAGTGTTGAGCAGCTTTGTAGTGTCACACAAGCAGAGATTTCTCATTTAGTGACATTTCTCAGTATTTGTGCATTTCCTGTGTTGCTCTAGTGAAATACTCCAGGTTTTCAGTACTGTAGTTGTTCAGAATGCTATCCAGCTCTAATCCAGACTGCAGATAAATGCTAGCATTGCAGTGCTGTCTAGTGGTTTGCCTGGCACTTTACACTGGTGTTAACAATGTCTGTGCATGTCTGTTTCCAGGGAGCTGATGGTGTGGAATACTTACTAATTCCTGTCGATGACAGTACCTTGACTGACTTCTTAGAGAAGGAGGATGAAGATGTGTAATGTCTGTGTGTCCTCAGTATCCACAGCAACTGCTCTCAATGGCTGCTGGAGAGGGGCCTATGCTCAGATCTCTCTCTCTCCAACCTCACAGCTGCTGCACTGATAAGTAGTAATTCTACTCAATCTTGCTCATTGTTCAACTGCCTCAGGTAGTTTGGAACGATGACTTCAGTAAGCAAGGCCTCTCTTGGCTCTAGTTACATTTGTCTGCTTTGTCTCTTAGCTCAGACAAAGCCTTCTTCCTATCTGTGCAGCCAACCTCACAGCCAGGAAAACAGACTTGGTGAGATTGTGCCTTCTGCTCTCTACCTCAGTAGACTTGAGGGTTTTCTTGGAGCAATTTATTTGGGAAGTGCAAATCACAAGGTGGTTAAGAGCTTTAGTTTGTACTGGTGGTGCAACTTTTCTCAACTGAGTGTTATCCACTAGTCCTCTACCATTTAGACAAAACTAGCTTCCAGTGTATGAAGACAAGATTTATAATGCTACGAGACCTGCCTTGACTGCATGAGGAAAGGAGAATACTGGTGGGTTTGGGATGCTGGGGCTAACTTAGTCAATTCTGGCAATAAAACTGAAGGACTTGTCCCAAACCCACATGCTTTTGTAAGATTTAGAGAATCAAAATTATGATGGACTCATGTCATTGCCTGCTACTTTCCAAGGTGCATTCTAGGAATATGAAGAGGCTGTGAAGCTTTCTTGTGTATTTTTTAAAAGCTTGATTGTATATTTATATTTTTTACATCAGGAGTGGTAAAATTACTGGTCCTGGAGGAGGCCTTAAATGCCACTTAGAAGCTCTCCCTTTTTTTAAACTCTTAGAGGTTGGGAGACTGATGAAGTTTGACATCTTTACTTCAATTCATTTTTTCTCAGTTATGTGGGAGGAAGTTCTATAGTTCCATCATCTATAGTCTGCCAGCCAGACTTCAGGGACTTTGTATGCCTAATATTTGGTAGCTGTGTTACAGATCAGTGTTGTAATAGTTCAAATCAATCAAATAAAGTACTTCATTAATTTTCATTAGCTTGTCTTGTCTTTCACAATCTTTTTGTTACAGGAAGATAGAGATCCTTGTGGCAGTTGTGCAAAAGCCTCATTTGCATTCTTATGTCAAATATCCATGCAGAAGATTTCAAAGTACTGAGCAGAAACATGTTATTACATCAAAATCAAGAATCATTTGCCTGCCTTTTAATAGCAGTATGTGGCTTTTGAAGAAAACCAAAACATCCCATGGAATAATAGTTACCTCATCTGCCCCTCACAGACAGAAGGGAGATGTATGGCCTGACTTTTTTATTGGAAACCTAGAGCATCTACCTACCCCTCTATCAACTTGATTCTTCATATAGGTCCTTTCCCCTTACTTAGAAAAGAAGAAATTTCTTCTCACTTCTCAGCATCCTGAGGTGCCCTCCTGATATTGGTAAGAATGATGACCTTTATATAGCCTAGGTAGCTTCAGATAAACCAGTCATCTCTTTCCACTTAAATATAAGTGGAACAACACATGCAATTATTAGAGACATTGCTTGATGAACCACTTTTATTAACTTAAAAGGATAGAGCTAACAACTTTACAAATTTGTAATGAAATATTTACCATCCGGAGATGGTTCGGTATACAATTGTGAGATATTTTTCTTATTAAAAAAATCCCAACAAAAAACTAACTTGGAAACTAAAGCTCATTATCACTGGTGAAAATACTACTTGTTCGGTTTTTGTAATGCTGTAATTAAATGCCACAGTTACAGAAACTTTTTAAAAGAAAATAACAAAGGCACGTGAATTTACAGCTTTTTTTAAGGAATTGAGTTTCAAACTTACAAAGCTCCTTTTGGATCGAGTCCCTCTTTTGAAAAGCCTTAAACCTGCATTAGTGGTAGATTGTGCAACTGAATCCTAGTACCAACAACTTGCTTTGTGTTCTCTATTTATTTGCATCTGAGTGGTGCCTTAGTATCATTGTTAATGCAAACAATTGATCTTCATCCTTTCATTAACTACTGTTTCTGAAATTTATTAAGTAAAATATCTGACTTGCACTGACATGATCTGACGTAACTGTAGTAGGGGAGAACTGCTGTGTAAGCTTAAATCTGGAGTTAAGTCAGGTTTTATATATTTTACCCAAACCAATCCTTGTGTATCATGGTTATCAACTGTATCTAATGACATTAAGCAGTAACAGTTTATTCAAGTACAGTCCAGTAATTGAGTAAATGAGCCTTTGGTATTCCAAAACAAACATTTATTTTTCTGACATGACAAAATATACCCCAGAATCTGAGGGACCATATAATCATTCCATACTGGACCAATTGAAAGCACCTTCATTAAGCTCTGCAGTTGGATAGGTCTGTGCAAGGTAACACTACTGACTGAAATTTTCCTCTCTCTCCCATTTTTCCCCCTATGCCACCTGGAGAGGATCTCTGTCTTTCTCAGACACGATGATGTTGATTTTGTCCTGCAGGTGGACGGCGAGTGCGTCACGCAGCTCTGACAGGAAACCTCGCTCAGTATTGCTGTGCTCACACAGAATAACACTTATCCCATTGGCAACTGCCTCCAGCACATCATGGTGGGACATCTCTCCTGCCATTTTGAGAAAGAAATGTCATGGAGATCTCAGATGGTACAGTTCAGGTAACAGGTCTCTGCAATGTGTGAGGCATCTCAGCTAAAAGCTGTGGTGATGTAATGGAACATAGGCTGTAAGTGGAAATGCAGCACCACCTGCTCAGTGGAACATGGAACACTCCTTCTCCAGGCTCCTTTGAAAGACTCAGCTGATATCTCTGTATGCAGCTGAGTCAAACCATAGATATCCCTTCCCATCTTTCAATAGTTGTGAATTCTGGCAATTTGGGCAGAAAATAAAAGTGGTCAGAGTGGTCTGGAAGAGGATGGAGGAAAGCAGCTGGCAAACCTGAGGGTCAGCTCTGCAGGGTTACACATAAGGGGGAGAGGGGGCAGTAATTCCTACAGAATGTAAGGTAGCCTCACATTGTTGAGCCACAGGGAATAGCTGTCCCACTGCTGGAAGAGAGAATAATGGACTAAGTGTCCCTTTGGTTAGACACAGGTTTTTTTGGAAGTTTTTTTGGAAAGTTCTGCAGACTACATTGTTTTGCATTGGGGAATTCTGTAGGGAATAGAGGAATATTGCCAAAGGTGAAAAACACTGAAAGTGCAATTCAATGCCATCAGCACCAATTTAGTGTTGAAATAAATAATGTTTTAATTCAAGTATCTTTCACTGTGCCACACTGCCATTTGATCCACGCTATCTCTAATGTTAGTCATTCCCATAACTAACTAACTGTTTCTCAATTATAAATATCAGGTAATTCTTTGTGGTCAAATCTTTCAACAGCCAGTCAACCCTCTTATTTTTTGCTGGGGTTTGTTTGTTTTTTTTTCTCTAATGACTATTTTCACAAAAATAATGGAACAGCAGTCTATTACCTGTGAGATAGAGATCAGCTTCCGTTCCCTTCAGGACACTGCTCCCAGATCCAGCACAAAGAGCAGCTTTCTTCACTGGTGATTCTGCAGGATACAAGGTGCCACAGTTAAAACCCTTTTTTCAGTCCTCATGTGTGTATTGCTAGTAATTGTTTCAGTTAACTACTACCTTGATTTTAGAGTCAATGTGAATTTGTTGGAGGAAGAGACACGTGTCAGTTTGAAAGAGTCAAGGACCTGTAACACCTCTGACAATAAAGCAAAATCCTCTGTGATAGGTAGATTTTTTCAAGGGGCAGGAAACTTTGCAGAAAACTCAGCACAGAGGATGGCTGCTGGTGACCTTTCTCCTAGTGATGTTAGTTAGGTTTCTGAAATCTTTAATAGGCCACTACTCTTCCCAGGAATCCTGGGTTCCACCATGGTTATTTTCCCAACTAATGATCCACTAAGGCAGCATTTTGCCTCTGAGATATATTGGCTCCTAACTTACAGTCTCAGAAGGCCAGTCTTAACGCAAAAGCTGAAAGCTGCTCCATGCCAAAAAAAATCCATTTGCTGTGATTGCAAATTCCAAGCTATTACATATATGACAGTGACATGGATTTTAATTTTTCATATACATTACATTCACTAAAAGAGGGGACATACAACACAGGGAGTTTTCAAAATCTGTTAAAGTTTCATAGTACATTGTCTTGCAATTACTGTTGATTTAAGTGACTCAATCTCACACCATAAAAAGAGGCTTTGAAGTAGTCTGGGGATTTTTTAGTGTAATTGTCAGTCTAATAAGATTTCTGCCTCCTAAGTTACAAAGGGTTCAAAGTTACAAATTTACTCTCACACTTTCTACTAGCTCCCACAAATTCTAGTAGCTTCCTAATTGGACATTAGGATAGGTAGCTGGGACAAGAGGATATTTACTCCACATCTTACTAATTATAACCCCACTCTTTGAGCTAGTTCACCTTCTTTATCTTTCATCAAAACACAGTTCTGTGTTCATAATGATATATAAAATGTCTTACTATTAAAGTAATTTGAATTTTAACCTTCAGTCACAAAACAGAACATACAATGAAACAGTACACCTTTGTGTCTGATATCCTGGGCAGGAAAAAAAAATCTTAGTCATTATATAAATTACAAAAAATGGTCTCTTTCATTCAATTGGTGCTGTCCCTTCTTTACCACATCCACCAGTGTAATATAGAATCCCATTAAACTACAGATCAGATTCTTTCCATACGCTGTACATTCTAAGATGCTATTTCTTAACAGTACTTCCTAGCTCTTGGAAGTGAAGCCGTTAAGGACAGCAGTGTTTCCCACTGTCATGCACACACGGTGGTCCCTGTGCTCCTGCAGCAGCAGTCCCAGCAGGAATGTGGCTCCAGGCCCAGCAGGAATGTGGCTCCAGGCCCACGTACCGAGTGTCCTGCCCGCCCCCAGGGCCACGCGCACGTGCGGGAGCTGCAGGTGGCCTTTGATGCGCTCGATGATGTCTGACAGGGACACCGGCTCGCTCAGGGTGCACAGGCGTCCCATCCCAGTATGGGGGAGAAGAGGCTGAAAAAAATGGAAATTACTGTCAGAAAGCTGACTCCACGTGCTTGCACTGCTTTCCACGCTGTAACAGGATGAGTATATCAGGCTTGAAGGAACATTACTGAACTTTACAAAAAATTGTATACGTGATATTCTCAAATGTAACATATGAACAATGCCAGCTATTGGAACTGATTTAGGAATAAGTACAGACCACATAAATAGCTTTCATTGCTTTGGAAAATGTGTGTGGCTTCAAATTCCCATATGCCAGTATTTCAGAGCACTAGGGTAGCACTGGAAAGCTGTGATGCCACTGACTACTGCATTTCAGTGTTTAGGGTACTCAGCTCACACAGGTAATACTTTCACAGGAAGTAATTTTGTGATTTTGTTACCTTTTGTAGTAAGAGAATCTCGGTCTTGTGATAAAGAAGGCTGTTCTGGGACAATAATGCCACCACCTCCAGCAGTGCCTTCTGAGAGCAGTTCAAACTGACTCGTGTTTGTTCCTCACCTTCAACCCTGAGGAAAGACATGCCTGGTGTTTGTTAAGAAGCTAGATAAAACTTTGGCATTGTAATTATTATATTACAGCACTATAATTATTGGCATTATTATTATTCTATGCCAGTGGCTGCTCTACCACTGAGAAAGGAAAAAAAGGAAGTGTTGTAATAGCCTAGAGTTGTCTTGGAAGAAACAAATACGGGAATTTAACTCAATTGTCCACATCAAGTTTCCTGCTAATATACTTCTTTAACACCCCTGATCTGTGTGATGCTCGACTTGAGTTGCTATTACCATTTAGCCTGACACAGATTAACAAAAGGGACAATTATTCCTTAAGTTTTACATTCTGTTGCTGAAAAATACAGCAGCAATGCACAAAATAATTTTACTATTAGAACAGTAAAATACAATTACAGCAACTTATTGTTTCAAACAACAGGAAGAACAGAACATTAGAGTGGAGCAGATACCTGGCTGGGAGAGTAGTGAGACAAGAGATCTCTGGGATGTCTTTGATTTTGGACAGCACTGAATCCAGATGCTCAGCATCTGCACAGAACTCTACCCGGTGAGTGCCCTCAGCTGGAGAGCTGGGTGCAGTGGATGGATGCAATGGGGCAGAAGTACAGGTGCCTGAGAAAACAGTACAAGATTGCTGGTTTATAAAGCAGGGCAAGTATCCTAACACTGATTTAGCACATAACTTAAAGAGATCCAGCACAAAGATGGAAATTTTGCACTCAAATCCTTTTTTCCTGACCGGAGCTGTGGGGTTTTCGTTCTCCTTAGGCACAGTCTATTTTAAGTCCAAAGAAGCTGATAGATGTACATTATTTGCCATCTTTAATACCATCAATTTTATCCTAGCGATTGCACAAACCCACAAAGTTCCCGGTTTGTATGACAGGCTGGAAAAGATGTATCTGTAAGCCACAATACAGGATAAATATCTAAAATAATTTCACAAAGCCTAAATACTTTGTATACATTGAGATTTTGTACTTTATAAATTAAAGGTGGTGAAGTCAGTGGTCTCAGCATTGCAACCATAGTGGACAATAAATATTCTCCACCAGTTCCAGACACATGCAATAGTAGAGTCATGCATCTGAAAATGCCTCTTGTGTTTGTTATCTGATATATATAACCAAGATAAATTTCCTAAAATGTTTTTAAGGTTACAGTACTATAAAAATATTAGGAAAAATAAAAACAGACGTCAAATCACACCTGTAAATGCTAGAAGGCAAATGATGAAAGATCCGGCCTAAAATAGCATACATCTTTAAAAATTTTGTTTGTTCTTAACAGAATCTCACCGAGTCCCTTTGTTAGCCAGTTATTAACTCCATGAGGTATGGCATCGTACGCTGTATGCGGAGAATAAATCCCGATTCTGTTCTCCAGGGCTCGGACCACCAGCCGTTCCTTCCAGGTTTTCCACGTTACTCGCTTGAGCGGTGTGAATATAGGAGGGTGGTAAGAAAGAACGAGGTCTGCTTTCTTCTGCACTGCCTCTTCCATCACCTCCTCAGTGAGGTCGTTAGTGAGGAAAAGGGTGTTCACGGTGTGGGGAGGACTTGGTTCCACCAGCAATCCCACATTGTCCCAGCTTTCAGCCAGAGCGGGGGATGCGAAGTCGTTGAGGGCAGAAACGAGCTCCCGGAGGTTCATCAGGGCGCGTACGGGCGGGCGGCCCAAGGCACGGACGCGGTGGAGAGGCGGGCGGAGCAGAGGAGGGACAGGCAGCGGCATGCGGGGACCTGTGCGGGACAAACAGACCGCCGTGAGCCTCGGGAACCCACCGGCCAAACAGCAGCCACGGCCGCTCGGGCTGCGG